>KZ506160.1:184761-231426 GCA_002844005.1 Limosa lapponica baueri | reverse complement strand
TGCCAGCGTGAGCCCAGCAGAGAGGGGCTGCGGCAGTGCTGGGCTGTGTGTTCAACGGGGCCCGAAGCTGCTCCGATGGAGCAACACGGAGGAGAGCGGGAATAACTCCCTGTGCTGAGAGTGCCCATCTCCCTTCATGTGAAGAGGTGGGCACCTCTGGCCCCACTGCGGTGCTGGGCGAGGGGCAGCGCCCGCCCCCCCTGATGGCAGCAGAGGGGGGTCCTGGCCATGCCATGACCAACGCTGGCATTTCAAAACCACGGGAACGCTCTGCTCACACAAGGAGAACCCACGGCAGACACATCCCTACCCAGGCGGGCAGAGCTGTGCTTGTTTACGGCAGCTTCCAGCGCTGGCTGAGCGCAGGGGTAGCTTGGCAAGCTGGGTACATGAGCAACAAACTCACCCCCAAACAAAACACAGGCACAAATAGTGATAAAATCAACTTTTCCGAGATCCCATTTGCCACTTTCTCCTTGGCACAACACTGCTTCTGCCCAACCGGGAGCTGAAATAACACCAGAGGATCACAGATGTAAGACAAAACCACAAATGGAGAGGGAGGAGGATAAATAAGACAATGTGAAGATCGTGTAGGTACCGAGTGAGGCACATCTGTGGCTTGGCATGACTTAATGTGGATTTGCAATGACTTGTCTGGTGATTGATCAACCTGCAAGTGCCAAGGCGCAGCGGAGCGTGACCTGCTAACCAAACAAGTGAGAGATGGAAAGTCCCTCCAAGACCTATGGTCACTGGCTAAGTGGTAGGGGGGGAAAAATCAAGCAGAGGATTTTGCCCCCCTGGAGAGCACAGTTCATGGGACAAAAATGCATGGTCCTGCTGGTGCCTGACCATTTAAGCTTCCCCACCAGTGCAAGTCAAATATCGTTGGGGTCAGGGCAGCCACCACCGACTGCAGTTCCTGCAGCTGGTGATACACCAGTGCTGCTTTGGGGCTGGGGTTCATCCCTGCTGCTCCATCCCCGTGTCTCCCACCACACCTCCTCAACCACCTTCAGTGGCTTCGCCAGCAAAGAGGGAGAACAATAAGTGGGATGTGGTGTGAGCCTGGAAAGGTGCACATGGGGAAAACACGGAAAGTTTGTCAAGGCCTTCTTGCCATGGGTGCTTGCTGCTAAATTGACTCTACATTGAGATTTTGTGCTTCATTTACAGAGTTCCTTGCCCATGGGAAAACATGTAGAGAAACAGCGGGGACCTGCCAAGAAAGCCAAAAGGTCTGGCAGGTCCCCAGAGCCCGGTGAAGAGCTGCTGCCGTGCCGCACACCACCATGAGAGTGCCCAGTGCCTGCTCTGGCCACCGTGGCCACTCTCCCTGCCCCTGCCCCTGCCCCGGCCCCAGCCAGCCGCCCAGGCTCCTCAGCGGTGCAAGAGCCATGGCCCATTGCATCATCCTTGCTCCACCTACCCCAGGGCAGGTCTCCATCAGCCCCAAACCTGGCAGCTTCCCCTGGGGGATCTTCACCAGCCGGCCAAGAGGAGCTGGGGCAACACTTGCCCTGTGTCCTGCAAGACAGGACAGCGTCTCAAATTGTTTCCTGGTCCCAAGCCACGCCAAAGCCGGGACCTTTCCCAGCTTCTGGTGAGCAGCACCAGTTCCCCGTCTTCTCCTGAGACAGAGAATGAGCACCTTCCTCCAAGACCTCAGTGCCAGCTCCTGCCTGCTTGCGAAGACTTGCCCCAGTGGGACAGGGCTGATGGGTTTTCAGGTGCCTGGAAAGGATTGTTACGGGCACATATTCAGCTTTACCTATTGCAAGCAGGACAATTTTACTCAGATTCCTCAGAGACCAGAAACGGAGGCAGAAGTGGAGCCATTAGCCTCTGAGGAAAGGACGGAGACGTGAAGGTTTAAGGGCAGGGCGTTTTTTTGTCAGCGAAGTGGGGCCTGGGTGCAGCCGGGAATGCCTGGGTGATGTTGTGAGGGAGAAGCTGGTCCAAAAAAGTATCTCCCCCCTTGAGCTGGAGAGCACCTAGAGACACTGCACCTCCTTCTCTGCGTCCACCTGCTGCCCTTCTCCTGGGCTAGGAGGCATTGCAAAGCTCTCCATTCTCCTGGCCGCCTCCATTGGGGTGGCCCGTGGCTCTACCACCAGCCTAACACAGCAGAGTCTTCAAAGCAGACGCAAACCCCCTCCATATCAAAACAAAGTCATCAAGAGCTTTTGGCCTGAGGGAGTCCATGAACTCCTGTGGTGAAGGGGCCAGCACCAGAGCCAGCTGAGGACCTTGGGGTGCCCAGCCGTGTCTCAGGGGGTAGCAAAGCAGTCACCGGGCATCGCTGTATCGCACCCACAATTTTTTAGGCCCTTCCTTTGTGGGCTTTTCTATTTTTGACCTTCTGCCTAATCGCATAAGCCGCTTTCCAGAGTAACTGCAGCATTTGCAGCTTTCATTGACTGCTCCAAAAACGAGAGCGAGGGTTGCCAGCGAGGAGATGCCGGAGCCGCGCTCGCTTGGACGTGATTTATTCACCTGGATGATCCACAGGCTTCACATAAGGCAGGCAGCCGGGCGAGCCAAGGGCTAGCAGTGCCCGGCTGGCATCTGCCACTGCTTATTTTGCTGGCAAAATAAGAAACAAAATGCCCGGTAAAGAAAGAGAGCTGTTTGTTTACAACACCCTCCACGCAGCAGAGGCTGAACTAGAAAGCCAAACCACGCTCCACGCCGCAATAAACAGTGGGTCTGGGGTTTTAAAGAGCATCTTACCATGACCCCAATGGCCCACTTCATGCGTGGTGGCCTGGAAGGGAGGCAAAAGGTGAAAAGGCTTAATTAATAATACTTCAAGCTGATTACTGCAGCCCATATATAGGGTGACCTGCATCTACTATCACTTAGCATGGTAATGACTAAGTACTGCATATGGTTTAAATATCTCCCTAATGCTAAAGCTAAATGCATCCATAGCCCTAACCCTCTAATTGACTGATTCTAAATATGATAGATTAGCTTTCCATCTCATTATATGTATCTAATCAGGGGATGAGGGTGTGTATACCCTTGGACACGTGGTTTTTCATTTCTACTGCCCCAGAACAGCAATTAAAAGAAAATGACTTGTCTGCTCGGGGTTTTTTTGCAGACTTATCTCGTGCCCTATCTCAGAAAGCTGCCGGATTCGCTTTATGATGGTGATAAAAATAAGCTGCAGAATCCTGCTTTTATGCGGACACCAAGATTTAGAAACAGAGGTGTTTGCTTTGTGACCTTTGCCTGGTGACCCTAAGTCAGCACGGGGCTCTTGCTGCCTGTGGCCACTGCCCCCTAAGCAAGTGGCTGGCAGGCAGCAGTGCCCGGGGGAAAGGCCGGGAGCAAGAAGCAGGGGAGGGTCTTGGCAAAAACAACAGCTTAGGCTTCAATTGCCCCTTTCTCAGCTAGGATGCCCATTTAGATACCATCTAAAAGAAGGTTCCTGATCCTAGCAACTAGCTGTACGGGGTGCCTTTCCCTGCAGTCATCAAGCCCAGCTGCGAGGTCCTGCGCATCAGGCAGGCTCCACTCCCCTAGGAGCTGCTCACCGTGGCCCCAGCCTGAGGACACAGGTGGGTGGAGGACTAAGGCAAAGTCCCCGAGTGACCTCATGTGCATCTTCCAGCCCAGCTGAGCACTAATAACCTTGCTGCACTTAGGCTTTCACTCCGGGTCTGGGTAGCTCCAGGCTCCTCCTTGCTCATGCCTCTGTGTAGGAACCATTCTCCAAAGCAGGATGCCATAGGCCAGCTACCTAGTGTTGAATTCCAGTTGCTACTGGGGGATCCTAAGCCGCTTGTTAGTGCACAGGAGTCCCTGGGATACACTCGTGCTCCACTAAAACGGAGAGACACCTACATAAGGTCATCCTCAAAATTTTGGTCACCGCCACCAAGCTCCCTGGAGACCTGCCTCTGACCCAAGAGGCACGTCCCTTCCTGGTGGGGGGGTGAAGCATCCACCTGTCTCTCCCAGCCCCTCTGCCTGGGCCCGGCTAAACGAGAGAAGAGGAGGCCAGCGGCGTTTTGCCCAAGACTCTTTCAGAGGAACCGAGGATCACGCACATCTAACAAAATCCCATTGTTAACACGGACATGGGTGCTTTGCTTCCTCTATGTTGAACCCAATATAGAGACTATGGAGCAAAAAACCAAGGCCCAGACACCTTCATGGTCATGCTGGCTGGCCCTGACCAACGCCAGTAAGTCTATATGTGGACACGGAGTAATTCACCATGGGGAGATGAACCACGTGGTAATTTTGTCATTTTTTCCACTCAAGTGTCCCAGGCACCGATTGCAGTTTGGGGATTTTCCATCTCGGACAAATTACGGGGCTCCACCAAAATAGCTGAAAGACAGCCCCATTTTGGGTTACAACGTCTTCACCAGATCGGCACCAGCAGAGCTCCCCTCCGCGTGCGTGAGGGAAATGCCTGCTGCGGGCAGCAGACTCGGGGCCACGGTAAATTGTTAGAGTGCAAGGAAAATTAAAGGAGTCAGGGTAACAGATTAGAGAAGGCATTCCGAGCTGGCAGGGGAAATTTTTGCTCATTAGATGCAAAAACAAAAGACAGCCTTCAATTGCCAGGGTGTAATTTAGACCCAGGCTCTACATGGCAATTTCCATGGGCGTGCAGGGAGCCCCAGTGGAACTCAGTGATGAAGGTTCCCACAAGTGGAAGGATTTTGCTGAAGTCCAGGCCCAGCTGAGCAGGCTTAAAGGTCACACTTGGCTTTTTTTTTTTCCCCCAGTTAAAATTGAGTTTTAAGCTACTGAGATTAGCATCTGAAAGAGAACACTACCCTGTGACATTCAGCTCACTTGACCAGTTTCCTTAGGCAGTGGGAGGCATGTTTTCCCCAGCGTCCAGGGAGGCAGCAGAAGCAGCGAGCTGAACAAAACCACCACCCAGCCTTCCCCTTGGAGAAAGGGTTAGCGATGAGCAAGAATAAAAGGCCTGAGAAGCGGCAAACAGAAAGGTTGCCCCAAGGAGAGCAACAAGTTCAGATATGTCTATCAGATAACAATACTTAAACTCAAGCTCCAGAGCGTGGTCATAGAGCTTAAAAATAATGGTGACTCAGCGCTAGGTGAAAGACTTGCTCACCTGTAAGACTGCTCTCCTGCCTCAAGTCAGAAGGTTTGAGCTACTGATGGTGCTGCCTTCACGGCAAGTTTGGGAGACACCAACATCCCAGAAGCTAGAGGAGACATCGGCCAGAGTCTTGTTGGCATTTGCAAGTGCAACAACCCAGTTCTTGGGGTGAACATGACACCGTGTCTCAGCTGAGAAGAAATTCTGTGGCTAGCACCAAGCTCTAATAAAGGCTCTTAATACCCTGTTTCTTCTAGGCTACATCCAGGAGAAGAAAGCAAGACTTTTGTGCAGAAGGCATCTCTGGACAGTAGACAGGCCTGTGATGACTAGGAGGCCTGGATCTGCTTCCCTGTCTGAGCCTAGAGGCAGAAAAGATGAAGATACATAAAATTGCCTCTCACTCCCAGTCCAACAACAGCACACCTTGACTAGTCTCCAAAGATGGCGTTATTAACAACTCTTGCAATGTTCTTCTATCTTGGCATATGTGGTGGCTACAGCGGTGGTGTTGCTGTTGTTGCAGTGGTTTGAAGCAATCTTGAGACCTTGTTCCTGGAATCAAGCGAGATGAAGGTGAAAGAGGTTTCATTAAAGAAGAAACACAGTTTTATTTCTCACAGTTGTAGAAAAACCGAGGCTCTGACCCCAGCCCACGTTAAATATTTGGAAATGAGAAACCAGGTGATGAATAAACCCCTCATATGAGGGAGGGGGGAAGGAAGCACTGGAAGAACTGAGTCACTAGTTTTGAGCAATCCTGAACTCACTGCTAAAATCTCTCACCTCCACTTTTATAAGACTTGTTGTCAACAACAGCCGTGGGAGCTCAGAGCTGGAGCAGGAGAGCTGACACCACAGGCAAGTTAAAACCATTTCAGGGCTAAAACCTTCATGCTGACTTGTTTCCAACAGGAGCCCACACAACGAAGCCTCTGTCTCTGTCTGACCCAAGGTCATTTCAAGCTTCCTTTTTGGGATTAAAGATGGGGACTGGGGATGTTCCTCAGCAATTCTGCCCACCAGCCTGTTGCCACGACAGCTTCTAACTCCCACTATCCTCAGGACCCATGGTCCCCAAGTCTCCTTGATCAAACCGCTCCCATCGAGGCAAAGGCATCTGCCTTCCCCAGTGTGCATGGGGGCAGTAATGAAAGGGCTGGCATGTCTTCACTAGTTGCCTACAAGTGTCCTTAGGCACTTCTAACATATACTCCACCCTCTTGGTCACGGTCTAGAGTTGTGACCCCATTTCTGAGAGGACACCCTTCTGTCCCCTCTCTTTTCTAGCTTCTATTACAAGATGTGAGAGGGGAGACAGTCTGACCTTCTCCCACAACTTCCAGTCATATATGGACATCGCTGGGACACTGGCTATTATCAGGGTTCCCACCACCTCATTCAGGACCAGAGGACGCCCAGGTAGCCAACCACCGACACAACTTATGGTTCCTTCACACTTTTTGACCTCCTGTTCTTCCTACAGGCTTGGCTCCACCAGCAGGACGCTTCCAGTTGACAACGGCCCGAGGGGCGATGCAGGGTGCTGTGCCCAGGGGACGGCAGGACGGGCAGCGGGGCGGGTGGGGAAGAGCAGCCCGGGCCGCAGGAGGTGACGGGCTTGGGCAAAGACTGATGTACAAGTTGAGAAATGCTGCTGAACGAGCCCTAGGCACAGCGACGACACAGCATGTGAACGCCTTCCCCTTCTCCTCCTTCACTCCTGTGCCTCCTGTATGCTGCGCGCCCTGTTGCGCGGGTGTTGGGACAGCGAGGCAAGGGACCGCACTGCGGTGACTGTACGTACAGAATAGGAAGAGATGGAAAAACACATTAAACCGATGCCCTCTGTTTTTACAGTTTTATCACCTTGTCTCTTGGCGCTCGGCATTCTCCTCCAGGCTCCAGTGCCTGGCTTCACATCAATTCATGGACCCCAGCTTTCATTTAAAAAAATTATAATTACTTAACATTCCACCTACTATTGATGTGGAGAAGAATTGCAAGCCAGAATCTGAAATATTTATAATTCAGATGTTAAAAAACCCAAACAAAAAAAAAAGGAAGAAAAAGACTTTGACATTTATTATGTTGGAAAGCTCTTGATTTCTGAGCGAGTCATGATTTTCAGACACCCTGACTCATCATTTCTGAATGCTTCGGTTTGGCAGCCCTCTATACATTTAGCAATACAAACCCTGACTTGCAGCTTCCAATGAGAAGCCTAATGGCACGATAAGACAGATTTTCATCTCATTCACGCAATTTCCAAGTATCAGGAAATTTACTTAACAGCCAGAGCCGTAAATGCTGTGAAATGGTCTCCCCGGGGAGGAGCAGAAACCTCCTGACTACATACTCGAGCAGCTGAGCAAACCAACAGAGAGCAGGCAGCAGCAAACGGCTCTTTACTTTCTGGCCGAGGGACAGAGCAGATGATCCCAGACACGTTTTCCTCATTTCTCCTGGCTCTGGGAATTGCTAAGCGAGTCCTCATACCGCAGCCACTGGAGCCTCTCTCATGCTCAACTGGAGAAACAGCAACTTCTGCAGGAGGAGCATGCAGCTTCAAGGGAAAATACTGTTGCAAACCATGTAGGACTTCACAGGGAGTAAGGAACCCGTGCCAGTCTTTGAGAATGCATTCAAAAGCATCCTCATCCAGCAGTTAAGGTTGCATTTTTTACATTAAAATCCCTTAGGCGCTTGGAGTCTGTGAGATTTTTTTTTTTCCATTGCCTATCAAACAGTGGTATTAAAAATTATGTCTTTGGCAGCCCAGCCAGCCTGAGTAGATGCGAGACAATTTTCATCTATTCATTCCAGACCATCTGCTGCTTACCCTCAACTTTCAAAGGCCTTGAATGAGATGTAGGCCACCGAATTTTATAGCTAAATTTCATGAACCTCTTTGAAAATGAAAGGATTGCACAGAACACAAATTTAGAGACATCAAAGGGGCCTTCCCTTTTCATGCAAGCACTAAAAGCAGTGCAAAGGGAACTAATTACAATTTGCTCTATTGCCAGTTTTCACACTGGAGCAAACACAAGCTCTATATGCATTAAACCTTACAACCCCGTGGCTGCCAGCTTAATGTACTCCTAAAGCCAGGACCAAATTAATAGACTAAAACCATCTTGCATCCACTCAGGCAAGCAACGAAGCCAAAAGAGCTGGCAGGCTGGTTCACAGACAGACTCTTTTTTTTGTAACCTTGTTTTGTTTTTGTGTTTGGGTTGGTTTTTTTTTTCAAAATCAATATTTCTCTACACATTCAATGGCAGCATAAACACTAATCCAGCTTTTTCAAAAGCAAAGATATAGCACTGATATTTTTTTAATGAGCTGATCTTCATCCATGCTGCCAACAGAGTCTGGAGGTAACATGATCAAAATGGCAGTGCCTCCTAAAAAGTATGGTAGAGTTCAGGGATCTTGGCCAAACGTGGCTGACTCAGGATCTGCTGACTCCAGTGGCTGAAATCCTTGCATAGACACGTGTGTTCCAGGCAGGCAACGGATGGGAAGAACTGCCCTAAACTATGAAACAAGACCCAGGAGAAATTGTGAAAATCAAGGAAATTATAGCAGAAAATTAGGTTTCTAGTCCAAACACGGGTCTACAAGTGCGCTTTCCGGCGAGGGTGATAGTAGGGTGGAGTGACCCTGACACCACTGGAAATCAATGAGAAGTGAAGCTGAGGCAGAATCTCCCTTTGCTTTTCGACAAGCCTAATCGCCTGCTATGACAAAATGACCTGCTTGGTTGATGTGGGGCAAGCGGCGAACGATGTCTACCTGGATTTCTCCGAAGCTTTTGATACGGTTTCCCACAGCCTCCTCCAAGAGAAACTGATGCACCCAGACAAGTGGTCTCAGAGGTGGGTGGGGTAAATCACCCAGAGGGTGATGGTAAATACCTCCTTTTCAAACTGGCAGCTGTCACAAGTGTGGTCCCCCAGGGATCAATATTGGGTCCAACGCTGTTTAATATCTTCCTGAGTGATCTGGATGATGGGATTGAACGCACCCTGATTAAGTTTGCTGATGACACCAAACTGAGTGGGGAAGTAGACACTTTGGAAGGGAGAGCCACCCTGGAGGAAGACCTGGATAGGCTGGAAGAGCGGGCTAAGAAGAACCTTATGAAGTTCAACAAGGACAAGTGTAAGGTCTTGCACCTGGGAAAAGATAATCCAGGAGTGCGGCACAGGCTGGCATCTACCCACCTGGGGAGCAGCTCTGTGGGAAGGGACCTGGGGGTCCTGGTGGACAAGCAGCTCATTATGAGTGAGCAGTGTGCTGCTGCGGCAACAAAAGCCAACAGGATGCTGGGGTGCATCAACAAAGGCTACACCAGCAGAAACAGAGAAGTCTTTATCCCACTCTACTCAGCACTTGTCAGGGCACACCTGGAATACCGTGTTCAGTTTTGGTCCCCGCTATGCAAACAAGGTGTGGACAGGCTGGAGAGGGTCCAGAGAAGGGCCACAAAGATGACCAAAGGACTGGGAAGCCTGCCACATGAGGAAGGGCTGAGAGAATTGGGTTTGTTCAGCCTGGAGAAAAGAAGGCTTAGGGGAGACCTTATCCCCATGTTCCAGTATTTAAAGGGTGGCTATAGAGACGATGGAAAGTCCCTTTTTACAAGGAGTCACATGGAAAAGAGAAGGGGTAATGGGTACAAGTTACTCCTGGGGAGATTCCAACTGGACAACAAGAGGACAATTTTCCACAATGAGAACCACTGAGCCACTGGAATAACCTCCCGAGGGAAATGGTGGATTCCCCAACATTGGACACGTTTAAGACTCAGCTGGACAGGGTGCCAGGCCTTCTTGTCTAG
Source organism: Limosa lapponica baueri (assembly GCA_002844005.1). Classification (NCBI taxonomy): domain Eukaryota; kingdom Metazoa; phylum Chordata; class Aves; order Charadriiformes; family Scolopacidae; genus Limosa; species Limosa lapponica. The sequence continues at coordinate 221,479 of KZ506160.1, read as the reverse complement.
ACTGTGCTTTTGTGAAGAAAGAAAGGTTGGACTAGATGATCCCTGAGGTGCCTTCCAATCTGGTATTCTACGATTTGATTCTTGCTTCATCAAGCCAACAAGCCCTGGGCCAAAGCAGGTACAGGCTGGCCAGGACACGAGCTTTTTCTGCTCCCCAAGGTGGCTGTAGACACCATTTTATATTTTCCAGTGATCTACAAGATTTCTAATTTACAGTTCATGAAAATCCTAACAGAGGACCTACAGAGGTGTCTAAGTTTCCATTCCCTGAGCTTTCAGGACACAGATTGGCGGGTATCGCTACACCGATAAAAGTCTCCAAAGGTGACTACTGCACATTCCTCATACTGTCAGTGGTGTAAGCAAGACTGCTCAGATCCTGCAGCCATGAAGATGAGGTCACATTTTGGTGCTGAAGGCAATACTATGGCACTAGCTTCTCCAGCAGGAATCAGTCCAGAATGTCTCCCGAGCCCAAGGAATAACACAACCAATGAAACCCTGTGATGATACCGTATTAGCAACTAGCAAGAAAGTGTATCACTTACTGTTCTCCCGCGCTGATCTCCAGGCAAGCAGAGGTCGTTCATAATTCTCAATAGTGGGAGAGTCAAAAAGCTGTCAACAACAAAATTCACACAAAGTTTCGGTGCTCTCGTTGGCCAGCTTAGCTGCACTTACCTTTTGCCAAGTAAGCACTGCTACAGTCATAACGCTGGGAAACTGAGTGGGAAACTGAGTGGAGTTGCCTAGGGTCATGTCTGCACCAGACAGGTGAACACTACACTCAATTCACACGTGAATAAAATGCCAGAGTGGACCCCTCATGCAAATGCAATCATCCCTGTCCCATTTCTTCCTATATGGGAAAGCAATTCACGCTAGCCTGTATGACTGGCTCTTGGATCATTGTTCTGTACATCTCCTCTTCCTTCTCCCACTTACACTACACAACCTGTCTTTCCTCCTCTTTTAGAATCATAGAATGGTTAGAGTTGGAAGGGACCTTAAAGATCATCCAGTTCCAACCCCCCTGCCATTTCCTTCACAGGAAAGAATTTCTTTCTGGTATCTAATCTAAATCTCCCCTCTTCCAATTTGAAACCGTTACCCCTCGTCCTATTGCTCTACTCCCTGACAAAGAGTCCCTCCCCAGCTCTCCTGTAGGCTCCCTTCAGATATTGGAAGGCTGCTCTAAGGTCTCCCCGGAGCCTTCTCTTCTCCAGGCTGAACAACCCCAGCTCTCTCAGCCTGTCTTCATAGCAGAGGTGCTCCATCCCTTTGGGCATCTTCGTGGTCCTCCGCTGGACCCACTCCAGCAGGTCCATGTCCTTCCTGTGCTGAGGACTCCAAAGCTGGACACAGTACTCCAGGTGGGGTCTTACAAGCACAGAGTAGAGGGGTAGATTGCCCCACTTTGAAGGAGCTGGGCATCTTATATACCAGCAAAGACATGAGAGGCTGGCTGGCTGTGATGTGGCCAAAAGATGCCAATGGAAGGGAGGGGAGACCAGAGGATGAAGCTGTGCTTTCCTGAAAGAGGAGATGCAGGAAAGAAAGAGGGAGAACTGGTGTAACACACAAGCACAAAGGCAAGAGGAGTCCAAGGGTAACTGAACCTGATCCCCACCTGTCAAATAGCTCAGCGAGATGGTTTAGGGGTAGAAGTCAAAGGGTGTACAAAGTCATGTAGAGAGGGCTTGGGTGGGAAGAGGTATCACTTGTATGCAGCTTTGATTTTTTGATTTCTTATTTCTAACTTGGTCTCACCGCAGGGTCTGTGCTGTAACAGGGATTGCTCCTGTGTCATTTACTTGACAAGGGTTATGCTCCTCTATGTCACCTCCATAGTTGCAGTTGTGCAAGGTCTGTGCAGAAGTGTCCCTCTCTGCTGCACCTCACCCTTCTCTCAAGTTAAAGCACGCGACTAGCACTACATAAACACCATCCCTCTTGCAAAAGGTTAGAAATCCTTCTTCTCCAGTAATTCATGGCTGCTCAAGGAAGAGGCTATAATCCTGACATACAGTTTCAAGCTGAGCAAGGAGTGCAAAGGTGTTCCATGGAGCTACAGAAAAATCATCCAACTTCTAGAAGGACAGGGACAGCACAGAACCATCTCCTTGAGCGTCTGGTTTCTACAAACTGCAATGAAAAATTGTCTCTGTCTGCCTGTGGCAGAGGCTTGAGGCTGCAACTGATAAGAAGTGCCCTGTGAGTAGTAACAGTCCTTAAATCTAAACCAAACCAAGTCACCCTGTTTCTTAGATAAGCTTTATCATTCTTACGGGAGCAAGTTGGCCTTTGTGTTACCTGTTGGTCGACAACTCTGCAGTGTGCCAGCGCTGTGGCTCCCGCCGCAATAATGCCACAAATAATTTAAGCGCTACCGCTTTGGATCAAAATTTTAATGAGGCACTAAACCCACAAAAGGGGCTCTGTATAGCATAATTAAATAGAACGGGCCTAAATAAACAGTAAGGTTTTACAAGTTACACTATAGTTGAAAACAGCTGGGAAGCAAAGAAAGGAGCATTGAAGCTGCGTGATGTAAAAAGGCATTTCACTGAATGCAAACACTAAAATTTTTCATATCGCACAGACAGTAAAACACTACAAGCACATTACTTCCCTTTGATTTGGAAGAATATGTGTGGGGCACAGGGCATTTGTTTTTTTCCTTCTGCTAGTCAGCACAATGAAATATTTCACACGGAAACCCAAACAGTGGCAAAGAGAGCCATTTGTCCTTCGGAAAGAAATAAATACTGCAGAAACAGGTAAGGTCAGAAGGAACATCTGGTTCAGTCAGGGCATGGGATGATGGATCACAGCTCCAAAACGCTGGACAGTGCTGGGACTCCTCAAAATAGTCTTGCAAACAATCAGAATTGTAACACGTCTGTTTGGCTCAGAGCTGCAAGACACTTGTTTCACGCTCACGCCGACTCCTTAAATCCACTGCAAGCGGTGACATTCAGACCGAGCCAACTAGCTCAGCATTCCATTCTCTGTCTGCAACAGGTATTTACAATATCATGTTTGTTCCACCCCTGTCAATATTTGATCCAGGAGCTGCATAAATCCTACAAACACAGGAAGGTTTCAATTTCACATTAATGAAACGTTGACAGTGGTGCTGCTGTATCGTGTAAAGTCAGTGCATTGTTACTCCTTGGGAATGATTAGTTGTCATTTCATTTCCCCCCAGTCCTCTCGGAAGCCCTTTCCCAGAGCCGTAACTATTGCTGCAGTTCTGGGCTTGTGAATGAAAAGTTTCTAAATTCATCTTGGTTTATCATCGGAAGAATTCCTTCTTCAATGGGAGTCAGAATGGGCTCCTCTTTTATAAAATCCGGGTCAAAGTTGCTCACATCATCTTTGGATTTCTGTCAAACAGAAAAGACAAAGGAAAGAGATGTCAAAAGTACGTATCACCTGATGATACTCACTCTACATCCTCAGTCTAGTCTTGAATACAATGAACTATCACCTCCAAAACCCAGGCTGAGCTTACTGAAAGCCTTTTCTGGTGGTGGCACCTGAGTACCCCCACAGACCCTCTTACACCGTAAACCCTTTTAGAGCCTCTGCAGGCCTCTGACAGGCAAACCCCTCTCTGATTTAACTGACACCCGCTCTGAGGGGTTGCCTGCCTGGACACGGCAGGGCAGGACACGAAAATCAGTTCCTCTCCTCAAGTGCCAGCACAGACCCAGCCATTCGAAGCAGTTATCTGCCGTGTTTCCCGTTAGCTGACTCCACACAGTCCCTCCTTATCTGCAAAGTGTCTCAGCTGGGTTTTTGGCGGGATAGATACGCTCCTCCGTGTGTGAGCCATTAAACTTGCACAATAACGAATTACTGGGCCGTGGGAAGACAACTGGCTTGCCTCCAGGTGCTGGATTCCTTGCTGCGTGCCACAAAGTGGGACTGTTTGCAACGCACACACACACACACACAAATGGGGTTTGTGGCACATTTTGACAAGGTGTTTTTCCTGCATTCAGAACAAATTTTATTGACATTGAAGTTTCCAGGTCCATGGCAGACTGAGGATGCCTCCCTTAGCCTTTGATTCAGGCCAAGAAACAACTCAAGAGCTTGATCTTGAGCTGCTACAGCTCCTCCGAGTGCCTGGTCCTGCACCCAGTGAGCTTCATGGAGCAGGACTGGGTTGACCACTGCCACTATGAGTTTGCACAGTGACCACACCAGACAAAGCCACTCCAAGTGACAGTTTCAAAGGGAGGGAAAGACTCCCCACAGAGAGCATCTTTAGGGCTGTGAAGCAGCACTGGGAAAAGGGCAGCACTGTGTCCTCTGCAGCCCATTTGCCATTTGAAGCACTCAGCTGACAGTGGTCCGAGCAGGGACCACTGGGCTCTGGGTGCTGTTAAGAGAAACAAAAGAGACAGCCCAGTTGTGAAGAGGTAGGTGGCGTGGTCAGAATGAAGATTACTTACCCTGTTTTACATTTGGGGCGAGGCAAAGGGTAGTTAGGTGACTAATCTGCTGCAGTTGCTTTTACAAACCTGCACCTTTTGGCTGAGCTGCCTTTGAAAATCCACCATGGAGGGGAAAAGCAACCTGTACAACAGCAGGTGGCCAACCACCAGCCAAAACAAGACCAGCCACCTCACCTCCTGATTCTCAGGCCAGGCCTTTCATGTCAAGATTGCCCTTCCTCCAACTCCTTTACTGTCTCACGGGAATAAACCTGCTTATAGAGCCCAGAAGATAAAAAAAACCAAACGTGATCCCTTTCCCCCACTCTCCTTCTCACGTACAATTCGGGGCCTGAATGGTGGCTCCATCTGACGCTGGTTCAGCAGGTCCCAGTCCAGATCCTTGAAGTAGGGGTGCCGCAGAATCGCGCTCTCGCCGCCCAGCCCAGGGCTGCCCAGCCGCATATTGGGGTTCTTTGTCATGAACTGCAAAAGAAAAAGGGCTGTTTGTATCCTCCTGCCTGGCAGGGCCACAGGGGAGGGACCTATTAGCAGTCGCACAAAGCTTGTCCTCAGCTTTCCTGTTGAACCCAGTTGCTGGCCAGACTTCTCAATTTCACTGGAACCGCATGCAAGGAACTTGACTCATTCTATAGAGGAAGAAGTCGGGGTGTATTTCTCCTTGGTCCCTTTTATGGTCAAATCAATAAGAAAAGAAAGTTGAATTGCGCAGTTTGCTACATTACAAAAGTTGCCCGGTGGCTTTGGCGGTTATTTATTTCTGTATTAATTTCTCAGGGATACAAGCTCACTCTCCAATGCTGCTCACCAGCCAGCCAGGCTTTGGACCGGAGTCAGTCCTGAGCTGTGTCTTTTTCCTAAACCTCAGCCTGCTGAAGTGCAGCCAGAAGCCTACGCTTTCCTTCCTGTCATCTCAGGAAAGAGAGGAAAATGAGCAAGGCATTGGCTTTTAGAGCCTCCCAAGCCCCGAGCAGACGAAAGCAGACCGGTGACCACCTCCTCTCCTGATGGTGAAACTCTAAAAGAGGATTTATTTTTCTAACATTTTTACTCTGCTCCCGGTGAAATCTCAAACCTCGGCCAAGGTGCCCTGATTTGCCAGGGAGCAATGAGAAAAGCTGTACATCATGCACGTAGTGCGAGAGGGACCTTTAGGTCCCAACAAGAACGATGAAGTGTGAGCACTGAGGATATTTCTTAGGGGGAAGGGAAATATTGGAGGAGGAGGGGAATCCTTCTCCTAGGCAGGAAAAGAGCTAGGTGGTTTATTAATTTAGGATTGCAGTTCTTGAAAATACAGTAAAAACCAATCTTTCCCCTCCCCTCAAGTATTTCTAATTCGTTAGAGAAATCAGGTTATGTTTAAACTGGGAAAAAAGCAGCTTTTATTTGCCTATTGAAACAGCAGCATAAAGCAAGCTCCACTCTGGTGGAGGTGTCCAGACGACTTCCTCAAAGATGAAAGAGCATTATGTTTAGCAAATAGCTGAACCAGCCAAACCAGACAATCGGTCACTGTTTTGGGAATGACCAAGTCTGCTGCATCACGGCAATGGGGAAACGAAAAGAAGGGGAGGTGCAGCAAGAGACCGACTTCGTTCTGACTGTAGGAACTTTTCAGAAAGTACAAATTTTCCTAGGACGAGCGGAGAAAAGGTCTAGTCATTCCCTACCTAGAGAGACGATGGGGAGAAGAAAGATGACTGCCAGATTTATTTCAGAAGTCTCTCCAACACCCCACGCTAAGGGGCATTCAGAGCCGAAGAAGATGTGGTATCTGCAGCTGAGAGACCTTGCAGGACCCCAGACTCTGCTGACATTGGCACAAAACCCCCAGCTCCAGCCTGACCTCCTGAGCCCTTTGAGGACCTGTGCTGCTACGGGATTCCCTATGGCATTCCACCCCAAAACATCAGTAGAAAGAGCTGCTGAGTGCGCCCAGATTTTTAAGAGCAGTCACCAGGACTGGAGCAAAACCACTGCAGCTTTCTGGAGCTAGGGTCTTCCCATGCTCCTCTGGAATCTTTACCTCTCAGTTATGCAGCATTTCCAGGCTCAGGCCCAAGGACAAGCATGACTTCTGTCTCCCCAACCCTTTCAACCTGTTTTTCTCCCTTTCTACCAGCAGAACCCAAACACAATTTGTTTCCCAAGAGACTGCCCCAAAGTTTCTGTGGGATACTGATCCCCAGACAACAGCGTGGTTTCCAAACCAGAAATGGGTCAAGCCAAAAGCTCCCAGAGACCTGGTTCAGACAAGCCTTTGCAAGTTTTAAACTAAACTTCTTTGGTTTGCAAAACAGGCCAGAAATCTCCTGGCAACCCCATCTTCCTCTAATAATTCCCTGCCCAGCTTCTTTGTCCCCACAGATGGATATCTGCACCTCACTAGCTCTTACTTGCATTGCTGGAACTCCTAGAAAGCTCAAGAAAGATCAGAGCTCGCTGGTGCTGGGAGCAGTATAGACCAAAACAGTCCAAAAAGGCAAGGCAAAGAGGAGAGAAGGAGAGCTGGGAATAAGCCCGTGTCTCCTGGCTCCTGACCTACCACCAGGAAGCTTCTGCTAAATGTGGAGAGGAAAAAAGAAATCATGAAAGCAAATAATCTCTGAAAAGGGCTGGTAACATGCTTTGCTTGGGTTCCCATTCATGCTCAACCATATAAGACCAAAATCTAAACTGGACTGCCTGTTCCCAGGCCAGTTCAGAGCCCTGGGTTATAAAAGTGTGTTTACATTCCTATTTGCTTGTTTTATTCCACATGATGCCAAAATTGCACCAAGCAAAGGCATCTGATGCAAGAAGCTGAAAGCCAATGTAAATGCATTCCTGGCAACTTAAAACACCCTTTTTGTTAGGACAATGAGCATTAGCCAAGGGCCAACTCTTGAGGTGGGCTGTTTTGAGCTCTGAAAAAGCAAAACATGACATTCAAAACAAAATGACTGTTCAGATTCGACCAGCTAGCTCTGATTTGTGCATCGGACCCACAGATTGAGAAACCTTGGTTGAGTAACTCTAGGGACGACCCACCCTGTGTCTGGTGTCCAAAGGAGACAGGAGAAGAGTGAAGGCTTCAAATCCACCTACTGCTGGAACACATCCCCCTGACTGGCTGCTTAGAGTGATGCCAGGCTGCCACAAAACCCCTCTGAATTAATCTTTGCCTTTGACAAGAGTGAGCTGACCTATGGGACACCTGATCAAAGAGCACCTTCCCCAGCCTTCAGGCGCGAGCTCAGTGCTGCTGCCTCTTCTGCTCTGTAAACACAGAGCTTTGAAGGTCAGTGGTACCAAGCGACCCACCAGACCATAAACCACTGTGGACATGTTTCTCTAAGCTGGTTTCCCAGACACTGCAACCCCCTAACACAGGCTAGCAGGACCTTGAAAATGAATGTAAGTCACTCACTCTACAAAGACTATCAACGCAGTGTGAAGAGGCCTCCCTCTCATGGCAGGCAAAATCACACTGACCTGCTCCAACAAAAGGCTGGGATATGATTTCAAAGGACGGCAGGTCTCTTACCATTAGTTTACATCCCTGATAAACCTACGCTGTGCTGAGACCTCTCAATTGTAGCAGTGCATGGGAACAGGCACTGAAACTGTTTTCTTTAAACATCATCATGCAGTACATGAGAGATATTCCTCTATTCTGGGCAGCCACAGCATCCCGGCACGTCACTGTGGATGTACACACCCCTCTGCACCCAGCGGCTACGACGGAAAATGAGAGATTTGGCCATTGCTGCTCTTCCCTTATGTAAAATCTCCTGGTGAATTTTGGAAACATCCGGTCCATCACAGCCTGGTGAAGGTGGGGTGTTTTCTCTGGGAAGCAGCTCTAGTCCTTATCTGACAATTGGGCTGAAAAGCAGGTGTGCAAACTGTGACTCCAACAGAGACAGTACTGATGCTTCACACTGGAACAGTTACCTGCCTTACTGTGAGAGATATAAAATTAAAGGGTGAAATTTTTGAAGCTGGTTTCTACTAAAATGCTTAACTAACCCTCTCAAACGCTATTTGAATTCACCAGAGATTATTGCACTGACAAAGAACTAGACGAAGTTTTAATTTGTGTTGTCCAGTACATCAGGAAAAAAAACAAAAGACTATAATGACCTCTCTCCTCGTTTGAGCCTCAAAAAATCCTTCTCTTTCTCTCTCTGCCTCAGCCAGTACTGATATTTCTCTGCTGATGGCCCCTCTCATGTCGCCTCTGCTATCTGATGGCACTTGTAGAACGCAAACAAAGAACTGGGGATTTCTGAGGAACTTAATTAGAAGCTCAGCCTTCATCTCTGAAATGAGTAGCTGGAGCCTATACCCATGTCTCTGACCATGTAAGAGGCCCTTCTGCAGCAGGAGGTGCAAAGCTGAGTGCCCAGAGCACACATGCAGGCTGCACGGCGGAAAGCTTTTCAGAAGTTCAGCTCATCTTTCATCTGATCCCTTCGGCTGGAAAGTGTCTCACAGTGCTGGCTGCTCCTGGCAACCACAGCAAGGCCAGAGTTGGACTCTTGCTTCACAGGCTGGATAGCCCTAAATGTCCTTCCAAGTACAACCCTCCAATGTTTTCGCAGGTGATGAGAGAAGATGTTCAGCAGAAAGTTTTTCGTGGCAAAATGTCATCTCCCAATGTTTATTGAGCATCTTGGATTTCGCATGAGAATACAGAATCCATCACGAATCTGAACCTCTGACACACTGAGCTCAGAAACAGAGAGAAAAAAATTCAACAATAACAACAACAAGGCGAACCAGAGATGTTCCTGAGCAAAAAAGAACATGTCATCACCCTAATCCAAGATGCCTCCCAGGAAAACCAATAGCAAGACTACCAGTCTTAAACTTAGAATCATAGAATGGTTTGGGTTGGAAGGGACCTTAAAGATCATCCAGTTCCAACCCCCCTGCCATGGGCAGGGACACCTCCCACCAGACCAGGTTGATCAAAGCCCCATCCAGCCTGGCCTTGAACACCTCCAGGGATGGGGCAGCCACAGCTTCTCTGGGCAACCTGTTCCAGTGCCTCACCACCCTCACAGCAAAGAATTTCTTTCTGGTATCTAATCTAAATCTCCCCTCTTCCAATTTCAAACCGTTACCCCTTGTCCTGTCACTCCACTCCCTGACAAAGAGTCCCTCTCCAGCTCTCCTGTAGGCTCCCTTCAGCTACTGAACCAAGCCATCGAGCCATTGCTATATGATCACCTCCAACCATGGGGAATTATCCCACTCCCGGTGTACAGAGCCACTTGGGAACATCCGCAGACTGGGTCTCTTTGGGCTACACCAGTTTGCTGAGCAACAAACTCAAGTGAGGCTCTCACTGGCCTCAGCTAACCCTCTCTGCAGCATCACAGCCAAAACCAGCAGCTGGAATGAGCCAAAAAACATGACTTCACGAAATCATTTGAAAACATTTACTGAAAGAAAATGCAGCAAGCCATGACAAGAAATTAAAAGCTGGAGATTAGTCCACGGAGGGCCTGTGAAGTTACAAGGAAAAAATGCAGACCTAGCAGTGCCAACCACTGGGAAAAATCTGCGTCAGCCCCGGGAGCTCAGCCCATAAGCAGGTGAAGGAGCGCTGGGGACCCATGCCGGTCCTCTCCTTGACCTGCTACGTGGCTTGGACCATGCTGGGAAGGGGTCCAGGTCTCCCAGTCTGCTGGGCATGGCCATACTCACTCTCTGGTGCTACTCACATGCAGCGTTGCAACTTCTGTCTCAAGAAGCTGAGTTTGGAAATCAGTCTAGTGGCCTGGAAGTCAGTGAAGAAACGTTTGCACAAAACAGATGTTTCCAAGCCTTAATTTCCTTGAATATACAAATTCCCTTTCTCAATACTGGAATCTCTGATAGGTTTTTACATAACTCATGTATGTGCTATTTGCATCAGGATAATTACTTTCATGAGCAACATCACAGTGACTAGATGACGCAAAATTGCATCACGTCCTAGGGAAACACTAACAAGCCCAGACCCCTTCACAGAAGCAATGCGCTTCAGGAAGAGGAATACAACTTTCTGCTCAGCCACTCCCTTCACAGTCAGCCATCTGGAAGAGGAAGAGATCATTATTTCTTGTATTGAAGAAGGTCTTAGATGGACCAGCTCCCACCAGGACTCTGTTGCCCTGGGCAGGGCACATTACCTTGGAAGAGAAAGCCCATGCCCCTGAGAAGCTCATCTTTCAAATGCAAGTGCATGGCAGAGATGGAGGCTCTCCCTCATCTTACGGGGGTGGGGGGAAGAGAAGCCCAGAGAAATTCATCACTTCATCTTCCCGGGAGCTCAAGGGCAGCCCATCGCAGATACGATGACAAACCTTCAGTCCCACCTCCTCTCCACCACAGCTTCCCCATGCCTCAACAAGCCCTTACTCAGGATTGTGCCAATGCAATAGTCAACCCCAAACCATTAAAGGAAAGACAGATTTTCCCTGTTCACGATATTCACATTTCCTGCCTGTCGGTGTTCTTCCCATGTTGCTACCGAAGTGAAAAGCAGCAGCACAGAAGATTGATGCCCCAGAGTCTCCCCTCCAGTAATGAGGGAGAGCGGGGAGATCGGGAGATACCCGACATGCTTGTCTTCATTAAGATTCATGAGCTAAACTAACAGGGCAGAAATTAACTCGAAAGGAAATAAGATTTCTCAAAGATCTATTTGATCTCAGACAAAAGGGAATCGTTATATAAATAGAGCAATTACTCTAATTAAGGCTTCCCTCCATGAATCTCTGGACTGAATGCTGCAGTTGCTGAAAACAGTTTGGCTGCCTATTATGTAAGGCAAACAAACCTGCAGTCTGGGGTTTCATTAGCCTTCATCCACCCCCAAAACAAAGAAGAAAGGTGGCTCTACGGCTCCATCTGCTAATGTCTGTATAATTTTTAATGATTGGAAGCCAGGAGGCATTAGCACAGCAGAGACACCATATTCATTTTTTTAAACTCTCTTACTTTTTTTTTTTAAATAAAAAGCTGTTCTTTTGAGTCAGTCTTGTCCTTTGCTAGTTTTGGGCAAGGCTCCCATCACAGTCTTGCTGGGGAGATGCTCACAAGTGTGCCTCGCTTCCCCAGAGAAGAGCAATCCAGGGCTCAGACACAGGCGTGGGTTACAGGGACTGAGGGAGCCTGATTTCAGCTGAAGGTCCCTGGCCCTGGGAGCAGCACAGTCCCACAGTTCTGCCATGGAAGCCCTTATCCTTACTGCAGCTCAGGGGGTGCCTGGTAGCCTAAACTGCAGCGATTGGGCTGTGGGTGCGAGCCAGGCACTTGGGAGCCTGAGTCCTACTGACCTTCAGTGAGGATTGTGCTGCTGAGAATAGGACCTGGAGTCATTGGGACTCTCTCAAATGCTACCTCTGTCTTACACTGGGGATTTGCTCTGATTGCAGCCATTAGGGGCCACGTGGCAATTTGGCTTTCTACCCTACACACAGCAGGATGGATTGCTAAAAGCCCCAGTTCCTACCCGGACCTGTTGGAACAGGTCCAGCGGAGGGCCACAAAGATGATCAGAGGGATGGAGCACCTCTGCTATGAAGACAGGCTGAGAGAGCTGGGGTGGTTCAGCCTGGAGAAGGGAAGGCTCCGGGGAGACCTTAGAGCAGCCTTCCAGTATCTGAAGGGGGCTACAGGAGAGCTGGGGAGGGACTCTTTGTCAGGGAGTGGAGTGACAGGACAAGGGGTAACGGTTTTAAATTGGAAGAGGGGAGATTTAGATTAGATACCAGAAAGAAATTCTTTCCTGTGGGGGTGGTGAGGCACTGGAACAGGTTGCCCAGGGAAGCTGTGGCTGCCCCATCCCTGGAGGTGTTCAAGGCCAGGCTGGATGGGGCTTTGATCAACCTGGTCTGGTGGGAGGTGTCCCTGCCCATGGCAGGGGGGTTGGAACTGGATGATGTTTAAGGTCCCTTCCAACTCTAACCATTCTATGATTCTATGGTTCTACCAGGGCAATTCATGGTGGTGCTGAGCCAGAATATGACCCCTGTGTGCACAGGGTGCCCCCACCACCAAGCTGGGGCCCTGGCTGCAGACTGCTGTCAACAGGTGAAATCCTTCTGTGAAGAGAAGGTCCAGCGAGCGCAGTACTAGGGCTCAGAAGTACAAGACTGCCCTGAAAGCATTTTAAGGGGGGAAGAGAGAGAGAGTGTGATATCTCGGTTATTTTCTATTCCAGATAAAAAAGGAATGGGAAGGGAGGTAAAAAAACCCCCAGTCTTCAGCCCTGCTCCTAAAAGCCAGAAGACTGTAACACCAAGCATGACAGCAGCCACGTGTTTAATGCACCAGCCGCAGGCAAGAAGGACAAAATGTCAGTGCAGTGGATATTAAGCAGATAAATTTGATCTTGCTTTCCCCGAGTACAGAAATGGCTGCTCAATGCTGCCCAGTCAAAGCTTGAGGGAACAAGAAGGATTAACTGCATTCCAAGCAGTGCTGAGCAAGAGAGACGAGCAGAATGAACCAAGGTAGACAGAGCGACTCACGTGTGGGATGGACACATCTGGGCCCAAATCTCCTGGCACTGTAAACTGATGTAACTTTGCTGACTATCACCAGGAGAGAACTTGGCCCAAATATGGGAGTTAAATGTTGTCTCAATAGCTGCAAACTTCCCTGCTGTGCTGAAATGTACCCGCTCCCTGCCTCTCCCCACTCATCACGTAATAACTCATCAACACTGATGCAGAAAGTTTTTACAAGTACCAAATGCATATTGGCTCCAATGGGAGCTAGTGATTTTCAACACTTCTGCCTTAGTACTCCCGCAATGAACAATGATAATAATCAAAACCTTACTTCAGTTATTAGATATATGGACTATTTAACATAGGTTTTGGTCAAGATGTCACTCCAGAAGTCTGTGTTTTCAGAACTGATGAGTCAACTCCAGTTCCCACCGGGGTCACCGGCTGCACTGGCTGCTCAGACAGTATCAAACTCCAGCTGCTGCTGTTAAATTACACCAGTTGGACTCTAGGTACAACACGGGGATATGCAGGTCGATTAGTAAATCCACACATCAGAGTAACACACACATGAAGAAAAATTAGCATCACACTTATTAGGAGACTGGGGAGGGGGAGGCTGATCCCACTGTCGTTTTAAGCAGTGGTAAAATCTCCCTAGGGTTGCATGGGAAAACAATTAATCCTTTTCTGATAGTCTTGTCAAGAGGAATCGGGGGAATCTATGTACACAACCCTGGGTGGCCTATTTACATAGGGTCAAGTACAAAGGGGACTCAAGTGCCCCAGACAAACCTGTAAAGGCCAATTAAAAAAAAAATATCACAGGAAAATACTTCAAAGGAACTTTTTTGTGGTCTTGGTTATATTTCGATTCTTTTAATTGTAAAGTTCCTGAAAAGACACAGCAGGTCAGAAAGGTCAAAGCTGGAAGGACGAGTAAGACCTACAGCCCCAAATAGCTTGGACAGTGCTGAGACCTCCCAGTTAGATGGACTGGCCCACTCCACTGGGGGCTGCACAGCAACTCCTGGTCCCATCATTCAGCCATCATTCCCATCTCCAGGTCGGACCCATGTTCTCAAGGGAACCCTTGAGCCTTCCCCAGGATTAGAATTTAATGGACTCCACCAAATTGCCTTTGAGGGTCTATAATTGCACTGTTTCTCTGAGGCAGAGCTGAGAAGTGAGCCCAGGCCACAAGTCGTAGGCTTGGCCACGGGAATCACTTCTTCCGGAGCACCTAGAAGCAAGCAGAAAAAGGAAGAGGGGGAAGACAGTCAGAGCAATGAATGCTCCTTCATTCCTCCCCCCTCCTTGCCCCCCATCTCTGGCAGGAAAGAGGAGGATGAGTCACACCTGACATTACAACAGGCAGGGTTAGGAGCTTTTGTTAGGAAGCAAATCTGAGCCTGCACGCTGTGGACTTAAACAAGAAGCTAATTTCAGCCTACTGGAAAGGGAAAGGTAAAAGACCTAATGACTACTTCAAGATGAATTTGCCTTTGGCAAGCTATAGAGATGGCTTGTAGTTTTCTTTCACAGTGAATTATTCACAAGCACGGGACTAGTACTGTGGGGAAGAGGAGCACTTCAGAAAGGGGCGATCAATCAACAGAAGAGATTAAAATCACTGGGGAAAGCTGTTTGCTGTTTGAGAACTAGGAGGTAAAGAGGCAGGATGTTACAGAAAGGGAAATGCAAGCTCAGGCAAAGGAGGCAAAGCAGCAATCTGTGGCGGAGCACAGCCTTGTCGCTTCAACTCAGAGTATGTTTATAGCAAAAGTGGTCTAGACGAGAGATCATTTAAAATTGCAGAACTCCTTCCACATTGGGAAATGACAGGCTCCGGAGTCCTGCTTTTGCTGTAGAGGCTCCGGAGCCAATCAGGAAACACAAGATGAAGGCATTTCTAAAACACAAAATAAAGAAGAAAAAAAAAAGTTTACACAGATCCAGCATAGGATTTCACAGAGAGATTTAAATATTGGCCTGACTGACAGCCAAAGCTTAATCAAACTGTGCAAGAGGATTTATGGAGCCTGCCAACTCTGAAGAGATGCCAAGGAGAATAATTTATTGGCATATTTGAAGGCATTTTTAATATCTGCCTTTGTTAGGCTAGTCAGCTCTGAGGAAAGCAGTGAGCTCATCTAGTTCCCTTTGATTGCAGTGGGCCACCATTGTGTTGTTCCTTTCCCTTTTAATCTTTGTCTAACGAAAAATACTCCTGGCATCTGGTTCATTCAGAAACGTTCAGTTCATTCTGGCTGTTCCAGCACTGCATGCGAAACAGATTATCTGCCTTTTTCTGTCTGTTGGAGAGAACGAACCGGCCCCGGATCTGCAGGATGCAAATGCAAAGGAGAGATATACGCCTCGCGCAGTGACGTACAGGGAACGTAGGCAACCTTGCACCATCAGGCTGTAAGTGTTCAGGAGAGGACTGGGGAGCACAAACATGGGGGTTTGGTCTAGCTCACACAGCGGCCAAACTGGGTGCCCAGGACTCAGGGGAAAGGCGAGGCACAGAGGCAGCAGGGAGCACATATGTACCGCGCTTAGATGTGCCAAGCAAAGCACACGTGCTGCTTGCTGTAGCATGCGGGGAGGATGCAGACACCTACTGTGCTATCTCAGCTGATGACAGGTAGTTCTGACCTCCTCGGTACTCAGGGATGTCGGACCCCAAGCAAGTGCAGCATATGAAGAGGACAAACTTCTCCAAAAACCAGTTCAGGAGGCCTCACCCTCTGCGATGATGCTCAGGGTGAGCAGCTGCAGAGAGTAGGCAGCTTGGATCACCCACATCTCTCCTGAACTTAGATGTCCTTGCCAACAGTCTGAAACCAGCCTCTCCACTCCCCTGTCACTGCAGACTTTGCTTTGATTATGTTGAAAAAATCTGCCTCTCAGACTTTCTGCTGTGAAACCCCTGGCCTCTGCCTTCGCTCCTCATTAATGGCATTTGCAAGTTCCTTAGAGCAATTGGGCCAGCCTGGCTCAGCATGGAGCACTCACCGTCCAGAAAGCCTTTCTGAAATTAAGTTACAGCACACACAAAAGGGGTCCTCACCGGGGGTTTGGGCAATCATGGTGACATCCCCTTAGTTTGCTCCTCCCGCAGCACAGCGCAGTGTTTGCTTTGCTTTTTCCTCCTTCAGCTGGGCCACAGTGGAATGCCCTAGGGGAAATTTATTTTCTGTATCTCTCCAATCTTGTTTCCTCTCAGCCCGTTACGGTAAGTGCCTGCAGCACAGCCCAAGCTTCCAAGGGCTCTGCTGGAGCCGCTATCCTCCATCCAGCCAGACTGGACTGCCCCGTGCTCTGACCACATGGGATATTAGAATTTTATCAGAATTTCTTTGAAATGTCAAGAAATAGCCACCCAGACCCTTTATTCCCCAGGGACTCCTGGATTTAACTCACACATACACACAAACACAATAATCAAATTTATCTCTCTTTAGGAGACATCACTTAGAATTCCTGAGAAACAATGAGAAACACTGCTTATTTCCACCAGGAGGAGGGACAGAGGAGGGTACCCTTCAAATTCAGTTTCTCCTCATCTAGTATCACCTGCAGATTTAGGGAAGAAGAAAACCTTAACACACACACACACACACACACTTTCCCAGCTGCTACCGAACTTATTTCTGTGTATGCCCGCAGATACACAATGCATTCCTACCAGTCACTATCAATGCCCTCTAACTTCACATCTTGTTCTAAGGTAGAATTGGGCCATATTTTGCAATAACGTCCACAGGCTTCCCCCTATCAACTCAAGAGAAATTGCTGGTGGAGCAATAAGCTACTATAATGAGCAGCGTGTGGGGAAGTCTCTAGCGTCTGATGGACACCCGAGTGACCAAGGGACCTAAGGCAGCCTCATATTCGCTCTTCTGGGCCGCAAAGGAATGATGAACTTGTGTAGAAAGTTCTGAGCAGCTTTTTCAATTAATGAGCTTAAAATTGGCCGAGCTGTTATAGAAGGGCCCCCATACCTCTCTCCCGCTGAAGATGAAGTGGCTGGTTGCTGCCTACACTGCAGTATTCCTGAGCCCTTTTCTTTCTCTCCACAAAAACCCACGTGTGCTGCTTCCTGGCAAAGGGGAAGAAGTTACACTGCTGGCGAGCCCTCAGTATTGAATATTGCTGTGTCCACTAACTGTACAAACAAGCCAAAAAAACCTTAGGAACTAACTGAAAAGCCCTAGTTTCTGGGTTTCATTCTGTGACATGGGCTCACAGGAATAGGAAAAGAGGCTTTTCCTTTCTAGATCAGGGATTTTTTGACTTCCTGATCAGGCTTCAAGGCTGTCTGGAGGCAAATGGGTTGGATTTAAACTGTGGCACACTTAACCATTCCCCCTCCCGCTGCTCCCAAGAGCCATGCAAGCTCCCTCCTGGCTGCTGGCAGAAGCCGGTAGGGACATCCCAAGTCCCTCACCTTGTGCTCTGACAGTCAAAAATGAGTCCCTAAAGCACAGGTCACCAGGGCAGGACCCAGCTCCTGCTGACCCACAGAGCACCATTATTGCAGTGGCTGACTTTGAAGCACTAATTCCCCAGACAAAACAGCCCCTTGATGTTAACATGGCAGAGAAAATGGGATTTTAAGCAAATCTGCAAGAGCAGAGTCTAAAGGGGGATGGGGAGGTGGTGGTGCATGTGTGTGTTAGACACCAGTGGTGTTGTCAGGGTGCAGAGAGTGCCAGGGTATCCAGAGAGGGCAAGTGAACTCAGTGACACAAGACAGCAGAGTTCACTAAACCAGAGTATTTGCCTTTTGAATCAGGGTCACTTCCACAGGCTATTGTTCTCTAGACAAACAGATCAAGTTTTTCTTTTGCATCCTTGGCACTGCATTGCTGACATCATTTTTCTCTGAGATATAGGTCATGTTTGCTCTCAGCTGTTCCACACGCACTGGGTGGGAGTGCAGGCTGCTAAAACCACAGCCAATTTCCTCTGCACCTTCCCCTTTTCTTGTCTGGTGCTTATTTTTCAAATGAAAACCACTTAGCATGGGACATAACCTTTTTTGCCCACTCTCTTAACTCTGGTCATGTTTTCTTCAAAATACACGGTTTTAACCAGCTGGAGGGAGAACGGGCTTTAGTCTCATTTGTGCTCCCACAATAGCCAGCTACAAGCAAGGCTGCCCAAGCCTCACTTTTGGAAGGAGCATTTCAGCTAGGTGTTTCAGAGGTCACACTGAGATTGGAGGTCGGCACACAAATGCCACGATCCCCTCGGCTTCAGCAGCCTCAGCTGTGACAGGAGTTCAGAAATCTGGGGTGCAGAAGGCACAGCAATGCTAACACTTCCCTGGGGAGATGCTGCTTTCTCGCCCCTGCTCTCAGAGTAAAAACACCTAAACATCTAAATTGCAATTGCTCATCCAGATTTCCAAGCCTCTGGGCCAACCATTGCTACTTCAGATCATCAGTCCATGGAGAGACTCAACAGGCTTAGTCCTTCTCTCCTCATCTGAAACCAGACCTGGAAAGGAAAATCCCTGCAGCTTTCCCTGTGAGTTTGCTTCCCATTACACCATGGACTTTTGAGACCCGATTTTTACTGCGTCCCTTCATTCTCCCCCCGAACTAAACCTGACTGTGACCAAGACAGCATGATTGGATTGCATTTGAGAAAGTCATACACGAAGCAAGTGAAACATGCTGCCAAAATACCACTCCCCTTATGGGAAATGAGAGGATTGTATTTCATTTTGCAGTTCACTCAGCTGAATCCCAAAGCCTCTGGCTGTCTGGAAAGGCCCTCCTCCCATCTTTGCTCAAGCACTTTTTGCTAGTGACAATTTACAAATTCAGAGCATGGACATGCTGTAACAAAGCAAACTCCAGCTGCACTCTCACCGTAAAAGACGCGGCGCAGCAGTCTCTGCTTGCTCATAAAGTTTCCCTT
This sequence comes from Limosa lapponica baueri, assembly GCA_002844005.1. NCBI lineage: Eukaryota > Metazoa > Chordata > Aves > Charadriiformes > Scolopacidae > Limosa > Limosa lapponica. Next base: position 202,578 of record KZ506160.1, on the reverse strand, counting down.
CCACAGTCTCTTCATCATCCGACACTGGTGACTACTCTGTCAGCTGATGGCAAAGATATTTGAAAGAATTTCTTTTACAGACACAGAACCAATAGCTCCTCTGGAATAAACTCCTTGTGCCTGTATTCAGGTAGGACTACACAGAAATCTTTCTTTGGGCCAAATCAAAAAGACTTACATTTAGAATGAGCTGAAGTGGTCTGAATCCATTCTGCACTTTTTTTACTCTCACAAGCAAATCCATGCCCAGTTTGACCTGCTCACACAAGCTGGGGAGACTTCAGTTCAAGTCCTCTCTGCCCGACTCGAACCATCAATACCTAAATTCCCTAGCGACACGCTCAGACCGGGCAGGGTATATGAGTGAGGTCTTCTGCTTCCCTCCTCTGGGAATATTGACCCCAGAAAAATCTTGCTGATTTACACTGATTTATCTCTGCTCTACTCTTTCCCCAGCTTTTGAGAGAAAATTTCAAGGACCAAACAAAACATTAAAAAGGGAAATAGATAAAAACTTCTATAGCATGAATACTTTTGCTTTGAATTCTAGACAAGGTCCCAGGGCACCGAGGTTGTTTTTGTTTTCCTTGGTGCCAGTGCTCAAAAACACACCACTGAACACCCACTGACCTAAATGCGTCTGAAGTATTTATCTTGGTTATTATCAGTAAACTGCAAAGCTGAACAGGATGCAACCTTCAGAAATCAGGTGGTTTCTGATGGGCGGAAATTGGTGAAGAACAATTATAGTAAACAAAAGCAAAACAAAATAACAGAATCTGTGAAATGGATACTAAAACCTATTATCCTTGTTTACGAAAAAGTTCTTCAGGAAGGCAAAGAGATCAAGTGCTTTCTAAACCTAGATGTATCCGTTTGTAAAGCATCTCACCTAATTGCATCTTCCTGGCAGAAGAATTTGATTTTCAATTCAGAGCTTCGTACCACTCAAGGCTAAGCAAATACTCACTAGTCCTGCTCAAGGTTAGAGGCCAAAACTTTTAGCAAGGGGATAATCCAGTTATTAAGGCTATTAAGGCCTTAGCTTGCAATATAAGAGACCCCAGGTTGAATTGCCTCATCTTTCCAGGCTTCTTACGCCACGTCGTTACTTTCTTCTCCCAAGTCACAGGCGATGGGACAAGAGGAAATGGCCTCAAGTTGCACCAGGGGAGGTTCAGGTTGGATATTAGGAAAAATGTTTACACGGAAAGGGTTATTAAGCCTTGGAATGGGCTGCCCAGGGAGGTGGTTGAGGCACCATCCCTGGAGGTTTTCAAAAGACGGGTTGACATGGAGCTTAGAGACATGGTTTATCAGAGTTAGGTTGATGGTTGGACTAGATGGTCTTAAAGGTCCCTTCCAACCTAGACAATTCTATGATTCTATAATCATTTATGTCACTGCAGTAGTTGAGTGTTCTGATTTTCCAGAGCTCTGTTTCTTTGGCTAGAAAGCACTGTCATAGCTGTAAACCAGGGAGCTCGAGTTCATTTTGTTGGAGGTAAACACAGTAGTGAGTAGAAGATGATCACATAGTAATAATGCTGTATCTAAGAAAAATAATACTAGCACAAGAGTCTGTGACAAAAAAATCCACATATTTAGCAGCTAGAAAAATCCACTGTCTTCCCTCATAAAATAGACAGGTTAGGTCTCCTGATTTGCAGGTTAACACCCTTATCATTTAATCACCTTTTGATTCACTAGGGTAAAGCCAGACAGTGCCAGTGCTCTAGGCACTGTTTCTACGTGCACAGCCTGAAGTCTTAAAAAGCTTCATTCCCGTGTCATGGGGAAAGATGTGAGGCACACGGATAAGAGAGCTCCTGGGAAAATTCAGAAATACATGGTAGAACAAGGACTAAGCGTAGCCAGCAACAGCTCTCCTCAAACTGCTGTACAGCCCCATTTTATTTTTTCCCACACACACAAGAATCAAAAACCTGCCTCTGTATGCAGGTAGACAGCGATCTCTGGGAGATGGCTGGTATTACCAACAGTAAGAACGACGGATAATCATGAAGACTTCACTTCTGCACCACTCCGGTCGCATGGAAATCATATGGTCACTACTGATTAAATTCTGTGTACAACTGCTGCTTCTGTTCTGGAAGACGACCACATGTTGTAAATCATTAAGTTAGCAGGAGAATGTCCAGACACACAGCCATCCACACGCTTTGCCTGCAAGGTTGGCTGCTGAACCGTATAAAGGGCATAACTATGCAAACACACGCAAGTGTGGCAGGATTGGGGTTTTATTGTTTACACTCCAAACCAAGATAAGAAAAGGCTCAGGGTGAGGGTAACTGCAATTTCTGAGTGCCTGTACATCCCAGCCCTGTTTTCTTTTGCTAGATCTAGGCTGAAGAAAGCCAGGGCAGAGAGGACACAAATAGCCAATGGAACTCACCGCTTTAAGGATTGCCACTGCGTCCTGCTGGAGCCACGTTGGGTAGACTACCTCGTCGTTCAGAATGGCCTCAAAGAGGTCATCCTCGTTCTCCGCCTCAAAGGGTGCGTGGCCGCACAGCATCTCATACAGCAGCACGCCCATGGCCCACCAGTCTACGTCAGGTCCATACAGCATCTCTTGCAGGATCTGAAGAAGGGATGGCGAAAGAAATATCAACCCCAAGCTTCTTAAACTGAGCAGAAGAGGAAAAGAGATTTGGAAAGATTAATCCAGAAGTTTTCACTACATCCTAACAGTGCTCTCTGCTAGGCTGGTCGCATGTCCAGGAACATACAGGTGAACCCCCAGATCTGCATCAGATCCATTGGGCAAGGGCTGAAGTAGCTTGGCTGCTTGTGGAGCCACCTGGGAAATATTTCTAGGGCTTAGCAGGAGAAGGGGCATTTCAGTGAAACTGGCTGAGCCCCAGAAGTGGCAAAGCAGCCATGTGTGCAGGTTGACACGACTTTTTCCTTGTCTCTAGGAAGGAAATGCTTACCCAGCTCCCATGGCAAGGCTTTCAGCTGGAGAGGGAAAGGAGCGCGAGTGTGTGAGAAAGGCACAAACACCAACCACAGACAAAACTTCAATCGTGTTGAAGAAGGATCTGAAACCCTGTCAGAACATCTGGCATTGTCTGGAAGGCAGCTATTCCTTAAAGAGGTGTTTATTAATTTTGTAGTGAGACTGGGGAATGACAGGGAAGGAGAGGAGATGGGAAATTAGGGAGAATGCAATCTCCTTTCAAATCAAACTGGGCCAGTATCTGTATGCGCCTCTCAAGATCTTTGCAGCTGTGCCTCCATTTTTCACCTCACATTTTCTAAAGAAAAATAGAGGCTTCTCTTGGTGCCTACAGCAGACCGAAGATTTACTCATGCTTTGCTTGCACAAGGGACTGATAATACAAGCATGCACCTAGGAGGCAAACTTGCACCCAGCAGTCAAATAAGGTGTAGCTAAAGATGCTAGAGAGTACTCTTGCTGCTCTAAAGCTAACCTATGCTTTTCATATTATAACCAAGTCTTCCTGGCCAAAGAAAGGTTTCTTATACCTCTGGAGCGATGTAGTCTGGTGTGCCACAGAAGGTGGCTGTGGTAATGCCATTGTGAATGCCCTCTTTGCACATTCCAAAGTCTGCCAGCTTGCAGTGACCCTCGTAGTCCAACAGCACGTTGTCCAGCTTCAAGTCCCTGCAACGAGAATGGTTCACCAAGTTGCTACGTGCTTCAAGCAGCCCCAGCACAAACGGAGGCAGCGTCCCAGACCTCAGAAGCTTAACCTGTAAAGTGAACAAGCCTCATCATCATAAAACAATAAACAGAAGTCATGCAGGAGGGGTTTTCTTTTGCTCCATCTCTCTTACAAAAGAGAGGGAGGAACAAACATCATTCTGTCAAACTGCATTTAATACGGGCAGGTGCTATACGAGTTCGCCCACATGGCTTTCCAAACACACCACAAGCCTGGCTGGCAGAACTCCTGCTCATTCAGCTCTGGGACTCACTGGAACAGAGGTTGCCAGAGCTGTCAAATTGCGTAATGATGTTATGATGCAGCAAAACGCGCCGCACGGGACGTGCTCTGATTCAACAAAGCACCGCACCTGGAGCACGCCACCAAAGCTGGGGAGGTGTGGGAAGCCTCTTCAGAGAGGGAGCAAGATTCCTTCCTTCTCCTGAGGTGTGCTGGGTTAAGTCCCAGACTTCCCTGTATCGGGACAAGCCTGACTGATAAACCCCACCTGGAATGTGAGAAGAGAAGAAACTCCCTGCTGACACCACGCCACGTGGGCAGGGGGAGACTTCAGCTGGCGTGGGTTGCCTCCACCATCAGGCAAAGTCTTAAAGCCCTCCCAAGCGTATCGATTCCAGCAGGACTGCATTAATGCAAGAAGTGAATGTCCCCTACAGTGCTCATTGGGGTGGGGACCTCCTTGCCACGGTCACAAGAGACCTGCTGCCAAACACCATTCCGTACAAGCTGCAGAAAGGCATGTTTTCCAATACGTCACCTCTAACAGCCTGGGAGCTCCTCATCAAAAGCAGAGCTGTCAAAATGAGAGAGCCCTAACAAAGCTTATCAGCTTGCCTGACCTTGAGATTGCCTGGGCCAAGAGCCCGCAGTCAGTGGTGCCAGTCAGGAGCACAACCAGAAAGCACTGGGTCATCTGTAGACTTAGGCAATGCCTTCCTAAAAATACAAACCAGCTCGCAGCACCTCTGCTCTTCAGCTGCCAGACAAGCTCTAGTCACTCTCACAGATGGAGGAAAGGAGCTGTGATGGGAGCTCTCTGTACAGTACACATAGGTTACAGTTCACTTCTTGAACCACCTCGGGTATTGGCCCAAGAGTCACAGCTCTGAGGCAGGAAGCGTTGCTCCTTACAGGCCTAGACAAAGCCACCTTCAAAGTCATCCAGATGCCCAGATAAGCATCAAATAACCAAATACATCTGAGGGTCTCAGGACCCCCTTATGAAATCCACGCTGGAACCTGATCCATTTTGTCTTCTGGTTGGACATCTATTTCCCTGGGAAGGGGGAGCAATGGGGAGGGTGGTTAACATAGGTGGTGGCACATCCATATCAATATGAAAACCTATGGGAGTGCTGAAATCTGAATTCAGCTTGATCTTGTTCATTGTCCTTCTATAAACTTAAAGTGAAAAGCAGGTGGTCCATTGCTCTGTTTTGCATTGCCATTTCTACAGCCTCTACCACCACCAGATGCCTCTCTGGAGCTCGAGACAGCTCTCCCTCAACGTCACTGTTGTAGCGGAAAGATCAATGACACATTGTGCTAGACAATCAAAGCCACATCCTGTTCTACAGAGGTAAGAAAAAGTATTATTAGCCTCTTTTGAACAGATGGAAAAGCGAGAGGTGGAGGTTAAGAAACTTGCTCATGTCCCCCAGAGCCAAGACTGAACACCAGCTTCCTGAATTCCAGCTCCGATCTTAATCACACGATCATACATCTTCTCTCTCCAACTTTAACACAGCATGGCAACACAAGCCAGCAAAAACCCCTCTGTAATCACGCTGTCCTTCCCAGCAGGCCCAGTAGCTACCTGGTGGTCAGTGAAATTTGGTATGCCAAGGACAGTGCCCGAGCCTGTCTTATGCTGCAGTGTTTGCTCTGGGTGGGATGCTCAGCAGAAGACATTTTTCCCCTTCTGAGAATCAAAAATGGCCGCTAAGGCATGTGGGCAAAGGCTCATCTTGGAAAGGTTCTAGGGCGAGGACAGTGAGAGGCATTGTACATGCCCGCCCATGACAGTATGCCTTCAGCGGCAGTTTCCAGCCAAAGCTCCTGTTGCTTTCCCCTGTGGTTCCTGGCAGAGCAGGGAAGCCCTCCGAGCATGAAGGCAGGTCTTGTTTCCAGGAGCCTGCAACGATGTGGTCGAAACGCGCAGTTTATTCTTGGCTCAGTTTTAAATGCAGCAAACACCTTTTCGGTCCTGGGTAGGCCTGATTGTTTGGGGGGAAGCCTAAGGGTGAGACTGGAAGGGGGATTTTGGTGAACCTGCTTGGAGATCACAGAAGCGAAGAATGATATGGGGTTGGAAGGGACCTCCGGAGACCATCTAGTCCAACCCCCCTGCCAAAGCAGGTCCACCCAGAGCAGGTCCCACAGGAACGCGTCCAGGCGGGGTTTGAATGTCTCCACAGAAGGAGACTCCACCACCTCCCTGGGCAGCCTCTTCCAGGGCTCTGCCACCCTCACAGGAAAGAAGTTCCTCCTCATGTTTAGGTGGAACTTCTTACATTCAAGTTTGTGCCCATTTCCTCTTGTCCTGTCCCTGGGCACCACCGAAAAAAGACCGGCCCCGTCCTCTTGACACCCTCCCTTCAAGTATTTATAAGCATTGATCAGATCCCCCCTCAGCCTTCTCTTCTCCAGACTAAAAAGACCCAAGTCCCTCAGCCTCTCCTCGTAAGGGAGATGCTCCAGGCCCCTCATCATCTTTGTAGCCCTCTGCTGTCCCCTCTCCAGCAGTTCCCTGTCCTTCTTGAACTGGGGAGCCCAGAACTGGACCCAGTGCTCCAGATGGGGCCTCCCCAGGGCAGAGTAGATCCCCCTTCCAAACCTCCCCTCACCCCCCAAAATATCCGCCATGCTCTAGCATCCTTTGGGAATACTTCAAAATACACCTTCCTTGCACCCGAGCCAGCAGCAACAGTCACATACATTGAGTGAGCAGGTTCCAGTCCCTCATGGAGAGCCTGAGGAGCAGAGCCAAGACGCAGCGACGAGGCAGGACCAGCCCTGCAGACCAAGGTCACCAGCCCCTCTGCCACTTCTCAGCCTCTGCCCCACAGCACATGCTGCAGAAAGCCCCAAATCCCTGCTAGTTGTATAATGCACAATGTTCATCATCAAGATGGCAGGAGCTTCTGCAGGTGCGAGAGCGCTCTGCACTTGCTGTGGCCTCCCAGAGCACCTCTATCTATGGAATTGCCATTAAATTTAAACCTCCTGCGGCTTGCTGAGTGAGTATAGTTTTAACCACACAAGGCAAATCTCCAGCCTTTTGGCTTCTCTACACTCCACATTAAACCTATTAAGAGCACCTGTTGTCTCCTCCTGCAGTTGGGATACTGGCTTCTCCTGAATTCTGTCCAGCAGCGTGAAATCCAAAACTTGCATTTTCTATTTTCACATAACCCGTAACATGACATTAATCTGCTCTCACTTGCTCAGGCTCTCTGGCTACGTGCAGATTATTTTAGAAGAGGACCTCCTGTGACCAAAGATGACTTCCCAATGTTCTTTGCTTGGCAAGGCCACAGAAGCTGGCCCCATGCGTTCCTCTTGGAGCGGTCTTGTGGGCCAGAACAGTGGTGGGCTCAGCCACAGACCTCCTTCAGAGCCTGCTCTCTCCGGCTGCCCCGTAGGATAATTCTCTGGGAAAGCTGTGGTTTGGTCTCAGGTTTGAGTATGTCTCAAGTGATCCCAGAAGTTTTAAGCTCTGTACTTGCTGCTTGACGTTGACGGGTCTCCCCACGCGTTGAACCCCATGAACCAGCACAGCCACGTGAGAGGAAAAACCCCGACAGGTTTCTGAGATTTACAAGGAGCTCTTCATTTTCGCAGCAAGGATTCCGGGAAGCTGATGAAACTGGAAGTCATCCAGCTCAGAAAGCCCAAATCTACCTCATTTCCTTAATACTTGCATTTTCCATTCAATATTTTTAGCAGGTCGATGAAGCAATAACGGTGGAGCGGTTTTTCTGAGGGCTGCATTTCTAAGGCCCTGCTGAGGTTCTGCCTTTCACTGACCAACTTCCACTGGAAAGCAGGCTTCATCCTGACTCAGAAAGGCAGCTTTTGTCCTCACAGGCAGCTACAGCACGTCAGCTTAACGGCCTCAGTTTATTTTAGACCCAGAAGAAATGACAAAACGAGCTGCTTCAGCGTCAGTTGCTGGAAAAAGTGTTCTTTACCCGTCTGCCACTTGAGTTTAATATTAGTAAAAAAAACCCCAAAATTACAACTGCAGATGATCCCAGTCCTTTTCTGAAGCATCTGTCAAATACAATTTCCCTGCACCAGATAGTTTTTCCGGTGAATGGGTGTTATACACGTACCTGCCACTCACTCTACTCCAATCACCTCCACTCGTGGTGCAGAAACTATATCTGAACGGATGGAATTTTGGTGGTTTGGGTTTTTTTCCTCTTTTGGTTTTACCACTCTGTGTGTACATGCTGTAAGGATCTTCTTCACAGGAGCGGCAGAAAGTGGCAGAAAGTGGCTTCCTGCCTCGGTTCTAGGTTCTCCCAGCTCCAGCAATCCCAAAGGTCCGGTTTAAAGCTCATAAAAGCCTGATGTTCCTATCTCCATGCAAATCATTTGAGTCATGAAAGACGTAGGTTCACAGTAATGGGAGTTAACCACAAATGTACCTGCGACTACTGCAATACTCCAGCCAAACGTTAAAAATATATATATATATGTATTCACACAATTAAAAATAAAATCCCCAAACATGGAATTAGCTAAATGAATAATTTTGGCATTTCTGAAAGGTTTTTCAAGGTCTTTTTCAAGTCTTCATCATGCAAGGCCACTTAGACATTCTTTTGGAAACACTTTTGGAGCGAGCAAATGTGCGTTCAAACTGCCTTTGCAAGAGGGAGTAGATTTTTATTTTTCTCCACCTCTTCTGCTGAAGTCATTTTACTTCACAGAAATACTGAAATCTCCATCACGACGGAGAAAAATGTGTTCCTATTGCCTCCTCTGGTAGCCAAAGCAATACGCGCTTCCAACTCCTGCTCCAGTGAAATTGTAATTATTTTTTTGCAAAATGAAGCAACTTCAAAAGAGGAGAGTGAAAGACATGCAACCTGTGGAATAGCGAAGTTAGAAGATGCTTATCAAAGAGGTGGGATTTTTCAAGTTGGAAGCTTTGCTCCAAGTACAGTTGACAACAGATTTAAACCACTATTTTGATGCAACAAGGAGGAGAACAGATGGAGGTCTCAGTTTTATGTAAAGCCCTAAAAACTAATGTGAAGCTAATATCATTTCCCATTTTCCTTTGCATTCATTAATAACACCCAAACCAAAATATTTTATTTTACTTGAAACAAACACTCTCAAGTTGCAAAAAAAATATTGTTGCTTTAAAAAATCCCAAACAATTATTTCGTGCCCACAAAATCTGAAACAATTTTCTATCTCTCTTTCCACACCCAATTTTGAAGACTCGGTTACCAAACTCAAAGCAAATAATTATTTTCACGATTTGATTCCCATCAGCTTTGGATTAGGGACCTCCACGTTTTGTTCCCAAGATTTCATACCGCTTAGGGGAATTAAGGCTACCTCCAATCCCATATGCCTTGGGTTGCAGAGAACTCAATAATTCCTTCACAGAAAATGGTTTGCATCTCCCACATTTTTCTAATAACAATCAAGCATTATTTATTTTTATGGTCAAATAAGTTTTTATAACCAGAACCCCATATTCTCACAGCATCACGGAAGAGTTAAGCAGTGGGAAAGCAGCAGGAATTAATAAATACAGGCTAAAAAAGACACCTGCAATATATTCTACCAGAGCTAAGACATAAAAACCCAGGCTGAGCTGCTCAGATTTGCTTAGTTGCTCCCACATCTGTAGGGTAGGGGAAAATATTGAAATCACAAATGAAAAAGCAGGTTACCGGCCTTTGAAAAAGGAAGCCACAAAGCAGAGATCAGAAAAAAGATCAAGCTGCATTGAGCTGGAGAAAACCTGTTTGAAATCCCGAGTTTTGCTGCCAAATAAAAGGAGGAGCTGCTGCTCCCTTCCAGCCTCAAAGGCTTCCTCTAATTTGACTCTTGTCGTACTTTAAAGGGGAAAATCAGAATAGGTGGAGCTTACAGAGGACACTTTCCTGGGCACAGAACCAAGCGAAGAACCAGAGGTAAGACTCAGCACTGTTATACAGCGTATAACCAGGGTGCAGCCACTTACACCACCCCTTGGGGCTGGCATGCCGAGATGGAAAGCGTTGCTTTCACCCTCACAACAGGACCCAGCTTCACAATGCAATCCCTAAAACCTGTGGGATTTAGTCCATGTGCTCTGTCCTTCAAGGCACTGCATGAAGTGACGTCAAAATGCAGCGCAGGAACTGTAAAACATAACTTCAACTTCTCGTTTCCTTGAAGTATGTTCTCTTGGGTAAAGAAAATGTTCCTTCTAGTTTCCAATTGACTTCTGAGGTGCAAACTCGTTCAGACCACCAGCGTGCAGGCAGACAGCCCAACTATGACAAGTACACTGCAACTTAGAATCATAGAATTGTCTAGGTTGGAAGGGACCTTTGAGATCATCTAGTCCAACCATCAGCCTAACTCTGACAAAAAAAACCATCACTAAACCACGTCCCCCAGCACCATGTCACCCGTCTTTTGAACACCTCCAGGGATGGTGCCTCAACCCCTTCCCTGGGCAGCCCATTCCAAGGCTTAATAACTCTTTCAGTGTAAACATTTTTCCTAATATCCAATCTGAACCTCCCCTGGCGCAACTTGAGGCCGTTTCCTCTTGTCCCATCGCCTGTGACTTGGGAGAAGAGACCGACCCCCCCTGGCTACACCCTCCTTTCAGGGAGTTGGAGAGAGCGAGAAGGTCTCCCCTCAGCCTCCTCTTCTCCAGACTAAATACCCCCAGCTCCCTCAGCCTCTCCTCATAAGCTCCAGACCCCTCACCAACTTCGTTGCCCTTCCCTGGACCCACTCCAATGTCTTTTTTGTGGTGAGGGGCAACTTGCTGTGCAACGTAATGGGACAGAAATGAAGGGAAGATCTCTCCAGATATTTGTAATTCGTAATGACCAGAAAGTGGGAATGAAACCTAGCAAGATGCCCTTCTGCACTGTCCTAACAACCAGAAGTTGTTTTCAAAAGCTGACCACACTTAAGTGCTTAGGGACTGTAAATACAGCCACAAAGGCTCCAGACTGAACTTCTGCGTTTCTCAGAAACAAAGCAAGAGCAGAAATGTGACATAATGATAGAAGAATCCAACTTAGACCCAGGATAAGTGGTATGAGCGGAGGGAAACTCCACTGCAGATTAACCCTCATTGCTGGGCCATACAAGAGGACACAGCCTGTCCTCGCTGGCTGCGTTGTACAGCCATGGGAGGTAGAGGAGGCGTGTGGGGAAGATCAATCCCAGAGGCATCTCACTACCGAAGCAGTTCTCCAGCCGGTAGCCCAGCACCATTCCTGGGGATTTTACGGTTTCATTCCAGCACAGCACATCCTACAGACTCCACAGAGAGCTGCAGAAGGGGAACACAGTAGAATATAGCAGAGCCCCCATGGCTTTTCCCTGCTTGACCTAACCCACCCACGCTGGCACACAAAGCACAAACCTTTTGAAATGCTCTGCACTCATGCGTTAGGACAAAGGCAGGATGGATTCCAGCCACCCAGCCTCCAAAGCAGACTCCACCTCTCCTGCAGACACCAAGATGGTACAGAGTGATGCAATATGGATTCATGTCCAGGGTCAGACAGAACGCTAGAACGCATGGCTGAACTCTGAGAACTCACCCCAGAGCACATGGCCAAGGACCACTCCAGAGTGCAAGGCCACGGGTGTCTGGATTCGTGCAAGACAGAGGGAGATCCTCTCCTACCCACCTGCATCTGTGCTCTTCAGCGTGTCCAAAGGCACTCTGTATCAGTCTCATGCACTCACAGGGATAAGCCTGATTAAGCTTTAAAATACGTTCTTGCTCTGTTCCTTGGGCTTCAAACTAAACTCAGATTGGCAAGCATTTGTATCCAGAAGCGCTCTGTTATTACATTTTAATCTTCAAGCGAAGCAGCCCTTCAAGCATAAGGACAAGTTTCTGCAAGCCCTCTGCCCGGGTTAAGGCAGCACCAGGGATTTTTTGGTGGAGATGGGCTGGAACCCAGAGCTGCCGGCTCCCCATCTGCCTGACCCTTTCCTGCTGGCGGGGTCTCTCTGGAAGCCGGTTCCCCAGACCACATCAGAGCGCTGGTCCCCTCCCGGCGCTCCCCAGCCTGCCGTTCTGGAGACTAAGCAGAGCCCAAGGCGTTGACTTCTCTTACAGCAAAGGAGCTGGCATTACCTGGCATCCAAGGCCCCTCTGATGGTTTGAAGTGCCGGCAGTCCCACCTCCCCTCCCTGCGGGCACTTCAGAAAAGCGTCTGTGGAAGCTAACGCAATTACCGACATGATTTCACTGCTACTGAGATGAATGGCCATGATTCATCCTCCAGTTAAATTAAGAGTGGTAGGCTAAAGCATACAGGCAGGGACCAAAAATCCCCTGGGCATACCGCAACTGATAATCACAAAGCTTCCACCACGTTAGTGGGTCTGAACCCGAGTAGTACAGATCCGGTGGGACCCCACAGCTGCCCTGAGTCCCTTCAGGGTCAGGCACACCTATAAGCTTGCCCTTTATTATATGCATGGCAGCTGTAAGAAAGCTAATGATAGTTTCCAAAGGCGGCTTTGCAAGGGCAAAAAGACTCTTGTGAAATGGGGCAGCCGAGAACCGGAGCCATGACTGCTGGAACACAGACGCTCTGGAGATTGCTACCTTGGAGTAATCTCAAAGATGGCGCAATCTGTATATATGTCCACATTCATGTGCATACGTTTTTTTACATATATATATGATACATATATTATTTGCTGCACTTTTATGTGGGACTCTAGTCGCGAAAGAGGAGTTACACTTGAAGTACTTCCCCGAATCCCAGAGCAAACGTCCTCCCATTTGCTGTGTGAAGGGGAGAGGGGACAGGAAAAAGCTTTGCTTTGCTTTTTGCTTACTTGCTTTGCTCTTGGTGTGCATGCCCCTCCAGATGAGCTGCCAGCCTAGTCCTGTGATAGACTCCTCAGTCCCACTGGGCAGCAACACTGGAATTTGCTGGCCCTGAGACATCACTTACCGAGTAGCTCCCAACAGAGCTTCTATTTTACCCTTGCCAGAAAAAGAGGGAAAGAGGAAAAAAAAAACCGACCCAAACCACAATGCTTCTTTCTGAGTGCCCTTGCCTGAAGCCTTCAGAGGAGGTGTACAACAAGACTTGAGACCCAAATGCATGAACAAGAATCAGGTGCGGACTTATGACCGACAGCGCCAAGAGAGGTTAAAAAGCATAAGCCTGTTATGTCACCTCGACAAAAATAGACCAACGTTGATTCAAAGCCTGATACAGAAATTAAAATGAAATCAGGCTTGTGCCTGCAGTGCAACAAGGTCTCAATGCTTCAAGACGGAGGGAAAGAATTACCCAAGACTAACCATCACCACATGCCCACAGCGCACCATACTGCTGCTAGAAGGCCCTGCCCCAGCTCCAAGCTGTCCTGGTAAGATAAGTGTTGGACTGTGTTGCTGAAAAGGCTTCTCTTTCCACCCAGAGTGACATGTCCCCATTTCACCCCTGTGTGCCACTAAGCCTGCCCTGGGGGAACCGGACAGTAGCTCGCACCGAAGCGACTCTCCTGCCCTCTCACTGCTAATCCCACAGCTGCTGTGAAATCCACCCTCCCCACGCTCGGTGTCTTGGGAGGAATGTTTCACTCCAGGAAACAGCAAAGAAAGAACGAAAAAAAAAAAACCAGAAAAAAATACCCAAACCAAAAGAAAAGGTGGCCCTACCCGTCGCGACCACGGGCAGCAAACAAACCTGTGGTAGCACTGGTAACGCCAGCAGGGCTTTGTGGGGAAGACACAACCTGTACGTCTCGTCAGACAGACTTCTCCATATTCATCCGATACGGGTAAGACTCACTTTACTCTGAGCCTGCTCCTGAACCCGGGGAAACCGGTGGAAAAAAGTCCCGCCAGGTTCAGTTGATTTTGGATTAGGCACTTAGAAAAAAAAAAAAAAATATTACTGAACCTCATTAAGGCTCTGAATTACAGATCCAGATTTATAAAGCTGAGGCTATAGGTGTTAATCTCCTTTCTATAATGGAATGAACAAAGCTGAAGGAAGAAGTACTGTATTTTTAGATGGGATTTTTAAAAGCACTTTGCTTTGGCCTGTAGATTTCCACTGCCAAATTTACTATTAACTTTTGAAGAAGCAATACTGGGCCAGCCTTTAAGAATCTCACCACCTGCACTGAATTTTTATGCACACAGCAAAAGGGCAGCCTCTGTGCTAGTGACACGTTGTGGGCACACAGCACACAGGCATCCCAGTCCTGCACAGGAGGGCGTACTGCCTAGCCCCCCCCAGGAACAAAATTTAAATATACTTCCTAGGAGAAGCTGTCTTGAGAGTTGTTTCTATAAAAAAAAAACACCTGAGACTATCACCGATATCATTGCTTCTCTTTTTCCTAAGACTCCAGCAAACCTGTGGGCAAAAAAAAATGCTTTCCTGACTGCTCTGATCTCCCTGTTTTTCGCCACAACAATCACTTAACTAGTGGCAGTAAAATCAGATGGAAGAGGTATTTGTAGGAGCCTAGCAAATGGGTCATTATCCCAAGATTTAGTTTCTCATTTCATGTGGATTACTGTTGCCCATTAACTCATTACGGGTGATTCACCCAGGGCTGTGTGGAGCCCAAGTATCCTGGATACGCAGGGCAGAGCCAGGTGAAATTCCTGGCTGGTCATGCCGAGACCTCTGCAATCCCACTCCCACGTCTGGGGACTCCTCTCAAGCCGCCTGCGCGCAAGAACCAGCGACACTGTACCAGGCCAACAGGGACAGACTAGATCCCGTGTGTCACCCCAAATGCCACAAGGGCAGCAAAAAGACCCCAAACTGCCCATGAACAATGCTGGCTGGTATTGTCCCCACACAGGTACTTAACCCATGAGTTTCCTTGGTCGGGGCTCCGTCTCCAGCTAGCACAGGCAGACAGTACTTTGCCAAGGCAGTTCAGCCCCTCTAAAATTTGACTCACCGGCTGACAAGGCTGGTGAGTTCCCAAATTAGGTGCCTTAGCTGGTTGCCCGATTGCAAGCAAAGCAAAAGTAACTTAGAGCAGGAGTCAATCAGTGCCCCGCTGACAGGGCTACCACGCACCAAAAGCTGCCAACTCCCTTGTTCCTGTAAAACATGAAACAAATGAATCAGAAAATGAAAAAAAGCGCTGTCTCAACTGACTCCATCCAGAAAAAGGATAGAAACGGGACCTGAATGAGGGAAGTCTGTCTTTACACTGCTCACCCCTTGATCTTTTAGCACCTAGACCTGTCATGTCCCTCCATGGCAACCCAGCTGGCACCTCCTCAGTGCCGTAGGGCACTTTGGCCCCTACAACGTGCGACCACGCAGAAGGATACCCAGTGGTCCTCTGCCTCTGTGTCTCTGGGAATATGCCTCCTGGCACGACTCGGCTTTCTGTGGCACCACACTAAAAGGTTGCTTTCCAGACCAAGTATTACAGTCCTTCACCTGACAAACGAGCCAGCCCCTCCACGGGCATCTACAGTCACATCCTTGCAACACGAAGGGTCAGCGCCCCTTTCTTTTCATCACCCAAGACACACAGCATCAACTCCAGGTGGGGAACTGGGAAGTCTGTGTACGGGAAGCACAAGGGGCATTTTCAGGACAGGAATGGGAACCCTGACTAACACCAGCATGCAGCAAGCTCCAGCTAAGATGGAAATTTAGGGGTTACCCACGAGTAGCACGTGTCTTTCAGTTGGCTGATGCACAGTCAATTCATGCTGTGACTCTGTGTGTTCAGTCTCCTTTCCAGGACCAGGATGCCTTGCTTACTGGAAGGTATCTGTGACAACTGTTCTTATCTCAGCCTTTTTCCGGCCAACATCAGACTACAGGACTCTTGGATTTTACTATTTTAACTGGGGAAGATCTGAAGCTGTCAGGTCCCTCTCACTTACACAGGCCTAGATCATATGCCTGAGTGTCCCTTTCTGCAGGAAGAAGACACCTCAAATCCTCACCGAAACTTACTTCTAACCTATGGAGACAAGAAACAACAGGCAGACCAGACAGAAATCTTGGCTGAGAGATGTGATGGCACCACACCAGATCAAAATTCAGAATTAAAGACTCTGTATCTGAACCTCCCATGTTTACATAGGCCAGAAAATGTGTATTGTTGTGCAATTCTATCACAAAACTTTTGTTAGTCAACTTGAAGGCAAGAAGTTTTCCAAAAAACTCCTTGTCTGTGCTTGGTAAAGGTACACCCAGGTGACATCTAAAGTGCATTGGTTTTTAGCTCATGTCCCCATGAAAGTTTAGCACATTCCACCTACAAAGGCTGTATTTTTATTTTGTGGCAGGAAAGGAGTTCTTAATGTTATTGACAATTCCAGTAGGTTCAGTCATCAAGCACTTCACATTCATCTACACAGTCAAGTCTTGCCACTCTCAGACCAGACTGCTGTTTTCAGATACTCTCCCCACGAATAAATAATTGATTGAGGACTAATGGAAGACTGTAGAGGCTGAGGGAAAGCAGAATGACTCTTTACTGGCCTGAGAAAAAGGAACAAAAATGGAATTATATTAATTTTAACATGCTGAAATGCATCATCCCCAAAAGATACATTAAAGCTAATGAATTCCTGGAACTGTTCTAGATAGGCTGCGCAGACAAGGAGCAACAGATGACCTGTATCCTCTCTGCATTTTGGGGACACCGTACACCTGCAGTTTACGCATCCCCCGTTTCTGTTCTCAAGCAGCCCCCTCACAGTGCTTTACAAATGGTTTGCAAACCTCTTCATGATTCTGCGTGAGAAATGATTTCACAGTAGGGTTGTGAGAACGGAGGATGCTGGGTGGGGGGCGGCGGTGCAGGTGCTGCAGGGTCCTTTGTGCTAGACTGCAGCATGAAAGCAACCACACCGTGACGTAGCAGCCACTTTCCCATCAAGATTACCTCCCTGTGCACTGGGGATCAGCTTTTAAACACAGGGTTACTTTTACTTCCTACCCCACATTGTACCTGTGGTGACTTGGGAAGCACCGCAGTGATGTGAATGCAAACCCAGCTCCTTTCCTCTGCGGCCAACTCCTTCATTTTGTACTACTGGCTTTGAACCTCTGTGTTTCCATTGTGCATGCCTGTGTCTCCACAGCCACCCCTGCCACCTGGAACTCAACCCTCCAGCACGGTTCTCTGCCCCCAAACCAAGTACTGGCTGTCACTCCTGGCACCGCTGGCAACCTTCACCGTGGCCGGAATGACTCAAAAGAGAAAACGCCCAAGAAGAAGACAAGCCTTATCGACAGCCTTTCATTCCCCCACAGCAAGCAAGGCATGATCCCAGAGCAGCTCTGCCCAGACACAGAGTGGGTGCAGCTGACACCCAGCAGGATGTTTGGATGCAGCAGGCTCTGCCCCAGAGCTAATCCAAGCTTCAGGAATCAGCCTGAAACGGTTTACGCTGCACATCCCCAGAGGAGCCTGCATGGCAGATCTCTTCGCCAAGCGCTTCTCCATCCCAGCTTTCTATCTCAAGGCGAAGAGCTCCACAGCCCGACGGCTCTGGTGCCCACACGGCACCTTCCTTCCACAGAGGTCAGAGCTCCGGCGCTGGTGATGCATGACTCAAACAGGCAGTGACTTGCTGCTAAACCCAGCAGCCAAGAAGGCAGAGCTCCCCTTCGTCCTTGCTTGCCCTGGGGACCCAGCGCTTTTTCTGGCACCAGACTAGCAACCCTACGGCTTTTTCCTCACGTGCAGAAATGGGACAGAACGTGGATTCAGGCTTAGCTTCTTTCTGCATTGGTAAAGGAAAGGTGTTCGGGTTTAGCACCGACCAGCCACTAAGGCGCCGGCAGGGCTGCTTTTTATAAGCTAAAGACAGCAGTGCCCCTTCCTGGTGATTTAAGCCTTCTCCTCCAGCAGCAAGGCC
>KZ506160.1:167994-184153 GCA_002844005.1 Limosa lapponica baueri | reverse complement strand
GGGGACAATCACCTCCCTACTTCTGCTGGTCACACTATTTCTAACCCAAGCCAGGATGCCATTGGCTCTCTTGGCCACCTGGGCACACTGCTGGCTCATATTTTGCCGCTTGTCAATTAGCAGCCCCAGGTCCTTTTCTGCCAGGCAGCTCCAGCCACACTTCCCCAAGCCTGTAGGGATGCATGGGGTTGGTGTGGCCCAACTTGCCCTTCCTCACCCTGTCCCATCCGTGTTTTTCCGGGCAGCACGGGTGCTGCGTGCCAGGCAGGCACGGTGCCCTGCGGGAAGGTACGGGGGTGGAATCCAGTGCTTCACCAGGTGCCACAGCCAAGCTCGGGGCTGATCTCCCGGGATGCTCTGGTTGCATGGTGTCTGCCCGCGGTGCTGCCGCAGGACTTCAGCTGGCCCCTGTCCCCATTATCACCCCCCTCCCCTGCTTTTTGCCAAACTCCCAACGCGTTTGCTCGCCTCACGCAGTCCCCGGCCCCGCAGCACTGTCCCCTTACACAGACTGAGCCATTCCTAGGATCAAGTGCCACTCGGATGAGCAAGACTGGAAAAAATCTTCCCTTCTCCGTGCAAGTCCTTATATTACCCTGCTCCTGGTATAAACGAGAGATTACTTCATGATTTTCTGGCACCCACAATCTACATCATCGGGCAGCGAGTGGGACGGCTCACACACGCATGAGGGAGCCAGGGTGAAACCACAGAAGGGTTAGCCCTGTGGTGGGCCGAGAGAAAACCCAACCATCCAGAGGCACCTCGGAGGAGCCAGAGGCTGTGACTCACCGGGAGGGGCTGCACAAAAACAGGGCTTTCGGTGAGGCCCACAGGAATTTCTTTAGGCGGATTCTTCCCCCCGGAGACAGGCAGGGGAAGGCGCCTCACCTTTCCCATCGCTGAGAGGATCCGGCAACTGCCCTGCCAGGAGGGGAATGGCTATTGTCCGGCAGATTGTTTCCAGTCCAGCTAAAAATGGGATGACAGGAGACTAATTGCTCCACTGAGGGAAAAAAAAAAAACACCAACACAACAACAAACCCCAGTCTGGGAGTGACTGAATTATTTTGTGGACTGCTGTTGTTTGGGTTTGTTTCCATCCTGGCTTAGCATGCATTAATGACTTCAGTTGCAGGATAACGGGGGGAGAAAAGCCATTAGGGTGAGAACATGATCCACACAGACATCTCTCACCCAGCGTATGCTTCTGCCCCAGACAACCTCCACAGCCATACTGGCAACAGTGCCTTGCGTCCGTCCGTCCATCCCTCCCTCCTCTGGCCCTTCAGAATCAGGAAACATTAAGTTTTCCTTTTTAAACTGTCTGACTGGCAGTGCCAGCCTTCCTGCAGCTCAAATACTTTAGCACACTAGCTACGCTCAGCAGCGTCTCCAGAAAAACTGCTGTCCCTTCTCAGTGCCAGGGAAACAAAGAGAAAATGTCCGAAAAGAGCGGGTGCTCCAGGAGAAAGCAGCAGAACCCAAAGCCTGTAACAGAAAGTTTGTTTGTTTTGTTTGCAGAAGCCACACTGAAACTTCTGAGACTACTTCTGGTGTCCAGAGAGACAGAATTAAACCTAAAGCCAAGACGCATAATTAATGTTGAAATTCTTCCTTACATAACAGTGCCTGGGACGCAGCCAACGCGGTTGACGGCCCTGCCAGCACAAGCCAAGGAAAAGCCTGCGAGCCAGCGATGCCTGTGTTCCACTCGGTGGCTACAGGCATCCTTACGTACCCAGCGTGGGCTCCAGGGAATTAGGGATCAGGAGCCTATGGGAATTATGTGCTCCCATCTAGAAACCAGCTCCACTGAGGGACAGCCATATAGTAACCAGACACAGCCCCCAGGGAACAGAACAGCTTGAACCACCCCAAACCTCAGCAAGGGGTCAAGGAAGACACAAGCAAAGCAAAGACTTGGAAATATTAGGAACTTCCCTAGGGAAGAGGTGAAGAATTTCAGCATAAGTCTGGTTGCAGGGAAGCGAAGAAAAAGTAGGGAAGGCTCTCAGTCAGCCAAACAATTACTTCAATTAACCTGTCCTAGACGTGACAGAACATGGAGATACCTGATACTCCATGCCACATTTAACTCATGCAGAGGTAACAGCTAGGCCTCCAGAAACTGCCATTTGACGTTCCCTCCCTTTTACACGTCCCAGGTCCAATGCCAGCTTACTGCGTCATGGCAATGGTTGGAATATGCTATCTTGCTTCCTGGCCAGCAGGGATCCAGAGATGCCACCAGCCGATGCTGGGAAGCAGCACTCAAAAGTTCTGGCAGGAACTTCTCCTGACTGCCCTGTGGCTTGAGGAAAGCTGTCAGTCCTGAAGGACCCCAAAGGCAGCTGTGATTGGAGACGATGAGGTACAGTAAATAGGGCAGGCTGCAAGACAGTTTTTGATTAATTTTTATCACAACATACCTGTCTTTCCCCCTAGCGCTATCCCTGTCAGGGTAGTCACCAATCAAGCACCGGTGAGCAGGGCAATTTCACTATATCAAAAGAGTGCAGGGGGATGTGCCACACAGAGACCCTCCGCTCATGAATCAGACTTCAGCCCACTCAAGCCACAGATATCTTTCCGCTTTAGAGGTTCAAAGGCCGATCTCACTTTGCTCTGACTCCTTTCCAAAACATCATGTTTTCCAACAAGAAGCCCAGGTTAGCATTGCCTTTCTGAAAGCAGAGAGGAAAGTATGTTTCAAGTGGCTCAGCCACAGATAAAAGCTATTTATTTATCACATATGATGCAATAAAGGCTTATTTGGGCATCTTCTCTTTGTGTAGAGGTAGGGGGGAAAATAGTTAGTTCAGGTATGAGTCACTCCAGTCCCAGCTCAAACCTACCACCAAGCAGATTGGCTGCCCTCAATCGGCCATCACAGCTTTGCAATTAACTCTGCAATTCAAGGTGTGAGTCGGACCAGCTGAAGCTTCGCTGGCCTGCTGCATCTCAAGCAGCACAAAGGAGACGGAGAGCTGTAACCCTCCCAAGGAGCTTGGTCCTGGCCCCAAAGAGATCTCAGCAGGAGCAGGGCTGGCAGGGTCAGCTCTTGCTCCATGCTCCGGGCAGTGCCGTGCTCTAGCCCTCGCAGTGGGTGGGCTGTCTCTTTGGGAGCTTGGCCAGCTGGCATGAATCAGAGCAGCTCCTTGGCTTTCTCATTTATCAAGGCTGGGCAGAGGAGCAAGAAGCAGCAGCCAGCTGCCAAGATCTTTGCTCCCTTCTGTGCTCAACAGTGGCTGAAAGTAGAAATTCTGGCTGTAAAGCTGCTGTTTGGGCACCAGGTTTTGAACTAATGATATGAGAAGTACTGAAATGGGGAGCTCCAGCTAGGAAGAATGGTTAGAAAAGAAGAGGAAAAAATTAATAGAAGACGCATGCAACAGCAAAGGGTAAATTAAGTTGATAAGATTGTATCAAAATCCCCAAAACATAGATAAGCACGCAATTCCTCAACTTATGGTCAAGAGATACCGACAAAAAGAAATACAAAGCACACTAATTCAGCTTTTAGGCACAAGTCAACGAGGACATGGGACCTTGCTACATTTTCATACTCAGGTAAATGTCAGAAGGAATGTAACCAGATCCAGAGAAGGAAGGAGAAAACCTGAAGCCTGCACGTTAAATGTCACACACCAGCTCGGACTCTAACAGGGGTGCCGCAGAGCCCGCACGCTGAAATACGCTGCAGCCCTGCTACGACAACTCACGCAGGCTCATTTAGAAGTCCACGAAGAGTTTGAAGGGATCACCTCCTACCGCCCTTTCTACAACACAGATTTCCACATGGGGTAATTCTCCCCTGTGGCCTTGCACAGCTAACCCCGTTTTTCCCAATTTCCTTCCCCATCCCCTCTCTCCAGTCCCCTCGCTTTTCCAACAAAGCAGACAAAGAAGCCATGACCCACTTTGGCAAGGCACCGTGACACTGCTGCCTTCCCCGAACTGGTGGGCATCAGAAAAGGTTCAGATGCAAACATTCACGTCCTTATTGGATGGACTTTGCCACGGCAGTATGCCTGGATCAAAGATTTAGCTGGTAAATAACCTCTCCTAGCTGGAAGGAATTTTCCTGATTCAGGAGCACTTCTCTACTACGCTGCCGAGAGATTTGTGAAAACGGCTCTAGCTGTGTAGTGCTCGTGAAACTTTAATTGATTCAGAAGAAATCAGCTCAGAGAGTGGAGAATCTCCATGGTTTTGAATACATCACACCTTGTACAGTGTTGAGACTTGAAGGCCTGCTCCTGTTTCCATTGTTGTCAGCTGGAGCAATGCCACCTGCTTTAGTGGAATAATAATCGGGTAATACAATTCCGAGACTAAATCGTGCCTTTAGGCACAGCCTCATAAAAGGGGAGGTTCTCAATCCCATTAACAGCAAAGGTGCTATGACTTGGATGCCAAATGATGAGCAATGCTTTCCCCTTGCTCCATGGGAATAAGGCTTTGCAATCCACATCACAGAATCATAGAATGGTTAGAGTTGGAAGGGACCTTAAAGATCATCAAGTTCCAACCCCCCTGCCATGGGCAGGGACACCTCCCACCAGACCAGGCTGCTCAAAGCCCCATCCAGCCTGGCCTTGAACACCTCCAGGGATGGGGCAAATGATCCTGGCCCGCACCAGCAGCTAGGTAGCCCCAGCACTGGCTTGGCTGGCGCTCAGAGGGCAGGAGCAAAGCTGTGCCCGCTGTCCTGCCCAGAGTACCGCCAGCAGGAGACGGAGGCATCTTCTCCCACAGAAGTTTTGAACTGTAAACCAGACAACAATTCCTGCAGCGTTACCACGTAATAGTTGAAATTTTCCACTGTGCTATTATCTTTAGTTTCTTTCTGCAATCATTACAGGCAGCTGATGGTGTTGAACTAGGATCTGAAGACGTGTTTCAACTGCACCATAGGTATTATTGGTGAAGGGCCTGGAGATAAATCTTATGAAGAGCGATTGAAGAAGCTGGGAGTGTTTAGCTTGAGGAAGAGGAGGCTGAGTGAGGGGAGACCTCATCACTCTCTACAACTACTTGAAAGGACACTGTAGAGAGGTTGGGGCTGGTCTCTTCTCACAGGTCATTAGCGATAGAACAAGAGGGAATGGCTTCAAGCTGCAACAGGGTAGGTTTAGAGTGGCCATTAGGAAACAATTCTTCACAGAAAGAGTGGTCAGACCCTGGAATAGGCTGCCCAGGGAGGTGGTGGAGTCCCCATCCCTGAATGTGTTTCAGAGTTGTTTAGATGTGGGGTTGGGGGATATGGTGTAGGGGAGAACTTTGTAGAGTGGGGTTGATGGTTGGACTCGATGATCCCAAGGGCCTTTTCCAACCTGAATGATTCTGTGATTAAAAGTTGCTGAGTGACTTTACGAAATCCCTCTGTATAAAACTAAAAGTATCTACATGCTCACTGGCATAAAGAACAGAAACTAAACATTGGTATTATTGACCAAGGAAACATCAGGTGCTGATCCTGCTACAGCTAAAAAAAATAAGCCAAATTCTCCCTGGATAGCTATGGCAGTTGCTGCAGGCCAAGTATGTCAATAACACTGATTTTCTCATTGTCTCCCTTACATATATAGTAGCTTCACCCGCTGCAACATGTCATGTTGGAAGAAATCTTCCATTTCAGCAAGTCAGAGGGAGCCAACGCAACAGCGTTTTGTTGGCATAATCTTTGTTTTAAAAAAATTGTACAAAGCATTTATTAAGGTTGACAGAGACCTTTTCCTCAGCTATATATATCAGCCTTCCTAATGCTAGCTCAGGGGTGGTATTCTCTGACATTAGATTTGAGGTGGATACAAAGATCAACAAAATTATTGGATTAATGCTGGGCAATTCTGGAGATCTCAGAGCAAAAGTTTTCAAACTTGGGCCCTAAAAATCATAGGCCTGAATGCCCTTGATATCAGGGAACACGTTAAAAGTCAGATGAGCAGTCCTGGCTAAAAAGGTAGGAGTAAGACTTAGGAGCAGTTTTTAAAAATAAATTGTACATAACATCTCAAAATTTATTTCAGTTTGTACTTTTTCCCCCTTCTCATGACCTTAATGCCTTTAAGAAAGAATGAAGAGGGCAGGAAAGGCAGAAAAAGAGCCTTTTTGTAGAAAAGACTCCTTCTTAGTTTCAGAAGTTCTAACCTAAATATTCCCAGGTGCTCTGGGATTTAAAGATTGAGTCTAATTCTGGGCTCCTTTCTTTAAGAACTTGGCTGTGATAGTTATAGGTAGCTATTTCTTAAAGTTTTAAGCTACTTCTTAAAGTTTTATTTCTTCTGCATGCTTTTTAATTGTGAAATGCCTTCATAATGATATATTAGTCACAAAAAGAATGACAGAATACAAGTCATGTCCAATCACTTATCCCCTCCACGCATGAGCATTATGACTTAACTTTTATTGCACCAGCACCAGAATTCCCAACTAACACCGAGCTCTCATTTAAACATCTGGTAAATGAGAGCCCGTGCCTGTAAGAGCGTAGTACACCAGTTATTACATGCAAGCAACTACACCAAAGGAAAAGAGTGAAAGTACGAGGGACTTGCATTTAGGTAAAGGTTATCCAGCCTTGGGGCAGGTGGATGAACTAGACAAACTCTTGAGGCCCCTTCAAACTATGGTTTTTAATGATTTATACAAACTCGCTATGTGCAGGGTTTGCGAGTTTCAAATCAATGCCTTTAAATAATCACAAAGGAAAAGTAGACACCAGCAGAGCCAATAACTTCTGCAGGCTATTCAGCAGTCCTTAGTCATGTGGAAAGTTGCATTAAAGTTCACAGACTATATACAGTGGAGTCAATGGGGCACAGAGATCTGATACGTGGACTGCTCTTCGTAAGCATAACTGTAAATCAGGACTAAACTGTCCTACACAGTGACTGATTAAACATGACATGGAAACGTGAGAGGCTGGGTTTTTTTTCCTCTGCGTTTTCCATTTGACCAAGTGCAGAGAAACACCACTTTAAACACTGCATGCCAGAGGCTGTAAAAGAGCCCAGCTTGCAAGCGTGCAACAACCACGTCTGAGTGGAAAACAATGTGGAAGATGCACTGTCTAGAAGCACAAATCAGTCTGCGCGAGCTGTTGACTGTCAGATGAGACAGCCACAGACACTACTACACTCCCGACCCTAAGAAACATTCCATTACGTTTTCTAAAGCTGAATGAAGCCCTTCCAGAGATTCCACCATGAAAATTTCTCTTCTGCACTAAGCAGTCATTGGAGGGACAGAGATGTTTGTACATTATTCTGTGCCAATTTGCAGCTTTTAGCTGATTTGCTTCACTCATTCACCATAAAAAATCAGCTTATATTCCATTCTTTCTGCTGTTCTCATAATAGAGCACATCCTTCATTTCCTCCTACATACATATATCTACTCTTGTCTTCAGGGCCCCAATCCAGGAAAGTGCTGAGTCTAGGAGCGCTCCTGAATCGAGGTCTTGAAGCGACAGGGACCTGATTCCACAGCTGAGGTCGTGGTGCTCCACAGAGCAGAGACTCACACCCGTTTTGGGACTGGCTGAGCTGTTTCCCACCCTCTCCTCTCGGATGCAAACCTCAGCCTGCGTTCGGCCAAACCAGGGTGGGGAAGAGGGAGGCATCCAATACATCAAAGACTACCTACAGGTGCACCTACTGTAGCACAGTCAAGCAAGAACTTTCAGAAAAGCTTAAAACCGCCTCATTAAACAAAAGTTTTATCTTTATTTGCTAAGAAAACAAAGCACCTAAGCAAACCAGTGGTAATCCCTGGATAGCCCCCCCAGCCAGCCAGTTTGCCTTGCAGGGCACTGCTGGTACCAGTCACAGATCCAGTTCAACCACTAATTTACCTCCCTGGGGAAAGCCCCTTGACTTCAGAGGAAATAAGATCTGGCTCCAGATGTGAAAAAGGGCATGAGATGAAAATAAACAAAATCACCAGTTGCCACCCCAGTGCCCTCCCCAAAACAATAGAGAGAGAACACCAGGGATCCCATGTCTACGACATCTTGACCCGTGGAAAAAGCAAACAGCACACTAGTAAGAATCGCCCTGTTAACAGTGGCTGTATGTAATTAGGAAAGGTATTCAGCTTCTATTTTCAGCATGTAATTTTAAATTGATTTTGCTGAAAGAAGCTTTCGTGTTGTTTCAGTCAATAATAGTCTTTCCAGCAAAACTGGTCTCCGTAAAAGGCTCATGTAAAGCTTCCTTCAGGTGTCACAGGCTTACTGTTTGAATTGGCAGGGAATTGACCTGTTGCAAAAAAATCATTCTCTATAAAAGTCAACAGTCATGAAACACACAGCTGCAGACCTGACTGGTCTCCTACACTAAGAAAAGGTGATGATTTCAGAGACCTGGCCAGTATTCAGCAACCCTTCCAGATCCCACAGGAGATGAAGCTTTTCCCTGTCGTAATGAGTACTACACACATGAAGGTGATGCTTTCAGGTAACACACAGAAAAGTAAACACTTCCTGTTAATGATGCTATCTTATTTTCCCCGAGAGCTAGTGTTCAGCCCCAAGGCAAGACCATGTTCTCATCTGGATAATTGTATAATTACCTTCTGCCTTCCAAAGGGACCACGCACCCTATTAAACACAATCAAATCACGGGACCTGCTTAATGGTGGCTGGTGCCACATCAGAATATGGGGACTCTGTGCACATCACCCCACATTCAGAGGCGTGATGGAGCACACACAGATCCCGAGCACGTCTAGAAGGGCCAGTTGCATTAGAAATACCAATACAGACACAAAGGCCGTAGAATAAGCTGGCTACCATGAGCCTTCAAGATAAAAAGAAGGTTCTTCAACCAGCCAACAACCAGTCCTTGTCCCAGCCTCTCAGCTCCTCCGGCTCTTGGTCAGCTACATGCGGTGCTACCCAATTCCTTAATGATGTATCTGCCACTGTGCTGTGCCAAGCGGTAAACTGGGGCACATAGGTGTCTCTACCATCCAACTTCATACCTCGGGCTGGCAAAATCAGCATTAAAATGCAGGGTGCAAAGGTGACGCTGCCTCTGCTTCCAGATACAGTTCGGGCATGTCGCTACGTACGCTGTATCACCTCTGCAGGGAGCGGAGACATGTTCTGAAAAGCGACCGTCTCAGCCCCTGCATCCTACCAGCGAGACACATTTGCAGAGGGAGAGAAAGAAGGTTTGTCATAAAAATCAAGACCACGCCACTAGGTTGCCGGTGAAAAGGCCATTATCTTTCCAAAAAGGCCGCAGGGCAAACATCTAAGCCCCCTCCTCCAAAAAAAACAACCAACCCACAACAACCAAGTTTAAGAAAACATTTGCCTTTGCCCTCAGCACACAGGTAGGATGCCTCTACTGAGGCACCTCCCCACGTAGGTGACCTTGGCAAGTGGCCCTATCCACTAGCAGAGCTGTACATCAACCTACGCAAAGATTTGAATTTGAGGGCAGCAGGGCACACCAGCCATTCTTACAGTAATGCTAGATGGAAGGAAAAGTCCTGTTTTTAAAATAAACCCTTATAATCCTTTATTATCTCTTTGCTTTTTAGGAGACTGAGTGGACTAGCTCACCCGCATCAAGTAAGCCATTAAGCAACCTAACACACAAACGCTGTTTTGTTTCGTTTCCAGAATGCAGAGGAGCCAAAACATGCTTCCCCTGCACTGAGAACTGCTGAACTGGAAACAAAGTTGGGAAGAGCTGCCTCAAGAAAAATAGCACATGCAGTCTTCAGATAAAAATCACAAACCAACCTACCTACCTACCTGCAATGGGACCCAGCATACTATTCTCCTTTAGAAGTAAGCTTAAAGAAAGCAGCAGTGCAAGAACACCGCCCTGTGAGCAAAGATTTTATCTACAATAGCCTTGATTATCGCCTAACCTTTTCCTGGCAGCATCCAGCATGAGCTGATCCCAAATACGTCCTTGTCCTACTCCTCTGTGGTTAGGGGGTGCACAATATACTATGATTTGACATGCTGAAATGTTTGCTTTCATGGCTGGACGCATCCTGGTCCTACCTCCTGTGTGATGGGATAAGGAACCACACTGTACTTGTTGACATTTTTTTCAGGAAGCAACTATAAATAGGCACTGCTGAGTTAACAACTAGACCTCAGCTTAGGGCAAGCCAGAGATGTTTCCTTGATAAAGCCAGAAAGACATCTCTCCTTTGCAGTGTTGCAAATGAAAAAAAAAAAACAAACCAACCACCAAACCAAACACAAAACCCCAACAAAAAAACCCTGTGAAACTGAAAGCTCTCTCTCCAAAAATGCCAAATACACACACACACACATGTTTATGGGACTTCTATTCTGGCCAGGGCTCAGTAAAAAAAGGAGAGTTTCCTTGAAGTGAGAAGCCAACTCACTGAACATGCACTTTCAGTTGCATCATGAAAACCATCCTATGAGAGCACCAATCCAGCACTGAGCCTGCTTTTAATGTTAAAAAAGTGACATATAACCAAAATACACCATCTGCCTCGGGAACCCCATTCTCACGGACTCACGGCAGCAAACTGCAGAAATACTGCGCTATAGCTACTTCAAACTGCGTACGTGTGGCTGGAAAAGGAATCAACAAACACCTGATTTTAGCTGTTACCAGTACTGTCACCCCATGCCGAAGTGACACATTTCAGCCACTTCTCAATGAGCTTTCAGCGTTAGCTTTTAAGCCTCTCTGGCATTTCAAAGGAGAGGAGACGCAGCTTTTCACAGCACTTGTTGCAGAAGCAATTTGACTTACCCGGAGAACTACCACTGTCTTGGTAAATGCAGACTCTCTGCTGAACTGCTTAATGTTGAAGGGGGCAAGGAAAAATACAGTATTGTTATGTTTGATGTTAGCCCAGAAGAAAAACAAATGAGCCAGGGTATTCTAGGCCAGCACCTCTCTTACTCCATTGACCCTGGGAATACAGAAAGAAGAGGCTCATGGAGCAACTTGTGGCAGAGCATCTTCTGGTCAGGCTTTCCCTGGTGTCTCTCCCCACTGCTCCCAGCTTCCGAAGCAAGCCCTCGCGTTCTGATCATAAAATCTCCAAACTCTCTTACACAAGTGCAGTGATTTCCTTCCGAGTATCTCCTTCCATCCTGTAAACTCATTCCTGGAGCTCGGTGTTCACGACCCGACTGAAGAAACCTCAGCTCAGTACAGCCACAGAGGACTCCCCTTACATCTTCCAGAACAGTCACCCCGACTAATTTTAAAAAAAAAAAAAGTCATCCTCCAGCATATCTGCCCCGTGCAGCTGAAGCTACCTGACTCCACGGTTCAGCCAGTTTTCCAACAAGATCAAAGCCCATGCAGTTGTTCAAGAAGCTTTTCAATTACTCCTCCAGTTTCTATCATCAATTTACAGCAGCCCTTGAAGAGTGCCAAGACCCAGAGGGATCGATTTCTCCTGCCCTGTGACAGGCAGCAGGCCGGGAGGGGACAGGACACGCTGTAAGCACAGTGGCATTACATTATGCGCAGACACAGTTTTGCCGCCGAATGATTGACAATAACTACTGGATGTCACTATTTTAAGGATAATGTCATTTGTGTAATTATCTGGCAGGGTCTCTCTTCAGCAGCTGACATTATTCACAAGGGAAGAATTAGACTGAAATCCAGCTGCAGAGTAAGTAGATTTGCTATTCTATGCAGACGATCACAGTGCTTTAGAAGCTCAATACATATGGTATACATCACTAGTAATTTTCATATTTCAATTTTCACTGTCAGGACCTGGAGAATATTAAAATTACACGCCTCCTCTACTTCACTGTGCCATATATATCATATGATTTCATACTTAAAAATAATTTAATATTCTCTATGCTCACCTGACCACCTGGTTTCTTACTGGAGCTCAAGCTAGGAAGAGAAAGCGAAGTTGCTTTTACTTGATCTATCCTATCACCTCACCATCAGATGGGAAAGTGTCCTCCCCACGGCCCCCGGCCCTTTGGCCACTTCAGCCCTCAGCTATTCTGGTTTTAGTGTGTTCAATCCAGGGTTCATCTGGTAAGAGAGGAAGCACTGCTAAAGACAGGACTGCATCGCCTGGGTTAAACTACGCAAAGCCCCAAACCAAACGGCGTTTGGCCCAACCTCCAGTCTGAAATGGTACTAACGGTGCCTGACTGGGGCTGGAACTGGTCCCGTCCTGCACCCGATTGTGGGTCCCAGCTGTACAACTGTAACCAAGCAGCAAAGAGAGAGAGCTGAAGTTATTCTTTGCAGTGCTGGCATAGCACAAGTAGAACTGAGCTAGGGCCACGGCAGACCATACCCAAATACACATGCTTTGCTGCTGGAATTCAGGTGACAGTATTCCAAAGAAAACAACAGACTGTTCCTCTTTTCCAGTGCTCTGGGCAAGAGGATGCCAGAGGCATTCTGCAAAGCATGTCAGAAAGAAACCTTTCTGTGTAACCAGACTGTCTCAGTGCTGACATCTCCCTGCTCTACATGTTCTGTTCCACCCAGAACAGGTCCTGCTCAGTCCCTGGTTTACACGGGAGGATGCTGGTCGAATTGCCATCACGGTTAGGGAGGGCCCCGCACAGCAGACTGGCTTTCTGATCCATGCTGGCTGGTCCAGGCCTTGATGCTTAGCATCACAGAATTGTCTAGGTTGGAAGGGACGTTTGAGATCATCTAGTCCAACCATCAACCTAACTCTGATAAAAAAAAACATCACTAAACCATGTCACTAAGCACTATGTCAACCCGTCTTTTGAATACCTCCAGGGATGGTGCCTCAACCCCTTCCCTGGGCAGCCCATTCCAAGGCTTAATAACCCTTTCCGTGTAAACATTTTTCCTAATATCCAACCTGAACCTCCCCTGGCGCAACTTGAGGCCATTTCCTCTTGTCCCATCGCCTGTTCCTTGGGAGAAGAGACCGACCCCCCCTGGCTACACCCTCCTTTCAGGGAGTTGTAGAGAGCGAGAAGGTCTCCCCTCAGCCTCCTTTTCTCCAGGCTGAACACCCCCGGCTCCCTCAGCCTCTCCTCACAAGACTTGTTCTCCAGACCCCTCACCAGCTCCGTTGCCCTTCTCTGGACCCGCTCCAGCCCCTCAATGTCTTTTTTTGTGGTGAGGGGCCCAAAACTGGACACAAAAGTCCAGTCAATAAGTGGAGTAAGTGGAGCACTTTGGCAGTACGGAAGGGAACAAATATAACCAAACTGCCCCCTTAAGTACAGAGGAATGACCCCCCCCCAAAAAAAGAGCACTGCATATGGGAAATGGCTTCCTGAGAACAGCCCTGGGGCCTGGGAGCAGGGGCTGATGCAGAGAATCAATGATGCTCCAATCCTGTCACAAACAAAAAGATGCCAGACACGGACAGGAAGGAAAAATTCCTGCTGTAGGATCACGGCAGGAATGAAAAGACTTTCAGTGGCTGAGCTGAGTGGCGCTGGATAGGTATGTCAAATAGACAGGTTTCAAACACAGGCCCATAGCTAATAGAGGGAAACAAAGAGGCTTGGGCGTAACCAGCACACATTAGCCTTCAAATAACAAGGCACACAGTGGTAAAAGCAACAGCTCCTTGCATTTACCTCCCAGGAAACCTTAGGAAGGTTTCACTTAATGCCTCTCCCTTTGTCATCCGTTTGACATGTCCTCTCCAGCAGCAGGTTGGGCCCAGAGCAGGACAGCAGAAGCTTCTGTTGGTCAGCAGCTCATGCCCAGCAGCCACGCAGGCACCCGAGGGGCAGGCAAGGGGCAGTTCTGGGGCTGACACAAACCAGCTAAGTCTGCAGAGAAACGTGAATTGGCACCAGCACAAAATCTAGCCCCTGCGCCTCGGAAGGAAAACCTGTTTTTCTACGTGCGTGCCCACACGTCATAGGAAGACCCTCCCTGTAGTCTATACTGCAGCCAGAAATCTCACTCCTTCCTGGAAACTGGTGCACCTTGGACAACGTGCAGGGGGGAAAGTGGAGGTACCGTTATCCCAGCTGACAACTTGTTCCTGGTGGGCAGCAAGTGACAGTTATTTATGGAAGCAGAAAACTCCAACTATCATGTCAGCAACGGGGTTGAAAGAGAATGAATGAATGAATGAAGAGCTCACCGATAAATGATGCCTCTTTCATGGAGAAACATAAGGGCTGAAATGATTTCTGCAGCATAGAACCGGGCCCGATCTTCGTCGAAGCGACGCGACTTCTGAATGTGGAACATCAAGTCCCCGCCATTTACGAACTCCATCACAAAGAACAGGCGATCCTTCACACACGCAAACACAACAGATATGAACAGCATTAATCATATCCTCTGGCAGGCTTAGAAAATTCTAAGTAAAACTATTATCTCCAAAACAAAAAACAGATTAAGCACAAGACGTTGGGGTGGAAAATAAAAAAAAAAATCCTGACTTTTTCAAGAAGGATTAAGTAAATACCAGGAAGATCTGCTAGATCCTTGCTGTGCACTGCCCCCCTGCAGATTTTGCCCCCAGTAATGAAATTAATTCCTGTTCAGATATGTATTATGCATATCAGTAGGTGTGTGCTGATCACTGTCTCCTGGAGGGTTTCCCAAACTGTCCTTAGCCTCAATCAGCAGAGGATGATAAGCCTGAGTACGCACAAGAGAAATCTGTAAAAAGTCAGTCGCTCCATACTAAACACAGCAGCCCTCTGGGGAAAGACGCTTCCTAATACAATGTGCATCACCAGACTGCTCCCAGACTGCAGTTTCACCACGACAGCACAGGGGCTCGGGAAGAGCAATGACAACGTTGTTTGGAGGGTATCCCAATGCTATTTCTGGGGAATGTGTGTTGTCTTCCAGAATGGGGTTTCCTGCCTTACACTTGCATGGCAACTGCCTTTTGGGCCCTCAGATTTCAGGTTTCCTCTGATTATCAACCTGTGGAGACCTTTGGGTGAGGAAGGAACTGATAAGGACAGAGTATAAACCCAATAAAGTTCAGCTCATTAACCATAGCTGCTGGTCTCTGAGGTTTCTTTTTTGGCTTTGCTCTGGTTTTTGTGAAAGTTTACAGATAGGGAGGCACTTGCTTAAGCTGCATCCTCCACAGCCTGGGAGTACGGGTTTAACGCATGCAAAAGAAGCGCCCACTTAATTGTGAGAGGAAGGACTCAGTGATTTTTCTCACAAAACTCAACCCTTGAATTGTTGCAGTTTGATTCAGAAATTTCCCCTAATATTTTTTTCAGGACATTCAGTGCTGATTGTTTCAGTTTTACTCTGAATATCAGGAACAAATAGACTAGAAAAAAAAGAGGCACACAATTCAACTGGGACCAGTCAGTCTTTTGATGGTACTATTTGCCCTTCTTTCCCCACAAGCCCCTTCCCAGGTCTGATGTCAATCACCTACAAGCGAGTTTTAAACCCTCTCCAAATTTAAGCGGATAACATTGTTATGCTCCACGTTCTGGCAGCCAGCCAGCTTAAAATGACTACTGGTATTAACATCGTGAGATGCACAGAGCAGAAGAAAAGCAACCAGGAATCCTTTAATTCCTCTCTGGACACAAGCAGGAAAGCAAACAGCTTGTGACAGACGAGGACACCTTGCTTCTCCTCACCGTCCTGGGCTCTGCTCAACAGCTCCTTCTGGGCTCCTTCCAGAAGCCAAGATAGATGCCTTCCCAGCACTCTCACAATACTACTGCGTGTAATAGCACCACAGCCGTGTGTTAAGTGCTATCTCTAGATAACATAAATGTATATATAAACAACAATACTTCATTGTTTCTCTCTGCCTTTATTATAGGGCTGCTGAAAGGCACTCCAGCTGGCTCGTCTATGGCAGCAGCCTAAGCCAGAGCAGCCACCAACCATGGAAACCCACCATAAACCTTGGCTCTTCAGCCGTATCAGGTCTCTAATGCCACATCTTCACTACAGTTGGTTAAACGGGCTATGCTGTGCCTGCTACACACAACACGGCAACACCTCCTCCAGCCAACACACAGACACCACCTCTGCCTTGCCAGTGGGGCCAGCTTCTACGTCTCCTTATTAGTCTTTCCTGTCTTTCCTCACTGAAATATGCCATATCACAGAATTGTCAAAGTTGGAAGGGACCTTCTAGAGACCATCTAGTCCAACTCCCCTGCCAAAGCAGGGTTGCCCAGAGCACATCACTCAGGACTGCATCC
>KZ506160.1:143661-156410 GCA_002844005.1 Limosa lapponica baueri | reverse complement strand
ATGAGTTGCTGTTTCTGGTACTTGTGCCAGCTCAGCTAACGCTAGGTTACCGGCACCACACAACATGGCGCTGTGCAGCACAGACGTGCCCCAGGCTGTTTAAGACACCCCTAGGCTGATTAACTCAGGGGAAGAGCGTGCTGGTTGGAGTAGAATATCGTACAAGAGTCTGAACTCAAGTGACTCTAGATCCAGCCAAACCCTCAAACTGCTGCAGCATTCCATGTGCTCCCGATGTCCCTCCTTTCCAGTTTCCACAATTTCCTCTTGAACTGGGAGAGGGGGAGACACACAGCTGGACGCCTGTTCTAGGTGCAGCCTAAATAGTGCTGAGAAGAGAGGATAATCACTTCCCCCAGGCTCCTGAAGCAGCCCAGACATTTGAATTCTGTGCAACTGAATTCTGCTCTGCTGGCTCATACTGAATTGTCACCCACCATAAGGCCTAGTTCCCTTCCAGCTGGGCTACTACCATGCCAGTCAGTCCCAGCCTGTCTTGATGCACCTTATGGGATCAGGCTCTGACTTTCCTTTGACAAATGGCAAGAAGCCTCAAAATGGCTACTTTTTGAAAAATTCCTAAAGGCAGGCCCAGTAGGTCATTATCTATCCAGGAATCTCCACAGCAGACTTTGTTTTTCAAAACAGGAACCGTTACTACCACATTTTCAGAGTTTGGGCTGTAAGAATGATCCACGTGATGTGGTTTCCATGTAATTACAAGTGAAAATAGGTATTCTTTTCTGTAACCCTGCCCCCAACTCCAAACATAATTAACATTTTTAAATATGGAAATATGGCTGCAGGACAACATTTTGAATAAGTGATTACTCTTTTATTATTTTTTTTATACATATATATTGTCTTTTCTGCCAAGTTCACGTTAATGGAGGGGATAAAACAACACCACGTAAAGAACGAGCAGAAACCCTAAGTATTGTATCAGTCTGGTTAAGTCCTCCTGGAAAAGCTCTGTCCAATGAATACTCTGCTGTTGCAATCATTTCTCTGCTACAGCAAACGGATTTAATTATGCTTTTATAAGCAATTTAAATCTGGTTATTCTGGATTGAAGTGGGTGTCACTGACTGCAGAACATGGGCAAAAGATGTGATGAACCACATTAGTCTGAAATCTACTTTTCTTCTTGTAAACACTTCCCTTTTTGGTTTTGTTTATTATAGGAGGGAAGTGGTTTTCTGTTACTGACAACGCAGCCAATGAAGCAAAATGGGATCCAAGTAGAAGAGGAACCTAGGAAAGACTGGAAATAGCAGGGTCCTGCTATGACAAGTACCATTCCCCTGGCACCCCTTCAGAGACTGACCAGCTCTGCATTCAAGGCAACAAGGGCTGAGGGGTTCTTCCCTCTGCTCCTCTGACGACAAGCTGGTCCAGAAATTCCTGTTCCAGGCTGCTTTACTGTTTAGCAACCTCCTTTTCATTTCCAGTCTAACTGTACCCATGGCCAATCTAGACTCATTTAATCTTAGCCAGCATCTTGACAGCTTTGTTTCCCTCCTCAGTGTTTGATATCTGCAGACATCAATCAGATCCTCTTTTTGCATTCAATTTGCTAGTCTAAACAGGCTGAGTTCTTCCCTTTTTTTCCCCCCTTTGCAAAAGGCTCTGCAATTACTTCATCAGCCCAGAAGACCTTGTCTGCACCCACAGCAGATTGCATTCATTTTTTGAACATGATGGACGGCACTAGCACGGTGACCTTAAATCTTCTCTAAAGTTCATGGGAAATACTCTACAAAGCCCAGGAGCACACTTGCTATTTTCACATCTACATTACAATTCAGTAAGCAAAGCCATAGCAAAGAGCACAGCAACGACGGGCAAACCCCGCTGCTATCCTGCATCTGACCTCAAACAGCACACAGCAGCACTGGACACTTCTGATATTTTCCATGAGAACTTCAAAAAAGCCATTAAAATTTGGGCCCTGTGTCTTCATATCATGAAATAAAAAAGCTGTTTCCTTGGTTACTGGTGACAACAATGAGCTTTAAGTTATGTTTCTGCCATACAGCACAGATGGTCTATGAACCACATAAGCTATATATATATAAAAAAAAAAACAACAAAAAAAAAATCAAACCCAAAACCAACAAGAAAACCACCTCATTTCTATTACATGAGTTTACCCAAGGGCTCCACCCTAAGCAAGCCCAATTTTTAAACTCCATAGCTGGCTGTTGCATCACTCCAGTGAGAGGAGAAATGGGTGGGTGGCAGGATGCATTTGTCTGTTGCCTTTTTTTTTTTCTTTTTTTAGTATTTTGCGTTTACGTAGGAGTGAAGCCACAATTAGAAGGGCAAGTTTCTCCTGCCTCTTCTAAGTGAAAAACAAGCCCTACTGCCATTTAACAATGGACAAAAGCAGCTGGAAAGGAGCCCAGGCAGTTTGCAAGAGCTACACTGCAGAAAATGCTTTGGTCCTAGTAACAGCTTACCTCAGGGACTCCCAAACTGACCTTGCTGGGACACGGTTGTGGCCGCTGCCTGCATCACAGCCACTCCTCCCTCCACCACCCACATCAGCAAGAAGCTACCATCCACACGCACACACCAGAGGAGGCTCTGAGCCAAGCCAGGCAGCACACAGGCAGCACACCTCCGCTGAGGTATACGTACCACAAGTGACACCAATGACATCATCTGTCTTGTCTACACAGGAAAAAATCCCAACTGTATACAGACCTGATTCAGTGTCCACCCATGTAAGTAAGAACCTTTCCAGTAACCCCAGCTGGATCTTTCATTCAGTTCTGAGCAATATACAAAGGCTGGTAGATACAGGCTGCTTCCAAGTACAATTCACTGAGCTTGCAGATAATTCCATGCAAAAGCAGTACTGTTAAAATTCAGGTTTCAGGACAGCCTGAGATCCCACAGCAACCAGAGGACACTGCAGGTCTGTAGACATTTGAGCACGTATGTTTGGAAACATTCAATGGCACAGAGGTATTTCTAAGGAACACACAAAGAAAGGCTTCCCTGTTCTCACCATTTTGTTAGGGAGGCTAACAAGCCAGGATTTTGTTTGCCAAATGCCCAATAGATGTTAGAGGTGGAATATAGCAGAGTGCTCTGTTCACCCTTGAGCAGACAGGTTTCTCTTGGGCCTAAGGTGGACATTTATAACAGGCTGGGGAGCAAATACACTGGAGAGTGCCTCTGTCCTGAATGCACCAGCCAGCGTCAGGAGGAAGGCTGCCCAGGCTATACTTACAGGAGTCTGGAAGCAACAGTAGAGCTTGGTGAGGAACGGGTGGTTCCTTGCTAAGGAAAGGATGCGTTTCTCGGTCATGGTGCATTCAACATCATCATCTTGGAGGATGATGTCCTTCTTCAACACCTTCACTGCATAGAGCTGCCCACTCTCTTTCATCTTGGCAAGCATCACCTAAACCAAAGGGGAGGGTGAATTGCAAGGGCTGAGCTCTCGGTGTCTATGAGCAACACAGAACTTCTCGCACCTTTTCACACTAGAAAGGTGAGTTATCTCATGACCAGGCTTGTGGATGAGTCAGCCTGTTAGTATGGGCATCAGTATACAACTGATGACACACATGCTACTGTCTGCAGCAGGCTTCCCCAGACAGAAATGCCCACACACATTGCTCCAACATCTGGCGTGGGGCTAGGTGGCCGAAGCTGTGCCAGGTCAACCCCCCTGAGTAGTGCCACCTATCCCACTTCCCTCCTCAGTTATCAAATTCAAATGCGCTGTTTCACATTGGCTTTGGGGCAAAGCAGAGAAACAAAATCCCCTTCTTGCTAAATTTGAAACCACTGCCTTGTTTCCTTTAAAGGAGAAGTCTTTACATGCTCCAAGAAATGCTGCCCAAATGAGTGATAATGCACACACTTGCAATTTCTGTCATGTGCCCTGGCATGCAGCTGTTCCTTTGGTTGCTAGCATGGTGGGCGGTGGAGTTGTGATATCCAGTTCCTCACTTTGCTGTCAGCTTTTCTCCCTTTTCTCCCTGCTTTCTGTAACCAACCTTGCATGCACAAAGCGTACTCTACTGGACAGCCTGTGTGCCACATTAAGAAATCTACCTTGGAGCTTCTTAAATAAGGAATGTGGTTTTCCCCAAAAGAGCCAGGAATAACTCTCACCTTTCCAAAACTACCCTTTCCCAATACACGAAGGAAGGTTAAATCTTTGATCCCAAGTTTGCTCGCTGAACTTTCACTAACG
The DNA here is from genome assembly GCA_002844005.1 of Limosa lapponica baueri. Classification (NCBI taxonomy): domain Eukaryota; kingdom Metazoa; phylum Chordata; class Aves; order Charadriiformes; family Scolopacidae; genus Limosa; species Limosa lapponica. The sequence goes on along the minus strand of KZ506160.1, from coordinate 152,194 downwards.
TTGTTGCCATCTTTCAGGCTTCCTTTTCTCTCGTGTCTCAAAGTAGATCTTGAAACCAGTTTCTGTGGAGGAAAGTAAATAAGTATCAGTCTGCATAGAAATTGTACTTTTGCCTCACAGGTGTACACAAGCAGTCAACCTACCAACCTGGGCACTTAGGACCTGTTCAGATGCACCGTATGGCCACTGGAACAGAAAGAACCTTGATACCACCACCCCACATAGCTGTTACGTGTGAACAGCCAACCTCAGCACTGTGCTGAGATGTCAACAACACTGGTTCCTGTCCTCGGCATTTTAAGTTGTAAACCCACTGCCCAGCAGATTCAAGAGGCAAGCCTGCCCCTCTCCATTATTAATCCCCAGAAAAATAAGGCAATCACAAAATCACAGAATCACATGGGATTGGAAGGGACCTCCGGAGATCATCTAGTCCAACCTCCCTGCCAAAGCAGGTCCACCCAGACCGGCCCCATCCTCTTGACACCCTCCCTTTAAGTATTTATAAGCATTGATCAGATCCCCCCTCAGCCTTCTCTTCTCTAGGCTGAAAAGACCCAAGTCCCTCAGCCTTTCAATGAATGTGACAATCCAAGTCTCCTATCTAACATCAGATCAAGGAGGACTGCATAATTTCTGCAGTATGTGAATGCTGATGAGATCTAGAACCTGGGCAGATTTCATGTGAATCTCTTAGGTTTCTATCCGATTTTAAGATTCTTACTTAAAACCCAGTTCAGTAGGACCCAAACTTCAAAACATTTTTCTTTCCCACGGCTGGGCTGCTGCTTCCTCCACTACTGTAAATTCAATGGAAGGCTGTTCATTCCCATGCCAGCAGCGAGGGATCCGCATTTTCAGGAACTGTGCCAGCATTAGCACACGTTTCTACAGCTTCTGCTTTTGCAGTAGACGAAGATCAGGTCAACCTCCAGCATCCTCTGCTCAGAGCTCTCTAGGTACGAGTACACATATAAACCACGAATTTAACAGCCCAAAGTAAGTCACACGGACTTCTTGAGCTCCACCTTGTGACTACTTTGGAGTAAAGCAAAATTCTTCCTGCACAGAGGACTTGTCTCACTGCCACAGAAGTGGCGACACCAGCCACGGGGAAAGAACCAAGAGCGTTCAGGACAGCACCCAGCAAAACTCCCAACAGGATTTAAGCTTACGGCACAGTTTGAACACCTACCTAGAGCCTTTAGCTCACAAATAACGAGGAGAGATCATTAAAAACCAAGAACATATTTTTATTTTCCTGGTTTCATTTCCTTTTGATGTGCAGATTATGCAAACAACAAATGCTAACAAGTGCTGATTTTTACAGACCTGAGAAAGGAGTGTGGGATTTGTGTTTCCCTGTAACTCCCAGGATAACTGAGAGGTTTTGGTCAAATAAAAATAAATAGACCAACATTTTGTTACGGGTTATCGTGGTTTCAAGCAAACTCACTTTTCAAGACTGCTAGCAAAGGAAACATGATAAAAACTTGTTATCAAATGACAGCTCTGATTTCCATTACCCTTTATGGGCATTTTCCCTCAAGCTCTTACAGTATGTTTTAAAGTCTCTGAATAGACTCAGATATACAACAGCTGGATTTTTAGGATGCCTTAAATACTGAGAAGCAGAAACTGTACACATATGTCCCAATCCTGGCAACAACCTCACTGGGACTCTATACTGGACAGCAAAGATCAGAGCTGATGTTGTGTTGACAGGGACCACAGATCTTAGCCGGGGAAGCTGTAGTGAAGAGTGAAACGGTTTCCCCAAAATCACTCAGAAAAGCAATGACAAAGCCGTGAAGAGAACCTAAGCTTCCTTCTGAGCTCTTCTTTTGCTCTATCACAAGTCACATATGCAGACAGAGCATTTGTGCTTGCGGTAAAAGTAGAAAAAGTTATGGCATGAATTATATTGGCCACTAATTAGTTAGGAGTCTTACTCTCCTCTCATTCATGCCAAACAGATAAAAGAGCGAATGGACTCACACCACTGTGAAACATAAGCATCCAACAAAGCAACAGCTATAGATTAAAATACCCGGGTTTACCCCAGCGGAGACAAAGCATCCATTTTCCAGGTGAAGTCTTTGCCACAAGCCACAGGCAGTGACAACCTGCTCATGCAGCTACCACCACTACCAGTCTCTGACTTCTCCTGCACCCATGCAGAGACTCAGCTGTAAATGTTTTAAAAAGAAGGGGGCAGGGGTAATGAAAGGGACTCACCGAATTTGGGGAAATGCTTCCTGGTTGCAGGCCCATGCACGCCAAGGTTTTGGCAAGCTCTGCTGAGTTCACCCCACAGTTCGGTGCGACGTTTGCCTGGCATCGGATGTGGACGTTCATTTTACAGACTGACAGGGGTGACGGTAGGGATGGAAAGTAAAAGCAAAGGAACAATTAAAATAACTTGGAGGGATTTATTGCTGAGAAAAAATTTAGCAGTTCTGCTCCAGAAAATATACCCATCTGGATCTACTCTGTGTCTTCAAACTCAAGAGGTCTTTGCCACCAATCTCAGCAGAAACAAAACTAAGACTCTCATAAGAGAATAAACTCCTGAAAAATCTACTCTCCAAGCAGGATGTCACATTGCCTGAAGCTATTCATAAGTGCATGTTTGTCAGGTGTATAAGCATTGTCAGGTGTATAAGCATTGCAGCTATGCCTGCAGGTAAAATTAGGATTTATAATGCCATAAAATTTGCAACAAACTTTCCCTGCATTTCCAGGTATCTAATTTTAAAGATATATCGTTCAGTGGGAAACTAAAAAACTTTCTTTCTCTCACTCATGGACGCACATACACCCTCTTGTGGGAGATGAAGGCAAATGGAAACCCCATACGATTTTACAGCCTGGATGACTGAAACAAAAACGTAATGCCAGGACACGCTCTGTTGTCAATTAACAGTGTGACAAGGCAGGGTAGCCAACCTAAAGCCATGACCTTTTTTTTCCCCTCGAATGCCTTTTCACTGCCTTATCTCAGAAACTGAGGAAAAGCCTTCAAAGTAAAGCGGAAAAATGAATGCAGGAAGCAGCAATACCCAAGACTATTTTCAATAATCAAGTTTTAACTAACAAAGCTGTGCTGAGAGTGCCTGTAGAGTCCTTCTGGAAGCCTAAGTTTAAAAAGTAGATTAGCATTTTTGTTAACTCTTGCAAAGATGAATATTCATTGCTTGGCTTTCTCTTGAAGGTTGCACAAATCAAGCCCACACAGTGCATCAAGTCTAAAAATACATATATTTTGTGAAAAGGCTACAGTCAGAAGCTGCTCACTTTTACACTGTAGGCCCTGTCGCATGATCCCCCAGAGCAAGGAACCACAGTGGTCACAGAAAGTCGGAACTTTGTAGTTGTGGACGCTGAACTTATGAGGAATGTTGATTCCAAACCTCTGTTCGGTCACCTGAGGAGCCCAAAAGAAAAGCACAGATTTAAAATTCAAATATAGGTATGTATATATGTGCTGATCATTTACATACAGGCATTTAAATGCAAAACTATGAAAATAATTCCAACTCAGAAAATGTCCCAATCCATCCCCTCACTGATGTAAGGGAACATTGAGTGACCAACCTCACCTGCTGCTCTGGCTTCGCTGCTGGGCAGGATGGACTACGTGACAAAGCCGATTTTAAAGAGCACTGCCCAGACGATTTCAAATTCTTAAAGCCAAGTTAGAAGTGGGTTCCCTCATCAGAAATCTATCACCCTGAAGCGCCACATAGAAATAATGCTAGCTACAGCACTTTGTAACTAACCCCTTTTTAAATTATCAACTTGCATACCATGTGCAAGCAAGTAACTTTAGGTCGAACTGTTGATTTTATTAAATTTAATATAGAATAGTCTTCCCAGCTCCTCCTAAAACTCTCATTCCTCTTCTCACCCTCCTCGTTATTAACAGCCTTTCGTTTCAGGCCCACGTTTCGCTTTATCACCTGCTCTCACCCCCATTTTAACCTCGTTCTTTCCCAATTGTGAACCATTCAGATCTCAAAGCCACATTAGAAACTGCTACACCGGCTGAAGAAACGAAGGCCCATTTAGCCTCTTCGCTACCTTCTACTTTTGTTTCTCAACATGCAGACCCTGGAAGGCTGAGGGGGAACCCACAACTCCACAAAGAGTCGGGGGTGAGACTGAAACAATGCGTTTAAAGCGAGCAGTGCCCCCTCATGCTTAAATGTGTCATAAACCCTTCATAATCCTAAGCGAGGGGTGAGGAGACTCACTATTTAACTTGCTCTTTTATCCTTAGCCACCTGCACATATTTTCATCAGGCTTGGCAAGGGGTCATTTTAAGGACTTTTCAAGTCTAGCTCAGCAGTTTGGAGGTAAGAAATAATGAGCAAAGGCAATTGCTTATCTGCACGGGAAGGAAGGTTTCTGCATGGCAAACAACACAGAGCTACCTCCCGATTAAAAGTATTTCAGTTGAATTTTCCTCAAACAGTTATTAAACAATTTGCAGTTATAGAAATGAGCCATGCAATGTACAGTGCAGCTTTAGGTGGGGATGTTACTCCTGTCAAATACAGCCAAAACTAAAAAGAAAGAAAACCTTCAGAAACACAAGTTATGCAAGGGTTCTTTATTACAACATAAATAATTTCATAGAGTAAAGGTGTGGAGCAATGACTAAATGAACACTTTACATTACCAGAAAAGAAAAATAGAGGCATAACAAATACCAGTGGTTAGATTTTAAAGCAAGAGAAATCCACATTAAGAACTGGGCACCTAATTTTGATGACAACACAGTTAATCATGAAATAAAATTACTACAGAAAACAGTGGATATGCTATTTCTTGATGTCTTCCAATGCAGACACCATGGCTTCCTAAATTATGTGCTAGTCCAAGCAGCTACTGGAATTAAGAGAAGAACAACCAGATGATATTGCGTGGCCATTAGGCATGCCCCTATCACTCTTCCTCACTTTAAAAAATCTACGACTAAAGATAACACAGAGTAAATACTATTATAGGATAACCCCCAGCAACCCAGAAAACCTCAGGATTCACTATTTGCGATGACCCAAAACAACCACCATGACTTTACCTTGAGATCGATCTTGTTAGCATTGTTTTGGCACGTGCAAGCCGTAACAATTAGATGATGGCAGCGCTTGTGTACAACACAGGTGCATACTAGGAAATAAAAGAGGCATGCTGAAAAGAGCTGTTGAAAGACTCGGAACGCATCAACCCATAAGCTGGGTTCTTCAAGGCTCAGCTATATCATCAGGACACAATAAAATAATCACAGAAAAATAATCGGTGGCTTGGAATTTCCAAAATCTCAAGACATGCACCTCTAAACCCATTGCAACAGTGAACTGGGTCATTCATACAGCCTAGAAAACAGCTGCCTATATGAAATACGGGTGATGCCCACAGAAACAACAGTGTAACTTCACAAATGAACTAAAAAAAAATGATGTTGAAATTACCCAGTGGAGAATATTTCTCTCAACATACAGAGACAATACCCAGGTCTGAGATAACAAAAGCCATCCCTACGTCTCCATGGCACAGAGTCTCTTACACTGGATACCCTGCCCAGGTGAGTTTGTCATCAGGGCTCAGTGCAATGCTTGCATCTGGGGAGCCGGATAACTGCAGCAGAATGGTGCTGTGTCTGGACTAATTAGCTAATCCGCATCAAGAGGGCTAATCAGCCCTAAAGCAGAGTTGGATTCTCTCCAGGTCAGAAGCCGGTTTGGCAGCAATGAACTGGGATTCCTCTGCTCCATAACCCAGCGTGTACTGCAGACACCACTGAGGGCTGTACCTACTGGCTACGCGAGGAGATTTTTGCAATGAAAAGTGTACACTGCAGATGTGTTGCAGGGTCCCACACTATTCTGTTGGTTGCTGACTCAAGCTTGCACTCATAAGGGTCTACCAATAACATTCACTTTCACCCAGAAATTTGATGCGGGATATCCACTTTGTTTCCGTGTAGCTTCCTTTCATATGAGGACACTAGTGCCCTGTTACATTGCACAAGGAACAGAGTGTGTTAGAAGGCTGTACCGAGTGACCATGTACCTGTGAGGCAAGTAATAAAATAATAAAAAAAATAAAAAGAAAACTTTACCATAGAAAATGGGAAAGGAAGAACAATAATGAAGTGCAAACAAGCATCACGTACGTCTATAATACAGCCATTCAGGCAAAAGCAATGTCCCAGCCCACAAAGCTGCTCTTTGAAGTCACATCCCTCGTTTCACTCTGTTGAATATTGGTGGAGAAAGAAAGAGGGTGGCCATTCCAGTAGGATAATCTGTCACCCAGTACCAGCCAAACCCTGCCCTGAAGGGACCCCAGATCCCTCAAGCCTAGCTGAGTGTTTCATGTACTCAACAACTCAGTGGAGCTGCAGAGGAGGAAAACTGTGGGTGAAACACAGCAACCGGACTCCTCAGTGTTTGCGTGAAGGTAGGTGGTTGCTCCTGTGTGCGTGCCAGCTGTCAGCCTGACAGCTGCTCAAATGCACGGTTTTGGCTGGCTGGGGAGGAAGAGGAGTGGTGACTTCAGAGCAGCTTGTGACCGCAGGATGTCCCAGCAGCACAGGGAACTGCTCCTGAGACAGCACATCCCACACACGCATCGTGCAGGAGCAGAGCAGCTTACCTTGGCACTGGTATCCCTGCTTCCCAAACACGCCCCTGTTCAAAACAAAATAGGAGCATAATTTACCATCAGAAAGCCAGTCTCCTTGCAGATCGTTTACAGAAGAGAGAGCCAAAATGCAAGAGGATCCCAAACGACCAGATCCCCGGGGCAAAACTGCCCAGCAAATAATGGTGCAATGCAGCACGGGGGTGTGAGAGCGCAACAAAGCACTACAAGGGCTGTAGCTCACAGGGCAGGCTGTCAACACGCATGTTATTCCCCGTATTCCCCCTCACTCTAGTTTCTGAAATGCCTCACTTTATTACAACACGGACAGATCCCAGTAGCCCACACCCTGCTATTATCTCTCCCACTCCATGCTCTTGTGAGACATATTGAAGTTCTTCCTCTCTGTTCTGCCTACTCCCCCCCCCCCCATCACCCCACACACATCACCCCACACACATCACCCCACACACATCACCCCACACACATCACCCCACAACTCTGATGGCTTTTCTATTCTCAGGCATTTTCACTAGTTTTTCAAGCAACTGTTTTTTCTCAGTTTAATCTCAAAGCTCCACTCCAGTTAATACCTGGGGTCTTTCTTCAAGCTGCCTGGGTTACTTTCCCCCCACCCCTAAAATAACACCTATGCTTACTAGTGAGGAACGTTGCCTCATCCCACACCATCCCAGTTTGTTTCCAGCATCCAAGATGATACGCATCACCTCTGGTCTTTCTGCAGCAGACTCCAGTTTGCAACTTAGGTCTACCCTGCTAAACCTGACGGCCACGGGGAATCACATCGGTGGCCCCCAGCAAACCGCTGGGTGATTGGTTCAGGACGGGGGGTGGCGCGTCAGTCCCCAAAAGGCGAAGGGACGGGAAGCACCACACCACTGCGTTCAAGCTGTTCTTACCAGATGAACTCCCTGCAGTGCGAGCAGTACGTGGGCTGTCGCAGGTAGGTAGCCATGAATTTGTGCCCGTTCACCTGATGCACTCGCCTTCGCATTGCCCGCTGGCGTTTCCGAGTGAGGTTCTTAAAAATTCGATCCCTTTGGAGGGTGCCTGTGCAGGGGATGGGAATAAAAAAGGAACAAAACATTAACATTTTCGTGCACACTTATTACTCCTGATCTTGCTCTGGCACAAAATGCTTGCAAAGGCCATAATTACACCCCTGGTTTAGAAGGCAGGGGAACACAGTCTAGGCGGAGGATAGCATCTGGGACAGACCAGGGAGTTAATTGCAAAGGCCCCTTTAGCTCAAAATTACATTCTTCGTGTAGAAAAAAATGCCTCTTCCCATCTTCCTCTCGCTCCCCTCCCATGTTCAGACATGTCACTAATCCATTAATTCGCACGCTGTAAACAGACCAGAAGCTCAAGGTCAATGCGTTGTTGTAACTCACAGCTTTTTGGGCAGTAACACCTGAAAACACGACTACATGCAACCAGCTGACCGGCACCCTGGTTTATCCACCTTCCCTGTTCTCACGCTACACCTCCCTAGCCACCTTTTGTAGGAAATTTGTTTCCTGCGTTGGACACAACAGCATTGCCTAATTTTTCAAAGCCCAACCTTTTTTTTTTTTCTAAATTGGTTGATATGTGCCACTCAGCTTTCTTTAAAGGGCTCATTTTCCAAAAGGTAGATGATATTTTAAAAGTTCTGGGAAGCATGGACCCAGGAAGTGCTAGCATTCAAACCTGAATTGTTTCAAAACTTAATTTAGGGTGTTTTTTTTTTTACATGCTTAATTCAGCCGTGTAACAATTTCCCAGTCATTTCTCAGAACTGAGCTCTGGATCGAGCAAAGCCATCCCCACACAGCAGCAGCCATCTGACTTGCAAGTCACAGCCAGCTGGTCCCCGAG
>KZ506160.1:51866-71933 GCA_002844005.1 Limosa lapponica baueri | reverse complement strand
ATTTACAGATATTTGTAGGACTATAACCAGAAAGCAAGCCATGAGTGACTAGGCCAGTAAACAGTGCAGTTTGCTGACTAGTGTTTGTTTTATAACCCTTGGCACATCTTGATATGTACATAATAATAGTTCTTAACCCATAAATAATATTTTACAGAGGTCACACTATAGTTATTTAAGTTCAGGGGTTTATTTCCCAGAACACTAAGTAGCTGTGAATGAATTATGTTTAGTCTGATTTGCCACAGAAGGGTCATAAACTTATAAGTCGTAGCAAACCATGGAATATTACTCCTGTATGTCAGGCAAACTGTAAATGTAAAAGAATAATGCTTGATAAGGGGAAAGTCTTTTTATTTTGTTAAAGTAATATATGTTCCTAGGGAAAGACTATAAAAATTCATGTTAACTTAAGTGACAATTTGGGCAATCTCTCCACATAGAGCTTGTGAATTCTGCTTGCTATAGGAGACTCTCTCTGCATGTCTGAGAGGCTACAAAATCCATTCTGAGCAGGCAATCTTTTTCTTTCTTGGCTCCCTTTGGTTTACAGTGTCCCAGAATCCACAGGAGGTGATAAGAGCAACTTTTGTGCCTTTGCACAGGGCTCATAAAAAAAGGAGTCATTAAATGTTGCTGATAGCCTGTTCGACTGCAAGAGGCATAGACAAAGAGAAGGCTACTGCCTAATTTATTAAGGCTGATGAACACATAAGGGAGAGGGAGGGAAGAGAACTAAGCTGCTGATCATCAGGTAGGGACTTTGATCACTTCAGAGGCTGCTCGAGGTCTCCCGACAAGGGAGGGTATAGCAGAAAGCAGTGGCGGGGAATTGAAAATGAAGAGACTAAAGGGACTGTACATTCTGGGAAAGGCGCCCTGTGCAGGAAACAGGAGATGGGGAATGCTTTTATAACAGAAGAATATTTCTTAATTTCAAGACCAGCTGAGATAAAGTAATCCAGCCAAAGAACAGCGGAAAAGGCTCCCAAGTCCTGAAGAGAAGACATAGGTAGTAATGGCGAGAAAGAGCCAGACCTGCAAGAACTTTGCCTTGATCCCAAAGAGCACACAAAAACGAGGAAAGAAGGGAAGTGCATCTGAGTTGTTATGGTTTTTGGTGTTGATTATAGTAATGACTTGAAAGCAGTAACTGAATTTAGAACCTCCTGCAAAACCTGAGTTTCTGTGTGCCTCCACCATCCCTTGTCCCCAAAGCTGCGAACTGCAAGGTTAGAGCCCTAGCAAAGGGCAGTTGCAGGCAAGGAGGAAGAAAAACAGCGGTCCTGAGGCTGGCACCGCTGTGCCAGTAACTCCTCTTTCAAGGAAGAGTTAAGGGATCCTACGCTGGGGTTACACCCAGGACAGAGCCCCCACTGAGGAAAGGATGCAGGAGAGCCAGCTCACTGCATACAGGCTCATGGCCCCAGCAGCAGCTGGCACTCTCCAGTCCATGCCACGCTTCCCGTCCCCAGGGCCTGCCTTGTCTTGCCCTGAATTGGTGAAATTGGAGAAAGCCCTTGAAAATCTGAAAAGTTCCACGGGTGACCTTTAATGGATGCCTTACTGAGGCAGCGACCGTTTCCCAAAACAGAAATAAAGTGCAAACTAAGATCAATAATGAAGATCAGATCATTCTGGTTCTCCATAATTTTCCGACTCAAACCAACTGCTTTGCTCCCACTGTCTGCAGGGGGCCCTTGCTGTGAAATTCCAGCCAGCCTGGAGACTTTTAAGAGGAAATAAATAAAAATAAAGCAAAAAGTCACCAGCTGCATTTTTTAAGTCTGCACTCCTAGTGCTGGGTGCCCAAATCCAGGATTAGCTGTTGTGAGAGTGCTGTGGCGTGGTGAGACAGGACCTCATTCACCACCCAGCTGAGCCTTCTGTTATTTGCGAGTTGCGTTAATGTTCTGGCACTTCCTTCTACACAAAATCAGTCCTGCCTAAATGAATGCTTGCATAACGGTGGGGGAGATTTTAAAAGTAAAAATATGACAGTGAATCGTTGAGTTCCCACTGAGCAGGAGATGCACGCCTAACTTGTTCACTTGCCTTGAAAGACTCCCATGAATATTATTTTGAAATTCATTAACTATTAAAAACAAAAGAAAATTTGGGTGATTTTTCTTGACTTCAAGAAATTTAAGAACAAATTATTTCTTCTGTGTGTAACCTTTGAGGGAACTTTGTGGAACTCATAAAAACAAGTCTTTAAAAGAAAATAAAAACACTCTTAAGTGTTCTGAATGCAGTGCAAATATTCCAATTCACAGGCATTTTCTTATGATGCTGAATTCAAATTGAGTTGCAATTTTGGGGGGTAAGGGTCCAAAATGAAGGGTTTCTGTGAGCTTTGTAGCTTGTGAAACCTGGTTTCCTGTGCCTGTGTCTCATGCTTGAATCATCCCGTGTCTAATAGAGTCATACTGATGCCCCCAAGAAGAGGAGAAGCCTCTGCTGGAGTTCATGATCTCTCTCGTGTATTTTCCGTCTCTATTAGTACAGCAGAGGCTGTGCTCCAGCCTTTCTCTCGGGGGGGGGCATTCATTTGCATCTTTCCCTTTTACACAGACACCTGTTTTCATTAAACCTGTGAATCCTTACTTTGAATCTTCTTCCTGTTTGCCTCATTTGTTTGAATTTCCCGAAGAGCTTCAAGACTTCAGTTGGGTAAACGGAAGCCCAAAATACAGGTGTGGGAAAAATGTGATGTATTAGGTAATTTTGTTTGTTTTCTTACCCCTAACCATAAGGATAATTTCAGCTATATTTTATCACTGAGTTTATTTATTGTGAAATTTCAATTCAAAATAATGGGAAAATAAAATAAATCGTCTAACCATAACATCTTCTATGCCCAGAGAAGTTTAAGGAACAGAGACCTTGGGCTCCCTGGTGATCCAAACAAGTGACGTGTCACAAAGCTCCTGGCTGTGCTCTATGACAATCCATTTCAGAGATACCAGCATGAGGTCACGCTGTATTTTTTTATTATCTGTGTTTTAATTCAAGTATTTGAGATTACGGCAAATAACATCACTGTTATATAAAGCATAATAATCACCCAGTTCTTCACTCACCACCCTCAGCCACCAGACAACAGCGGGATATAAAAAGGTCTATAGATATTTCCTAGGTAGTGAAACCCCACAAAACAACGTAGTATAAAGATTATCGGTTTTCAAGGCCACTTTATACATACATGCCATTGCTCTCACTGGACAGAAGATACATAGTGACATTCCTATATTGCCAGGGCTTATACAGTGAATAGGACTGTGATTTTAACGATGAAGGTCTTGAGCTTGATTTCTGAGTGCAATGCGTTTTGTTTCATTCTGGTAAAGAGGCCATTTACAAAACAAGGCATTTTAAAACCTGACATAATTATCTGATCAGAAGGAAACCTCAGCTCATTACTTACTCAATACATTGTATTTATACAATGCTTTGAGTAAACAGATGATGCCCTCAAGGACGCTATTGTGCCAAGCAACATACGAGTAAAGAATGAAAAATGCTTGTCTTCTCCCAAGAGGTCTCATGCCCGTGCCCAGTTCTGTGAAACATATGGGAAGTTGGGTATCTGGGCCCATAGGCACCTTTGTGGCCACCAGTTCCCTGCCGCCTACACCCGCCTGTTACAGACACAGGAGACACCACTTTAAGCTGCAGTTTCCCATGCCTGCACTTTTTGGTGGAGCAAAAACCTCCACTGGTGTCACTGGAACTTCTAAGGGAACCTCGGTGAGGCAAGCAATCCCAGCCCTGAAATTTTAAATGCACCAGAAATACAAAATGAGACTGCTGCTATTACAAAATACAATATATGACAATTCATTTAAGACTCTGTATTTATCCTTTCTAGACATGAATCATTTCCTAGCACCACAAAGCATCACTCAAGCACCATTCTTTGCTCCCTATAATTTACAGCGTAGTCAACCTTGACTAATCATCCTAATTATGTCCGGTACTTAGGCCTGCAGTACCCCTCCTGCCCCCTCCCTCCAAATACACACGCACAAGATTAGCACACTTTGAACATACCATATTTTCTTCCAAGCTTTCAAAAGTGGCATTTCTAAATTACTGAGATCATTATCTATGAATTTTAATAGCGCCTAAAATTTCCAAGCACTATTTTTCAAAGAGAACACAGATAGACAAGAGAGGTAAAAGCCCTGTAGATGAAAGGCCCAGAGAAAAAATCAAGTTACAGCAGTTTAAATTACCACAGGTCAACAAAGCTGTAGCTACTGAGCATGCACATATTCTTCATCTGTTGCAGGCAAGACCTAAAATTCATTAACTCAAACCTCTCTTACTGAGATGCAAGGGAATGTATTTCACCGTGGTTTTGTTGCGTGGCCCCAGCGAAGCACTGCTTAGCCGTGGTGTTAAGCCAGGGCAACCCATTAGGGCACCTGAGCCCCGCGGCACCCAGGCAAGGGTGCAGCCATCCCTGCCAGCCCATAGGTGTGTGGGGTACGGCGAAGCACACACGTGCTTCCCACTGCCCTCTGCAAAAAGGGCAGATTAACAGAGAATTAACATGTATTGACTTGTCTTGCGGTGCTTATAAAATGTGTTTTGCATTATGTTTTTGTAACAGTTGGCTGGCAAGCCTTGACCTGCAAGGGTTAGGATGAATACCTGCACAGCTGGAGCCCACGGTGGCCAGTCACAGTCCTGTTCTCATCCTTTCCCGCTTTTATAAAGGTAAATATTGGAGGTCTTGTTTAAACCTTCAGAACCTAAACATGTCATCACTATGAATAACATATGTTATAAGACACCACATGCTGGCAAAATAATCTGCAGTAAATGACACCAAAAATGCTGAAAAGCTTAGCGTAAAATTGAAACTGGTTAATGGTGCACTCTGCAGTTCGGCATACAACTAGAGGCAAGAATTCCACACAATGGGACTGTGTGGGTGCTAACGGCGGGCTCCCACAAGATAAAATAAACTTCTTTTATGGACACGAGGAATTTATTTTTAATGAGATCCTGCTCAGCCGTAACATCATCCTGGGAGGGTGAGCTGGTTTCCCCCTTGCCTCTGGCGCAAAATTATAGTTTGCAGAATAAAGACACATTTTAAATTAGGCCTACGGATTTGCACCTTCATCGTACTAAGTGAAAAGTAGGCATTATCCCAGGGCTGAGTATAAAATGGTTGTTAAAATGCCTACAAAGAAGATCTCCTCTTCCCCACATTACCTATCTGTACCTTCTGGGATCAGGAAGCCAGCCTACAAACAGAACACACGCTCCTCGACTTCTTTAGGAGATAAAGTATCTTGTAAGCTTCTTTCTTGAGGACAAAAGATTACTAAAAAAAAAAAAAAATAGGGATAAATCTCTCTCTTTAGAGAAGCTGAGTACAGGCATTTGAAATTATCTTTTCATGTCCAGGTCTCAACTGCCTCTTAAGAAAACCTTAAAATGTAAAGAGGTTATCAAACTTGCAGTTTGATGTCAAATCACTGACACATTCAGTCACAGCAAGAAAAGGCTGTCCCTTTGCTGCCTGGTCGTTCCCTGAATCGAAACCAATACTAAACCTCCTCTTTTAACCCCAGAAAGAAAACCAGGCAAACAGATGGAAAGTGCCTTGTAACCGGGCAGCACTTAGGGAGAAGCGCAATACAAAAGCAAGAACAACTCTCAAGCCTCTTCAGCTTTAAACTCAAAACATTTTCTTTACAAAGAAATCACAGTTTTGCTTCCCAAATCGATGTCACTTGGCTCTGAAGGAGCTGAGCTGCACAATGTCGTTGCTTTTCTTTCCTCTCTGCTGTTATGGTTTGCCCTGTTTGCATGCAATCATTGGCTTTTAATTGCCTTCTATTGCCTATTTCATTTGTCAATAAATAGAAAGTGCAGAGCTATCACCAAAGGCCTTACATCTGTTTCTCATCCATCTTAGCCACCCATGGTGCCTTAAGCTAGAGCTATCCCCTACTGCTAACCAGGCTACCAGTTTATTAGGGTTTTTTTCCCCTGCCCTTTTAAAAAGATGAAAGTTCCTAAAAGCTTTTTTTTGTGCAAGTGATGGTTGAAGTTAATGAAGTAAGCATCTGTTAGGTGAGAGAAGGTCACCCTGGGGTTGGGCACCTCCCAGTGGTGGAACTGGCATTAACCCAGCGATTAGTATGTGATGACAACACCTTAAAGATAATTAGTTGACAATGAGTTGAGAGCCTGTTAACCCCTTTAACACCTTATAGTTTATGATTACAATGAAACACTTTGGGACAAAACAAAATAGATCTAGTTTTCCTTGAGTGATTTACCATTTTTTTCAGTGTTTCGCTTATCATTTTTGTGACCTTCTTCCACAGAAAGAAACAACTGCCAGCAACCTAGAGCATGTTTCTGTATCTTCATCAGCCATTTGCTGAAATGCAGCACCAGCTTTCTGACCATTTTTCTCCAGAGGTTAGAGACTGTGGCCTGAGCTAGGAGCCACTGCTGGAGTAGACACGCGAGAACAGATAGATATATATATATAAATTAATGGCATTTCTGATGTGACTGAAGGCTGAAATGTCAAGCTAAATATTTTTCAGGTGGTTTTTCACACTGATGTGGATATACCCCTGCAATTTTAATGGAGGCCATTGGATTTGACTCACCTGAGTGTTACAGCTGGGCTCACTCAGGCTTTCCCCAGAAATGGGGGCTACTTGGCAGAACAAGAGAGAGGCTTTTATAAACTAAGCACGAAGAAAGGCAGGATGAGGCTACATCTCCGTTAGAGTGAAGCAAAGAGGAAACAGCATTGATCAAGGGGGTGGGGGGACAACGAGGAGGAGGAAGCAAACGGAGAACAACTGGTAGTCTGCTGTGATTTGTATATACTGGCATTTCCATCTTCATTCATTCACTCACTCAACGTGTTTAATCGTGACATGAGAGCTCAAATGAATATGACTGGCAGTAGCTCAAGAAATTTGGCAATAGCAACGTAAAACAAATCTGTGCACAACATTCAAGAAAAGCCTGTCTTAAGATTATAAATAAAATTCTGTTTAATTTAAAAAGCTACGTTTCTTGCTTCCCTCTTCCTTTGCACTTTCTAGTTCAATGTGATAAAGGCAGTCCTTCTGAGAAAATTTTACGACAACATGTCCTTGGACCGTTTTTTGACACAGGCCCAGGATGAGGACTGGTCTTGATTTTATCAGGTTTAGTATAGGACTTGTATGATTTCCTCAGGCTTTACGCTTGGTACATACCCAAACATATGGCTATTCTGAAACGTGCCCATCATTAACAGTTACCAGGGCACTAGGATACACAATAGTTCCACACAATTCTCCTTTCTTCTGTGCCTCCCATTTCAGTCCTTTAGAGTTGTTGTTTTTTTTTAAACCAGCAGTAAATTAAGTTCCATTGTCGCAAACCTTCCCTGGAGAGATTTTTATTCCCAGGTGACAGGCAAGGCAGGACTTGCAAAGGATCCCCACAGCAGTTACAATCCAGACCTCCTGGCTCCCAGTAAGGCCTCCTCCAGTAAAGCTTTGTGCTTTACTGCTAATTAAATACATCTAGGTTAATGCAGAAAATGTAGAGAGTTTTGTTATGCTTTTTAGAGGTAAAGGCAATATATGGATTCAGCACTGCATTGAGTGTCCCTAAACTAAAAAATAAAGTATTTCCAGCAATTTCTATGTCCCTTATTAACTAGCTTGTAATTCTGGGTAGTATCAAGCTTAGGGAAAACTTGCTATCATTTATCGTAATAGAATTCTAGGTACAGAAAGATTTTCTTCTCCAAAAGTCAGGACCGTATTATCCAAAACTCATTCACCTCTCTGATGCTATGACTTCTAGCAGTGCAAAGAACTCCTAATAACTTCATCTTAGACACAGTTAGCGAACGTAATTTGCTATTGTAGGTAGACAGGTCATAGAATCAGAATTCCTTGATTCAAACAATCTTTGATTGATTGAGTCTTGATTATTAAATGGTATTTAGGGTTAATTAATCAATCCGCTCCATGATACAACAGAAAAATATGCTTAAAATGCCTTACAGATTAAGATTCTCTTGCCTGAAGGGTATTGCTCTCATATTGGTCTTTAGATTTACAGGTCCCTCTTCCTGAAATCCTTAAATGCATGACTAGTTGCAATATTAAGTATAGAATTATTTGTCTGACTATGAATTTTAAAAATACAGCTCATAGAATTAAAAGGACAACTTTATGGGCTAAAACACCAGCTAGTATAAAAAGGCCTGGCTGCGCTGATCTCAGCAGAGCTACAGAAATTTATGCCAGCCTCATCTCCACAAAATCTTTTTTAGCTAGTTATTTCCTTTATCCATTTTTAAACTACTTTAGAACATCACTCTGGGGAACCCATCTAAAATATCTGCTTATAATGGGATTCTGTGTCAAGCTGCACAATTCTGTTGAATTCAGCTCCTGCCTTTCTTGTTATCTCATCAAAAATGATGAAAACTCATGCTGATTTCAGCATACACGAATCCAGAAAACACACAACTTGGACAGGTATGTTGGAAACCGGAGCTATGCAAAAGTCTTGAGAACAGCTGGATGTGGAATAAGTGGAATGATCAAGGACATCAAGAAACGGTGATCTTTCTTTGTACAAATCACAATTTCTTCTGAAGATGCTTACAGTGCTGTTGCTGCCACCCTGCTCTGTTGTGGGCTGCTGCCTCCTCAGGGCCGGGGAGGGTCAATCCAGCTTACTTTCCAGCTGCATTTGCATTATCCCAGCAAAATGGGAACAGCTGGTTTCATTTCGTTGATCATAAAATATTT
Organism: Limosa lapponica baueri; assembly: GCA_002844005.1. Taxonomy (NCBI): domain Eukaryota; kingdom Metazoa; phylum Chordata; class Aves; order Charadriiformes; family Scolopacidae; genus Limosa; species Limosa lapponica. The sequence continues at coordinate 63,126 of KZ506160.1, read as the reverse complement.
CCCTAAGAATTTTCAAGCCATATAGTAAGGTGTCCAGGCATTTTCAGCTCTCAATAAGGAAAATCTATCAATATACAAGGATTTGCATATTTGGTATTTCACCTCACCATCTAATCTCAGAAATAGGCCAAACCAAAGCATGAAGGCTCTACAGGTTAGGTATTTTGATGCAGCAACGGTGTTTTACCTGTGTCTTATAACCAGGAAGGAACAATACGAACTAGACATTTTGACAGACATTATTATTACTACTTAGTTTCACAATGTTGTTCTACAGAGGTGTGACCACAGCCAAAATGCAAAGCCATGCAATGGCTAATCTCATCAGCAGCTTCTCCCACAGCATTCTCACTAACCAGCAAAGCTCTCCCAGACTGGAGAGAAGCAGGAACAGGATGGACATGCATATCCTGTTCTCTGTCATGGAACCCACTCGACTGGCTGCCCAGCAAAATTGTCATTGCTTAAGCAAATGTCTTCAACTGAAGAGGTCACCAGCATTAAGCCATTTGAAAAAAGAAGATCTCTGATGAGCAGCACTGCAGACGGAGAAACTTTCCATTGGTATAGAACTAAATAAATATTCCTCTCTCAATGTCAGCAAAATGCCTCTTCCAGCACAGCCAAGAAAAAGAAGGAAACCAGCGTGGGAGCCAGCACACAACCTTGTTTGGGGCTGCTTGAGACAGGAATGGAGCCTGATACGTTGCCATTTTCCATACACTGGCCATCACGGAAAAATAAAGTGACAGAAATAAACTTTGTGGGACTTCAAAAAGATGAACAACGTTTTCCAGACCTCCTCATGATTTGACAGTGTTAAAAGCTATTGCTAGATCAACCAACAAATTTGCTCCCAAGACCTCTTTCTGAAGTTGACAGAGATCCTATCTATAGAACACAACCAGACCTAAATCCACTAAAACTTAGGGAAATGTTGAGACCATGTCAGGATCTTTTCAGTAACAGAGACTAGGAAAATGCCAGGAGAATTGTCATGGTTTGCTTTATCACCTTTATGTTTAGAGAAGTTTATGCAAGTTGCGGGCCTGTATCATTGACTTTTGCTTTCAGACAGTGCTAAAGATTTAAGCAAGCTTCCTTCTAGCAGGGTAATCACATGCCCCCAAAAGTCACTTGTCCTTACGTTTATTTAATAGCAGCCAATGTTTGTCATGTCCTGTACCACATAGTTATCTGTGGCCTGTTTTTCAGGCCAGCAATGTCACTTCAGCTCCAAGATTTCTCATTAGTACTGCTGCAGGTCTGCCCATGAGTGCCAGCTTTGAGAGATTTCATTATTTATACAGCAGCTGGTATCTGTTCTGAAGGCTCTTCCAGTGTCCACAGCTCACAGGCACACTCAGGAGCAAGTAACACCAATCCTGTCATTTTCTCTGAAGTTGTCTAATTTATTCTGAATTATAACGATAAGTGAATTAAGACCCATAATAAAGAGGCATCAAACCTTAACAATTCTCTTTTCATATGAAAGTTTCCATGGATAAAGTCTCCTCCTGCCCAGGTCAGCTTAACTTTTTATAGTTTGAATTTAAGGGCAGGAAGGGACTTAGGCAGCATGTTGCCTGATGGGGGACCTTGGCCATTTGACAGACCTGTCCAAGGGCCACCCAGCATGGGAGACTGGAAATTATAAAAAGAATCTCTTGCCAGCTCTTTTGGGGAGGGACAGATACTGACTTTATTTTCTAGAGAAGACAAGGGGATTTATCGTCGAGTTAGAAGGCTTTCAGCAAAGAGCATGTGAGAGGGGTGAGGAAACTTAAAAAAAGCAAATATGCACAAATTGTTTATTTTTTTAATTCTGTATATTTATCTCAGAAGCTGATGTAGATTAGTACCATTATTAATTATCACAATTAGAAAACTTTATTGCTTAATTGTGTTTCAGCTCTTATTCGCCTCTGAAAATACGACCTCTAAGACTAGAGAACATAAAAGCTGGGAGCTCTACAGAGGATATTCGTACTAGCTGGAGTGTCCCTGAGACTTTGTGGAGGTTTCAAGTGGACGATAAGGTCCATTTTTGCAAAAGAGAACACCTTAGGAAAGGCACCTTAGGAAGCATGCCAGATAGAGGAGGACTGAGGTCATGTTATGCCCAATCCATAGCAAGGGAAGACAAAGGATAAGCAGACCTTGTGTGGTGAGACTCACACACAGGAGCCAGTTGTGTATCCAGCCACCAGGAGAAACGCAACTGGGGCCACATGATACACAAGGTTCAGTTTTTGTTAGCATCTGTGTGGTCTAATTTTCTATTACTGTCAGCAAGTTATTTCTAGGAGTGCTAGGTTATTTTGTCCATAAACATTGTCCCCATCACACATTTCTAATTTTAACCCTATTTGTCTCCAGTTGATTTACATTTGGCCAGAAGCAAATTACCTATTGGAAACATTTATTGAAAATTAATTAGGTGGCTAAAATACCTCCAGCAGATTCTGTTAACGGTGTCTGTTCCTTGTGGCTCTCCAGAATTCAGCATTTTCCAGTTAAACCACCTAGCAATTAAAAAAAATCCATAAAGTAAATTATATAATTAGTTCCAGAATGGAACTTAGTCTCTTTGAAATCAGATGCTTTCTTCTAAGGCTACAGTGCCATACAATAGCAAGGGGTTTATAGTTCGAGGGGATTTTCGATAGAGAGGAAGCACTTAGAATAGCTAAGTCACTGCATGAAGCAAAATGAAGGTGTCTTTGCTAGCTTAAAATCAGCCAGGCATACAGGATAACTGTGCAAATACCAAAGTGGGGAACGGGAGAGAAGAGAAGGTGTATGAAGCGAGATTAAAAGGAAAAATACAGGATTAAATCAGAGGCAATCACAGCACCCAAGAACATGGAAAAACACACTCCATCTCTCCAAAGAAAAGCCAGGATGTTAACATGATTTACTGCAAATAGTTCCACAACATTAAAATGAGTTTTTATTTTTTGTGTGCTGCTTCAAAGAACAACTCTGTGGGCTCATAAAAATGCAGAGAACAAATAGGGGCCTCTAAGACCAATTTATATGCCATGCCCACTGTGCACTGAGACACATATAATCTGTAAAATGTCAGCTTCAAAGTTCCACAGAGATTGGTGTTAACCCTGACCCCCGACCTTGCCGACTCTAGCTGGGCCCTCATGCTCTCTTAACCAGCTGTTTTAGATAAATGTGCTCCATTTTTAAAGAGATTGTCTCAGAGTTTTACGCGAATAGTAGTAATATTATTAACTCTTGCTGAAAAAACCACCTTAACCGAGAGTCTTTACAGATGGGCCAATCAAAGTCTTACCCCATGCAGAGAGTGGTGGGTTAATAAATATGTCATTGGACTGAAAATATTTAAACAACACCAGGAGAAAAGAGCAAGGCATACGACAAAAGGAAAGCATATTAGTACTGTTTCCTGTCAAAATACACAGAGGAAGCACTTTACTTTGACCATTTTCCTCATAAAGAGACACGGTAGGCCAAAACAAACAAAGCTAAGGAATCTGGTTTATCCCACTGTTGGATACCGAGGACTATCAACTTAAATGAAGTAAGGTTGAGTGACCAAAACCAGGTTTTCCTTGACAAGACTGTTAATCGAACATATCAGCAAAGGTAATCACACAAACTGTGCCCCCATTGATCAATGCTTCCATTTTATAAGGGCTTGTATATGTTTTTGATATTTACTTCATGTATCTCTCCAAAGGTAGGAGGGGGATTAGCCACTCATGGTCTGTTGGGAGTCCAAAAGTATGATGTAGCCTGCTGGTTTGGCAAACCACAGACAAAGTCTAAATCATCCTCTTGGAAGGAAAATGTCGAAGTTCAAGGGCAGACAATATATTTTAGACAACAAAGAAGCAGCTGGTGTCCGCTCATAATAAATAAAAATAAGTTGGGGTCAGAAATACAAGTCAACTGACTCCCCGTTCACTGAACATGAGCCAAAGACAACGGGAGTCAAAGGGAAAGCTCAGAATGATTTCACGATGTTTTGACCCAGACCCACTGAATCCAGAGCTACTTTTCATGTAGATGGGGTGAGAATATATACCCAGATTGGGTCTGGCTCTTCAACATTGCATTCAGAAACCACCCACCCTTCTTTTTTTTGCTACCGATATGTTAAAAAACTTCCTGAATAGACAAAAGAATAAAATGTAACTCCTTAGAAGCCACTACAATCACAAAAATACTGCAGGTAGGTTAAAAAAATAGAAGAGTTAGAAATATCCCTGTTCTTTAATAAACAAAAAAGTATTTCAATTCAAGCCACTCTTTAAAATATCGCAGCCAAGTTGTTTTCACATTGTTTACTGTCAGGGACCACAGCACAAACCAATCTTCTCACTGCGCTTCTAAATCCTCGTTACAGTCTGTCTGGGTTCGCAGATAACCATAGTGTTGAGAAATCAAATACACAACTGTCAGAACACGGAAAGTTAGAACTGAAAGCTCAAATTTTGCTCTTCCCTGCAGTACCTCATGGCTCAAAAAAAGAACCTCCGTATCATTACCAGTTGTTTGGTTGTCACTGTAATAAAAACTTGATTCTTATTCACTCCCAATCCCGGTACCCTGCCTGCAAAATTGACTCTGTTTTAAGCATCAAAATGAGGTTGACAAGAAAGGGGAGTTTGAAGAATAAATCACTGAATTTCACTGAATTTTCAGTGATTTATTCTTCAAACTCACGATCATCCAAGCTTTAGCATATTTAAACATTTGCTTTCTCAACTATCTTTACCTTAAAGTTCAAAATGTTCCAATTTCTTTGACAATGCCAATAAATTAGGTCTGAGAGTTATTTTCCACATTACTGGACCCATGTTTCCTAAACAGAGCATAACCTCCCACTAGAAAAGCAAAACACACACATACACTGGTGCAAGAAGTTGACAGGCACAACAAATGAAAAGGGAGCGAAACAAACAGATGCTTCAATAGAAATAACAAATACCAAAAAAATACAACGCAAACAATAACTATAATAAATGCAAACCTACAATGAATATTTACTGTTGCATTTATATAATATATAATTTAATATGTGATATAAAAATCTGAAATATTTTCCAACAGAGGAAACATTAGGAAGTCTGAGGACAGGACATACAGAAATCCTTTACACAGGACTGATCTGTGGCTGCTTTGCTTTTGTCAGCCTTCTTTAATACATACATTGGCTCCTTAGAAAATCTATTTGTTTTTGAAATGTAATCTCCTTAAATGGCATGGGAGAGAAAATGAGTTTAAATTACAGGCAAAACAAGTCTGTGAAGGTAAACATTTTGTTTTCTAAATCCTCAAAATAGGTTAATAGTATGGAGGTCTGTGAACTTCAGGAGGTTTGAAATATTTACTTCCTGTTCCCACTTATGTCAACAGAAATTCTGTTGACTAACAGGGAACCAAAAAAGGACATGAACACATCAAGCCACCTAAATAAGAAACATGTTTCTCAATGCTTGTTTATGGTAAAACTCCAATTATGGTTCCTCAGGACGTCTGAACAGTATGACAAAGCCCTTGGGAAGTACTAGATGGTCTCGATTTCAATTAAAGCTCTTTCGAGGAATAAGCAACTGTTCATCCTTGAACCTGATCTATTTTTTTAAACCAAATATTGTTTCTACTAGAACCACAAACCCATCTTTGCCTCGCATTAGGATGCTATGAATTCTATGTGGAAATCCAACAGGAAGCACATCACGGAGCAGCAATAACACACACCCCCCCCCCAAATTTGCAAATCTAGCCTTACATTTCTTTCTGCACCACCTCTGTACTTTGCACATCCAGTGCAGGGCTTTGTCCTTTACCCCTTGGCACAACTTGCTTGTTGGTAGCACTCCCATGTTACTGGTTCCCTTTTAAAACTCCTCGTGGGCAAAAAAGCTTCTTTTGCTCACCTTTAATCTGGTCACTGCCTCTCTTGTGTTAATAGAGACATCACAGCCCTGTGGTTAAGGTACTGGCCTCTTATTTGGCAAACTCAGCCTTACGTGCTTGCTTTACCGAATACCTCCTGTGTGGCCTTGGGTGAATCACGAAAGGCTTAGTCATAAAGCATCTTTTGGTGCCCCACTCACAAAGACAGATCTTCAGCACAGCGGCTGCAGCGCTACTTGAGCCTAAACATCTGAATTACCACCCTCACAGTCTCTTGGTACTGAGCACGTGTACAACCACTCCAACGCGGAGCACGTGTACAACTCCAACTGTCCAGGGGAACATTTACCAGATCCCACACAGCACAAAACATCAAGAAGAGAGATGTATGGGAAGGTGTTGCCTTTATATACCCAGTATAGAGATGGTGGGAGCTTTCCCTACAGATGTACTAAGCTTCACATTTTTTCATGCCCAGTTCAAGCCTCTCACCTGCCTAGAGATTTTCCTAATTACTGCACTATAGGATATTCAGGGGTAGGACTTTTTCATCTCTCCTATTTGTACAAAATAATTAAATGCTTATTGGAGCAACTGCCATTGCCTGAGTGATCGTGCTAACCCCCAAGCTAGAATAATGCACCTCTGACCCTTCACACATCTAAGCATTTAGAAAAATTACTTCTTGTAACATCACAGAGCTACAGTTTTCAACAGTTTTCAATTTACAAACCCCTAATTTTTTTTATTTTTTTTCCAAAAGAGGTATGTATCCTTGTATAGAGAATTTAAACCAATGGACAATAAGCTTGCTTCTGTTACTTGTTTTTCATGAACCCCTTGAAGTATTCTACAGACTCCCAGAGGCAGAGAGACCACAGGCTGAAAAACACTGTTGCGAAGGAAAAAAAGCACAGGTTTAATAACATTGGCTCATTCTCCTGAGGCTTTCAGACTGCTGCCCTCATAATGCATGTTCTGCAGGCCTTGCCTCTCAGAAGATGGAATATGAGACACAACCGAAATGTTCACCTGCCAAGTGAGGAAAATCCTTTCCTTTCCCAAAAAGACACAAGTATTGGCACAGGAGGTCACTAAAACCAAATGTTTGCTGCTGTGGTGATGTGGGTTAGAAAAAGACAGATGTGTGTGAAACAAGATCCTCCGTTCCATAAGATCCCCGTGTACTATAAGAAAGTCATACAGAACTCTTGACACAAGTGGAGACTGTAAAGTTTTGAGTTGCAAAAGACATGGTTTGCTCACTTTCCCCCTCCTTGGAAACAAAAAGCAAGGCAAAGAGACATGTACCTACCTGAAGTTGTTGAGAAGCTCATTTCAGCTAACCCAGAGACGTTGCTGAGCTACAGCTTGTGGTAATCATGTCACAGCTGCAAAGCCTGATCGTTAGAATCACCCTGAGATACTCATGACCAGTAGATGCTCAGCCTAAACAGGGTGAAAAAAAGCAGTAACCAACAGTTGTAGACATTCTGGCATCTTATTCCTCTAAGGACTTAGAGTGTATTTTGCACTTTAAGGTCTGTTTTGGAATCACTTTATGCTCCCTTTAATCACTGGAGAGTATGAAGGTGAACGAGACCCCTTCCGCATTTAGCTCATCTGAGTTGCTTCAGGTGTATTCAATAAGGTAAGTCACACACTCCATGTGCCTCTTTCTTCATGGACTATAAAGAGAAATGCAGAATATTACCACAGCACAGAGGACTACACTGAAGACACTTCAATCTGGACAAATGAAACCCACCCCTCATGTTTAACTCATGCTGGTTCAAACTTTCTGGTGGAATAGCAAAAATGCAAAGCCTTTGGCTAAGAAAACATCTATTTCTGTAATCGACTTTGGAGTCACATTTTTATTTTCCTTTTGGGAGCCTGGTATATTTACCCTTGATCAATATTCATTTCTGCACACGTGCCTCACCAAAATAGGGGCTGCAGGTACCTCAAGGCCCTGTATGTTGCGATGCATATAGCTGGACTATGTTCCCTCTGATGGACTGTGGCAGTTTTGGCAAGTGGGAGAGAAAAATCCAGCTACTACTTATCTGGAGCTGGAACAAACTCCTGTAATCCGGGCTTGCATATCAGGGGGATTGGGATGAAAATGCTGAAGAGCTGGAAGCCAGATGGCTGAGGAGCAGAGACTGAGCTTATTCAAAAAGAAAGCCTCCTGGAAGCAAGCAGGGAACTGAAGCAACTCAAGAGCCCGGTGACTGTAGTATAATCAAAACGAAATCCTGCTTGAAATCAATTATTTAAGTCCTTTGCCTTGAGCAAAAAATATAGCCATTTTAAACAATTCCAGTGTATTTCTGGTGCACATCGACTACAGAAGAGTAATTAATACCGTAACTAAATTTTCAGTAAAAGGCTAAAGCAGGATATGAGGAATAATGTAGGTATTGCTGGACACTGCGTTTCTGTGTTTTTCTATTGCATTGGTTATGGTAGGTGTTTGCCAGTTGGCACTAGGCGGAACAGTGGTCAGTTGTCAGATGACTACCAACCATGACATTGTCAGGTTTCCTGATTTCTAGCTCAGAACAGCTTGCCCAACAGTAATCACAGTTATGCTGTCTATGGAAGGGGAAATCCGTGTGCTCATAGTTTGTCATTTTTCCCAGACACTCCCATATCCATAACAATGACACGTAATTCACCTATGTTTCAGATGTCATTTCAGTAATGCTATTTTGCCATTTAAAAAAGTGAGAAGGGTGCACAAATCTGATGAAAAGCAAGCTGGACGGATAATAAAACTGTTTAAGTGTTCACAGAAACACTACCTCTTCCGTGGAACGATATTCAGGACCAAATTTAAGAGTCCAAGTGATGGGTGCTTAAGCATCCTTAGGCAATGCTTTTGGTGTGATTGTCTCCTCAGGACTATTGTATTCTTTGCCATGACTCCCCTGCTGCTATTTTTTACATGGTAATTTGAATTTTTTTTAAAGTTCTCATGCCCGGCTCTCCATTTGAGAGCTTGATGTAGTTGCAAAGCCTCATTGCTCTGTCTGCCCCCTTGTTATTCTTGCAAAAAGAAACATCTCTCCGTGTAAGTTACGGTTGCTGGAAAAACAAATCTTCATATTTTGACCACTGGCTTTATATTTATTCTTCCTTTGCTAGGTACCAAGCCCACCACTTTTTTAATAGATAATTTTAGCTTTATTTCCTTTAGAAGGGAGGATTGTGCTCTCGTGGTGTCTGTGGCTGTAGCTCAGTGTGCATTTAAAGGAGGCACTGACAGTGTAAAGAAAAAATACTCGTATCCTCTCACTCCACTCCTCCTGGGCACCCACTTTTGCCTCTGCAGGAAGAGTACGTGCAGCCCTGCAGAAAAGCAGATGAGGGAACGGTGCTGGCTGAAAAAAAGACAAGCCATGCAGTCTTATTAACCCAAACCTAATATCCAAACCAAATCATTCACACATTTTTAAGTGTGATCCGTTCACCACACAGCCGTGTAAATGCCTGTGCTGAGAAGACTCAGAGAGGAGCAATGGGCAGCCTACAGTGAGCACAGAGCACGGGGGCACTGCATTTTTCAGTTGCTAGCTTAAAGGTTTGCCAAACTACTCCATGTGTGCATGTGTGTGCATGCACATGTGTTCATTACTCTTTGCTATTCCCTCCCTCTCCCTGTATAGCCCTTAAATCTGGCTTGCAGTCCCAACCAAACCTGAGCTGAAGACTCAAATACATCAAGTTCCTACTTCTTACATAGACACTGGGAAAGGGGAGAGAGTGAAGGCAGAAAGCCCTCAGAGGAGAAAAACTACAGTCTGAGCTCACCTCTTATCAGCCATCAGAGAATCCACATGCACAACCACTTCAGAGATACTGATGTTATTAGACACCAAAGCATCCACACCGGAGAGGCACAGGAAGCCTGGCTTCACAAGTTCCACTGCTCACTGAGCAACTTGTTAGATTTACTAGCTTTTATTCAACTGTTTTGAGGTCTCCAAAGAATCTGCAGTGCTGACTGTACAAGAACAACTCTCCCTGGCACCGGCAAGTAATTAGAAGGAAAAGAACCAGAACAGCCATTAAAACAGTCAAGGCACCTTTTTGATCCAGGACCCTTATTAAAAAATAAAAAAAAAAGAGAGAGAAGAAAAAAGACTTAAACTGAGTTTCAGCGTGCAGAAGGAAAAACACTTCCCAGTCTGCCCCCCACGCACACCCTGTCCCCCATCTCAGGTTTGGTCCTAGGGGGCTTGGAAAAATGTTAATACCCATTTCAGTGTTAGGCTGAGTTTCACCGTCGTGTAACCTTTCAAATTCATAGCAAAGCATGGCCTGTCCTCAGGCTCGATAACCACTTTGTAAGGAGCTTTTCACCCGAAATAAAACCAGTAGCAAGAGTTTATTACCCTTCACAACCATTCTGTGCATCAGTGCAAATGCATTCGGTGCATCAGAGCGAAGGAAACCCTCTTTGAGGCGGGCCGGAGCTCACACAAAAATTTCACCTGCCCCTTTCTGTAACCATACAATATGAGTTTGACTCATGAAAATAGGGAAAGAGGAAAGTCTTCTTCCAAAAAATGGGAGAACACTTACTTTTGGTTGCCACTACTACAGGCCACAGTTTCATTAAGTCTAGTTTTCCTTAGACTTGTTTCACCTTGTCCTGCAGAGGTCGGTCTTGGCTGCAACAATCTGCAAAGTAGTAAACCCTCTTGCTGTGCAAACCGCAGGTCTATTCCACTCACTGAAACACTTCAGGAATTAGAATAATTAGAATTTGGTACGGTTTCATCCCCACAAAAAGCTCTGTTGGAGTTTCTCTGTACAACAGAGATGCATTGTTTTTACAAGGATTTATGTTTTTAAAAAAAAAAAAGTGATGATGATTGTCTGAAATTATATCATCTATCCCAAGAAAAGCAAAGAGCAAAGGATAAATCTTATTTCCCCCAAAACTCTGGTAACTGGAGAATAAACTAATCACAGTTGATGAGTTTTGATATAAATAAGGTGAGTCAAAGGGTTTTATTACCTTTTTCAGGCCAGCATTTGCACTTGCACTAATCACAGTCTCTGGACATAAGATATGAAGTAGAGCAAGCCCCTAATGCATCAGCTTTTCTTCCCTTACAGTGGGTCGAAGGAGGTGATTCCGCCCCTCTACTCCGCTCTGGTGAGACCCCACCTGGAATACTGTGTCCAGCTTTGGAGTCCTCAGCACAGGAAGGACATGGACCTGTTGGAATGGGTCCAGCAGAGGGCGAAAAAGATGATCCAAGGGCTGGAGCACCTCTGCTGTGAAGACAGGCTGAGAGAGCTGGGGTTGTTCAGCCTGGAGAAGAGAAGGCTCCAGGGAGAC
>KZ506160.1:5978-33195 GCA_002844005.1 Limosa lapponica baueri | reverse complement strand
TTTCGTGACTGCGCAGGGCACACCAGGCCCATCACTAAGTATGTTCTTTCAAAGGGCAACTCAAAAAGGTATTGATGTGATTAGTGAAGTTCCTGTGCAGGGTTTGCACCCATTCTTTATAGTCTAGTGTAGTGCTACAGAGATGTGAGTGGGCTTTGTGCCCAAGAAAGGATACAATCCTTCGGAGAATATGGAACTAACAATCTCGTAAAGTATTGGAGCCAAAACAGGCAAAGCACCCTGGGCCAAAGGCATCCTGACTGGAAATCCTGTGATTTCAGAAGGCTACAACATAGATGAATCTGACCCAATGCACTTTGAATGCAGAATAGATGCCATGTAGTAACCCTGCCCATGTGAAAATAGCTAACATATCTCATGGAGATATGTTCCATGTTCCAATGAAGTGTGTGAACTTAAGAATCTTTTTCTTTCCAGGTCAATAATGCAAGAATAAATTAAAAGTAGGAAGTCCTGATAAGTGCTACAAGGAAGTCCACACTACAAAAACATCAGTACCTATCTTCTCTGGCTCTCTTATTCAGTACCCTCTTCCTCATTAATCTCACTTTCACAATTGTGAAACAAGTTGCTGCCAAGCTTGGTATCTGGGGCCAGGAGAAGTTTTTGTGCTACAGCCATTTGGAATATGTTTTGCAACTTTGTTAAAATAGGGGGAGATTGCCCCAAAAGCGATTACTACCAAGTTTGTACAAGACAACAGTGGGCTTCAGGTTCTTTACCTTTGTTTTGTCTTTGAAAAGATTGCTTCCAAATGCCATTCAGTAATTTTCAGCCCCAAAACCACAAACTGTGAGGCCTTCCAGTTAGCAAGTACTGAAATCTGGAGTCAGATTTTCTAAAAGGTCTTCCAGAGTACATTGGAGTCCTTCTGACTTCAATAGGGCCTTTTGGTTTATCCTTTCTTGACATCAGTATGTCCCTAGTGACTTGTGATCTCTTCACCTTTTAAGCCCTGGACTTGCAGTTGTCTAAGTTCCTCTTCCCAGATAAAATATGAACACTTGCCAAGACTTTGGAGAGATTTGGCTGTTGCATCTAAATCCAAACTTGAGATCCACAAACTCCTGTTCATAAACTTCCGACCGTGCAAGTACCTAGGATCCCTAGTGCCCACCAGCTAAGTTCCCTGGATACCTAAACTCATACCTCAGATTAGGTGCTGCCTCCTCCTTCCAGATGGTGTTAGACTTGACCAGCATCACCAAAGGAACACAATCTGAACTGGGAACGGTAGACAGAAGAAGGTGCTTCTCTGAAACCAGGTTTAGGGGCCTAATTATCAAATCAGAGGAGAGATCACTGCTGCAGCCTCATCTCAGGTTCTCCTATTGACCAGTCTATGCAACTTCCAGCTTGATAAAGTCTTTGCTTTGTACATCTCATTTGCAGGTGGTGTTAAGGAAAAAAAAGTTAGTAACTAACTTTGCTTGGTGGCTTTTTTCCATGTGCTTTAAAATATTGCAAAGTCAACTTAAGCTTTACTGCTTATGAAATGGAGGAGAAAAACTGACAGATGTTGATCTGTCTTTCAAATATTAATACCATGTTGATAAAGGCCAAAGCCAATAATTCCTCTATTAGATACCTTTGATATGGAAATATAATGCAGAGGGTATAGATGAGGGTGAGCTAGTAACTGTGACTTTTATAAAAGCATGGAAGACTAAAGATGGGTGTAAGCCAGATGTTTATGCTGCAGTGACGGCTCCAAGTTGCTAAGAGTTGGTCAAATCTGCCCATCTGGAAGATTTCTCCATCAGGGGTGAAAGATGATGTCCTGAGACAGCTTTCAGCCGTGACATTCACTGCTCATTAGGGACAACTTGTGTTTTATCCTAATTTTCAGCTGCTCAAATGTCCATGGGGGACTGAAGACATCTGAACTGCTTGTGTCTAAGCCAAAACTCATTAAGATCTGAATGCAAGAGTGGTGCTGATCCTGGAGGTCTAACATGATCATTTCCATCAGCTATATCTTTTTCCATTCCTTGTGTACCTGTTACTTGTGTCTAACGTTAGTGGGGAGCTGCTTGCCTAGAAATACCAGCATGGGTAGGACTTCACAGCGAGTGAGATAATTCTTAAATCACTGAACTTTTATAGTGAAACATGCTAAATAATCACCGTGCTACAGATGTATGTTTTCATTATTATTTTTTGTTCCTTTGTTTCTAAATACATATCTCTATTTTGATGTTCATAAAAGCAGGAGACAAAATGCAAGACTGTGTCCTTGGATCCTTCGTGGATCCTGGAGTCTGGCTGCTGGTGCCAAATGGACTCTGTGCACAGCAACCCATTCAGCTCTGCCAACACATTTCTTGCTCCCCACTAACTTATGATGTCACTTGGAGCAAAACTCATCTCAGTATCTTACTTTTATTACGGTAACTGTGTTGCAAAGCTGAAAATAAAAGCAGCAGTACCCTGGCTTCCCAGCTGGTATGAAAAAAAGAGCTGCATCAGTTTATGCCAACTGAGGATGTGGTTCAAGCTGTTTGGGGAGTTTGTGTTTGGGGTTTTTTCCCTGCAAGCTGTTTGCCGTAATCTCAAGGACATTAGAAAAATGTTAACATCAGCCAGTTGGGGGTAGGAGTAAAAAAAACCCTGAAAATTTAATATAGTTGCAGAGCACTTTTTGTTTTTTCCATTAGCTGATATTCTCAGGTTACCAGAAAGGAATTCATTTTACTTCTCCACATTCATGGCTAGTGAAACAAGATTGAAAGATTTTAGAATAAATGGCCAGGCCGAAAACTAGCAGTGCTTGTGCTGAGGTTTGGGTTAGGGCCTTTACAGATTCGAGGCAGATAGGCATCTATTTCCTGGTCCTGGGCAATAAGACTAGGAAGTGCAGGAAATTCATTGTCTTCAGCTTGCCACTGCTGGCTTGCTGCAATAGCTATACATCACGCAAACGACTGACAAGCTCAAAGTCTTCATGCCAATCTGCAGCTGCTTTTAATCATATGCAGATTTATGAGACACCCCCCATATCCTCAGTGGAGATCTAGAAACTGTGCTTTGTTTTGACTTGACATACATTTTTCCATTTAAGATTAAGAAGTATGAGCCCTATTAGACTGCATTGCAGCTAGGAAGCAGAAGGGGTAAAGCTCTGTCTGAAATGGAGGAAATGATGATGTAATTTTGAACCGTTAAGGACTGAAGGGATTAAAAGATTTGGAGTAGGATTTGGAAAGTCTCTGGTGTTGCATACAGTAGGGCTATATTGCCTGCCTCACCATCTGGACAGAGAAGGCCTTTTTCCTATTTACTGGTTTGGGGGTTGTTGTTATAGCTGTGCAGCTCATGAGCACCATTGCCCTTCATCGTTTCCATTATAACCCCTTTTTTTTCCCTTGAGGGACTACAACGTCACAATAAATGTTTGCTGCAGGGCAAAGCTTGCCACTAAGGTCTGGTCTCAGGCCTAACAGCAGCAGAGGCATGAGGCCGGCTCAGGCTTGGAAGCTTTCCACCTCATAGTAACATTACACTTACCTCATTTTCTAAAATGAACATTTCCAGCCATTATCAACAACCGTGGACCAAAGCCTGATGCTTCTTTTCCATGGGTTTGGACAGCTTGCTGTCCAGTCCGTGCAAGGATTTATAGCCTGACCAGTTTAGTGGTAGGACATGTGCCCTGGGTGATCCTGGCCAGCCACATCTTGCACGAGGGGGTATGTAAAACCTCAGCGGGTTCAGCAGCACGCCGGCTCAGCTGCATGCCAGCTCAGCGGCGCTGGTGACTCAAGGCAGCCGGCCTCTCGATTCAGTTTTGTGCTTTCTGATGCACCGAGCAGGGGCTGTATGAAGAGTGAAGTGGCTGTTTTTCTTCAGCTTCCCCTCGGCCATTCTGCTCTTACAAAAGAGGTCCAGGAGAACAGGGATGAAGTCATCGTATGCTATAGAAATTACACTATTGTTCTGTGCTGCTGAAGTCCTATAGCAGGTCATTGCAGTGTTATCTTCCAGCAGTTCAATTGCATTTGGGATCTCGCTAGCTGTTTCCATTAAGAGAAGAAATTAACTTTATTTTTTTCTTTAACTCCATAATAAAAACGTCTTTATGAACTCAAATCCCCTTTATTAACCAAATCCAGTTTCTCTGAGCAGAACAGGAAGCAAATAACATATGGGGCAACACCTGGTCCTGTTGCAAACAACTGCTCACCCATCTCCGGCTGCAGCTCAGGTCCCTCGCTACCTTTTATGTTTACTCCCTTGCCCACTCTGGTGCTCCTCTCATGTACAGGCACACCATCACAATCAGAGCTGTACACTGTCCTGCTTGTATCGTCAGAGATGGTTTTGTTAAGCTTTTCATGGAAATTTGAATTTCCCAGTGACAAATATGTCCATATCAAGTACATGACATGGATATTAAGCTAAGAATAAGTCAACAAGTAGCAAGACAATAAATTATTTCTTAGTCTCTAAGAGCAGAAGGGATAGTTTGACAAGTGTTCTTGCCAGGCTTTAAAGGATGAACAAACCCCATCAAAGCTCTAAACACATAGAAAGTAAGAATACATGCAAAAAAGTAGGCATATTCTCTAGCAAAAATCTGATTGAGAAACTGCATTGCAAATACATTTTCAAAGCCTGTTCTGTGATTACTCTGCTACATGGAAACACAGCATGAATTTGTGGTCTGCTCCTATTAGTTTTCATCACAAAGCAAGCAAATAAAATCAGCCATTTAGGCATGCTGAAACAGCTTTAAGGGCCTGGTAAATTTGCAAGAGCAATCATAGTTGCAAATCAGAAGTTACTTTAAAAAAATCAAGGTGCATCAGTCTAACTCAAGAGGCTTCCAAAGACCTGCTTTCTTATCTACCTCCAAAGTCAGGAAAAATTGAGCGTAATATGCTCTGATAACAACTCTCACAAGTTCCTTATCTGAGCAGAAATAGCACAGGGACTGTCTCACTGAGGTAACCGTAAATCAAAACTGAAACAACAGTTTTAGTGGAGCCTCTGGGATTTGTATCAGCTGAAGACCGCGCCCTACCATTATAGCATATAAACTGGCCATAAGGACAGTGTTAAATGAATCTTTAAAACTTTGAAAGAGATCCAGTTTACTTTCAGAAATAATCAGTGATTTATAGGATTCATATTCCTGTATTATCTTTATTATTACTGTATTGCATGGTTCATCCAGGGTCAGTCAAGACTCCAGCGCTCTCCGAAGCTGAGCTGTGCCTGTTGCAGTGGCCCATACAAGACCTAATACTGAGGAAGGGAAGTCCTTTCTGTCTGTCTCATAACTGGGCATACATTTATGCTGGGGACTGGGGAGCTGCTTGATAGGGAAGAGGGTATAGCACCGTGTTGCAGACAGGCAGGTCTGGGGATAACTTCTCTAGAGCATAGCAAACTTTGTGGGTCCCAACAGGAGCACTGAGGTTGCCCAAACAGAACTGTTTTTGGCAGCATAAAACACTCTTAGGAGGTACATCCTGCTTGGTTCCTGAGTTACTACTCTGTGGTAATAGAAAATAATCCTATGTAAACTAGAGGACAGTTTGTGGACATCGTCCCACATATCTGCTTGGGTTCATATGAATCTGGTGATCATCGTAATTAAAAAAAAAAGGACTAGATGACACAAGCACACACATGGATATACTATTCTCGTTTAGAAAGGCCAGAAAACCATAATTCCCCAGAAGAAAAATATTGGGCTAAATCCAAAAGACCTCTTTGCTCAAAACCATTCCACAAAGACAAAAAGAGTGTCTGTGGAGGGATCACAAACCATATCCCTTAGCAAAGCTGAAATAACATGGCAAAGTAGTTTTATAGGCTGCCCTATTGTATACAGTCAGGGAATAGAGGTACACAACCAAACCAAATATTGCTTGCCAGTGGCTGAGAAGCAGAGAAGATATGGTTTTGACTCCTTTTTTCTTCTCTTTCTCTCTCTGTGCCATCTTCAGAACAGTTACAGATAGCCATCCAGCAGAAGATTTCAATACTGAAACTGAGTTCTACATCCTTTTTGTGGGTCAGTTGTGCTCCTTTCTCAAGATACTTTTGATACTTTCAGAAGTATATCAAGATACCTTGTAATAAGTGATGCTTTCATGATTATAAGCAGCAGTTGTCTGGTAGGGTGAAAACAGTCACCCGTTTTACCCAAACTGTGTTTTTGACCCACAGTTGTCACCTGGATAGACATACTGCACCACTGAGGTTGTAGCAAGGTGGGGGTTGGTCTCTTTTCCCAAGTAATAGGTGATAGGACAAGTGAAAATGGCCTCAAGTTGCGCCAGGGGAGGTTTAGATTGGATATTAGGAAAAATTTCTTCACTGAATGGGTTATGAAGCATTGGAACAGGCTGCCCAGGGAGGTGGTTGAGTTGCTGCCCCTGGAGGTATTTAAAAGAGGTGTAGATGTAGTGCTGAGGGACATGGTTCAGTGGTAACTTGGGTTAAGCTGGGTTAACAACCTGATGATCTTAAAGGTCTCTTCCAATCAAAACAATTCTATGATTTTATGATCAGTTAGTCGTTATGCCTGGAAAGAGTTTGGTCCCTTCTATCCTAACCCCTGATGGACAGGTGGACTTTTGCCATCAATCTGGGGGGAAGTTCCCCTTCAATTTCAGATGCACAAAATTAAATCTCTAAGTTCTGGTCAGTATTGCCATTGCTGGCTTTCACAGGGTTGTTTAAAAGGGCTTTTTCCCATTGTTTTTCCAAGGACCTGCCCAAAAATGTTTCCATCCAAACCACCATCACGCAAAACTCCAGCAGAGGAGCAAAGAACAATAGCACACACGCTTCCAAGTTCAATAGCAATTTCAAGGATTTCAGCTGTCACAGTTAATTAGTGGCAGTTTCTCTCAGGCCTCCTTTGCTTAACCCCTGAAGGATGAGGCTTGGAAAACTGCTGGTTGAGAGGGCAAGAGAGGTCAAAAGACCAGTTTTGTAGCAGCCAGGAATTATTAAGAAAGCAAAACTAAAAAAATGGAATGTGTTGTGAAGTGAAAATTCCAGACAAAATGAGATTCAACTGCTATTTCCACTTTTGCTAAAGAAAGAGACGTGAGCCTGGAGGGTGGAGTCCGGAGCCTGGATTTTGGGCAGGGTTATTTTAGAAAGCTGAACACAGTCCAACTGTTGTTCTAGGGCAAGCACTTCCCAACTTGAGGGTATTTAAAAAACCCCTGGATCCTGATCTGAAATCTGTGGCTTGGGCTTGTTTCTAAACATTTCTTTTTCTTGCAAAAAAGGAAAGGCATCATATGGTAAGCCGCTGGCTTACTGTAGACACACTGGCACTCTGTCTGCTTACAGGAAACTGCCTCGGCATGCCTTCCCTTCCAAAAGGTGTGGTGTGGTTGCTAGATACAAGTCTGAAAGTCTTGGGAAAATTAAAATTGGGAAATCCAATGTTCCCAAACACTGATGCACAAACAACTTCTAATGATTGTCATTCTAAATGAGTTCATCTGGGATGTCAGGATTAAAACTTGTCCCCCGACACAGCCAGGGGGCTTTGAGTGCTCCCCAGGCCAGAGCCTGAGAGAGGGGTCAATGGAGGAAAACATGGCACAGGGATTTCAACCTGCTGTATGAGAAGGCCTGTATTTTATGGGAGGTTAGCAGCTCCGCCAGGCATTGCTCGCTATATACAACCCTCTGAGCCAGTTTGTTACTCGTGCAGCAGAGAGATGGATTAAACCTGTGGGACAGATAGAGCACCTGAAGAAAGTGGAAAATAGCAAGACTTAGTGCCTCTGCCTCTCCCAACGCTGAACACAGCCTCTTGCATCGTTTAGAATCATAGAATCTTAGAATCATCCAGGATGGAAAGGACCTCTAAGATCATTGAGTCCAACTGTTAACTGCTAACACCATCAAAGCCATCACTAAACTTTAGTCTCCAGATGTGTTACTACCCCTGCCCATGGGCTTGTCCAGCCTCTGCAGTTAGTGGCAGGACCTGTCCATGAGGAGTCCACCACTGTGCCCTTTTTCCCCTATGCTCACACACAACTGGTGGGGAGAAACAACAGCTCAGCTCTGCACAGCGGATCAGTACAACTCTTTGGCACAGTGAGACGGGAGTTTCACAGAATCACATGGGGTTGGAAGGGACCTCCGGAGATTTTCTAGTCCAACCCCCCTGCCAAAGCAGATCCACCCAGAGCAGGTTGCACAGGAACGTGTCCAGGCGGGTTTGGAATGTCTCCAGAGAAGAAGACTCCACCACCTCCCTGGGCAGCCTCTTCCAGGGCTCTGCCACCCTCAAAGTGAAGAAGTTCATCCTTATGTTTAGGTGGAACTTCTTACATTCAAGTTTGTGCCCATTTCCTCTTGTCCTGTCCCTGGGCACCACTGAAAAAAGACCAGCCCCATCCTCTTGACACCCACCCTTTAAGTATTTATAAGCATTGATCAGATCCCCCCTCAGCCTTCTCTTCTCCAGACTAAAAAGACCCAAGTCCCTCAGCCTCTCCTCGTAAGGGAGATGCTCCAGGCCCCTCATCATCTTTGTAGCCCTCTGCTGTCCCCTCTCCAGCAGTTCCCTGTCCTTCTTGAACTGGGGAGCCCAGAACTGGACCCAGTGCTCCAGATGGGGCCTCCCCAGGGCAGAGCAGAGGGGCAGGATGACCTCCCTCCACCTGCTGGTCACACTCTTCCTGATGCCCCCCAGGATGCCATTGGCCTTCTTGGCCACAAGGGCCCATTGCTGGCTCATGGTCATCCTGTTGTCCACCAGGACTCCCAGGTCTTTCTCCTCAGAGCTGCTCTCCAGCAGGTCAGCCCCCAACCTGTCCTGGTGCAGGGGGTTCTTCCTCCCCAGGTGCAGGACCCGACACTTGCCTTTGTTGAAGTTCATCAGGTTCCTCTCTGCCCAGCTCCCCAGCCTGTCCAGGTCTCGCTGTATGGCAGCACAGCCTTCTGGTGTGTCAGCCACCCCTCCCAGTTTTGTATCGTCAGCAAACGATACGAGTTTGTCGTAGTCCTAGCTTGTCACGAGTTCCCTACCAGAGTGGGATCAGGAGAGTCCCTTTGCCTGGCTAGTGAGATGGGGCACCCTGCCACCGTCTCACCCTGCTGCCCGTGCCGTGCATCGCAGAGCAGGAAACGATCAGTCCACAGCAGCACTGTCTCTCCAAGAAGCAGCCTTAGCTGGCTCTTTGCCCAGCTTGCTTCTATCCTGAACACACATGATGGCAGGGGATCTCTTGTAGAACGTGTTTCTGCCACACTCTCCTGCACCTCGCTGGGGTCTCGGGGCCAGCGGCACCCAGTCTTTGCTGGCCCCATACAACATAGCACTTCTCCCCCTCCGTCTCCATTTTAATGCATTCATTTCCTGTGAGCAGGAATGGTGTCGCAGATGGGAACAGACCAAAATTAGGGGTTGTCCTGCGGGACACAGCAAAGGTAGCTCAGTAAAAATCAAGGGCCTGTTCAGAATATCTGCACTTTGGTGTTACCTGAGATGCACCACTCACGGTTGCTGGTGGTATTCCTAAGCTTTCTGTCCATCTTGCAGACAGCAACAGCTGAAGCGTGAGTAAATCCTCCAGTTCATCTCCAGAGAAAACAAGAGGCCCTCACATTCAAGGAGAATGCTTGTCACAGTCTCTCTGTGACAGCTCAGCATTTGATATGAATGGGGGTAGGGGGAGGGAAGCTTGACAGCAGGTGGAGATTTTCAGGCTAATTACCTTGAATAATTTGCCTGCAGGTGCTGTGCAGGTGGTCTGAGCCCTTAGGCATTGACCTAGGAAAAGCAATGGGAATCCTGCATCCGCCACCGCTCCTGTCTGAGCTGCAAGCCTGAGATGCTGAAAAAATCCAGATTCTACATTTTAATTCCCAGTTAACAGTTTAGGGTTGTTTCCCTAAATGTTTTGAAGGAGGAGAAAAAAGTTTGATCCTGTGGAATTCGCTTTAGTAGCTTGCTGCATGTCAGCTTTAAAATAACCCCAACGGGGAGAACTCGCTTGCAGTTCAGAAGAGCGTTCAGCAGCTAAACCCTGTAGGCGTTTAAAAAGCACACCAAAACACACATTCTTTCCGGAGGCTGGCAAGGCAGCTAGGAGGCGTCACACCCTCTTGAACAACCGGCCCCTGATGTTTTAAGATATTCTGGAGTTTTAGTTAGTGACAAACACTCTGCTTCCTTGTGAAACGCGCTAGAGTTCTTCCCCAGGCTGCTGACTTGAGGGCTGCTGTGACTGCATTAAGTTTTTAAGCTATTTAACAGCTCTTTATTTTAAGCCAGTTTCTCAGTACATATGAACCTTGAGAGTCATAGTGATTTCTAAGGTGAAGTAGTAATTTATACCAGGGAGAACTAGACTCTTGGATTATCAGAAAAAAAAAAATCTCATTTCTGGAAACAAATAAAAAAGCTACACCAGTATTCTATGCTTGGACATACAGGAATATGTCATGAAATAAGGTTATTAGTTTATGCTACATGCTCTACTGGTTTATAAAATCAGATACATCACACATTTTTCATTGTTGCATGTGCAGTGCTTGGGGTTTTTCCCAAGAAGCACTTATAAGCCTTTCCACACCCACTGAACACGTGGGTTGAGGCTCAGTATAGGCTGATCCCAAATTTACCAAGAAACTAACGGCTTTGCTTACATGCTCAGGGGCCAAACTTCTGGGTGGGGTAAGACAAATGCTTCCTGGGGAGTTCTGATTCAGATTGCAGAAGACTGCCTTAAACCCAGCATGGGTTGAGGATGTGAATTTTCCCCCATGAATTTTAGCGTGAAGAAAATCTAAGTATTCAAAGTCTACTTCAAAATTCACTTTTTTCACAAACGTTGTGCTCTGGTATCAACAGCTGAAGTGCGACAAGGAGGTACAGAAGAGAATCAAAAGAAATTACTGTTCAAAGAAGTAAAGAGCAGGAATATTGAAACCAAAGAAATTCCAGGATGTTCAGCATATCTGAAATTCATGTTCCTCCTTTACAACTGGGAACTGTCGTAAAGAAACCATTATTTTAGCACCCTCTTTGTGATAGGCACCTTGTACATACAGCGGGCTAGACCAGACCCAAGAGGAGCTGGATTTTTGAGGTCTTGGGAGAGGAGCTGAAAGCAAATGGGGTTTTTCTTTGGGTGCAGTTACAGGACAATTCTGTAGCATGTAATTTTTTAATAGCAAGTATGTGGAGACCTGTAACTGCCAGTGTACGTATATGTGGGTGTCTTATCACCTCCCTCCACCGGATGGTTTCGGAGTGTTTCCACGAGGAGAATAGATATGCTGAGTTGTCGTCGGATGCCACTTCACTGCTGTTCTGTTTATTTTTAGAAAATGCAAACTGATCCCCGTTTGCCAGGACACGGTGGGATCAAACAGCAGGAGGCCGCTGCTTTGCTCAACCTTTAGGCCTTGTGCTCGCTACCACGCTGCCCCGGAGCTTTTGTTCTTTGTTCTTGGTCAGGATGTGCCGTATGTTTGCTTTATCCCTTGCTGTTCTTGCCCACTCGGCTCTATCAGATAGCATCAGCTCCTTTTATGATAGGAAATAGAAATGTCCTGGGAATCTCTTGATATCCCTCTAGCCTCACCACTTGGTGTTTAACCATTTGCCCTGTGTTCTGCACTGTTCTGTTTCAGCTGCCACTAAATAAAG
The DNA here is from genome assembly GCA_002844005.1 of Limosa lapponica baueri. Taxonomy (NCBI): domain Eukaryota; kingdom Metazoa; phylum Chordata; class Aves; order Charadriiformes; family Scolopacidae; genus Limosa; species Limosa lapponica. The sequence continues at coordinate 21,530 of KZ506160.1, read as the reverse complement.
GAGCGGTTACGCCACCACCCCTAACCGGACCAAACACGCTCTTTGGGAGCCTGTTTCCCAGGGGAACAGCAAGCTCTACCCATCTTCTCCTGCCTCTTGCTAGGTCCACACCAAGCAGAGAAAAGGACCATGGACAGATTAGAAATGGCACAAGCATAATCAGGCAGCCACTATTTTTTTGCCATGATATTTTCATACCACAAACTCAGTCTGAGCTCTCTCCTGTATAAACCTCCTGGGGGATTTTTAATCTGCCTGCTTGTTTTTGTTCCATCTGTCTTTTCAGAGTCCCTGAGGAATATTTATTCTTTCTTTGGAATCTGCTGTCTCTTTCGTAAACTCTTTCTCACTTCTGCTATAAAAACATATCCAGGACAGAACTCCTTCCAGTTTCCAATTTAATTTTATTCCTGGGCAGTTTATACCCAGTTGTTTCCATGCTGTGCTTGTGCCTTAACTTGAGTAGCTCTTTTCCATCCCTGGTGTTCTCCCCCACAATGTGGGAACAGTGAATTATTTCTTTTCAGGGCACCTCACGTTTCTTTTTGTTTCAGATGGGCTGCCTTGGGCTTATCGCAGACCACTCATGAGCAGTTTATGAGCTCCCCTTCAAAGACTTTGGCATGCGTCAGGATATCATCTAGATACAACACACCGGGCAAAAGACACGTACCACACAGCAGCCTCTTTATTAGTAGATGGTGCATTTTTAAGCTGAAAGCCATTTCTTTAAATGAGTTCAAGCCTTGTCCTGCACTAAGGGCAGGGATTTCTTTTCCTGTCTTTTGAATCCACCACTATTTTTCCAGATCTGATAAGGAAAGGCTGGCTGAAATCTGCTACAGCATTTGAAGCACCATCCCTTCATGCAAATAATAGCTGCCTTTTAAAATCACTGAATTTAACTTGCCGACATTCACTCAGAAACTCGTGCTGCTGTCTTATTTCACAGTAAAAACTCGATGAAGGTCAGGGCTTGACTGCAAATTTAATTAGATTTAGTTAGTCCATATTTTATTTTGTTACTGGTAAGTGTTAAAGGTGATTGGTTAAGGAGCCTGTTTCTGCCAGTAACTGGACCAGTTTTAACACCTATGCCTCTGTAGGAGCTGGAAAATAAATACCGAGTCCTTTTCAGAAAGTGTCTTAGGCTGTTGTTTTTCCTCATTTGGAGGTACTGGCCTGTGCTGGCACTAGTCCAAGGACAATTGTGAGAATTTACTTGCACTCCACCTTCCTCTTCAGCCCTTGGCCCCTCTACAGACACATCTATGATAGCCATGTTTTGCAGTCATTCCTCATTTTATAACATTCTGCTGTTTATCAGAAGTGCTCAGGAGGCGAGCGGGGATCCATACTTGCTCCACAAAAGCCCAGGTTCCTCAAACCTTTCTGCAGGTCTCACCAGGTTTCCTCTTGGAAACCTCTCCCAGGAGGAAGTTGTTCTGGTTATTTCTGTCCCTGGAGGTGAAAGGAGTCGTGCACGGCAAATGAGGTGTGCGCACCTGCCCTGCCAACACTGAAACACATGTTAAAAAGGGAATTTCCACCAAATTGTTGTGAACGCCTTTCCTCACCCTGGCCTAATGAAATTCAGAGTGGTCAGCAATTCCTTTGCTACCTGGGCTAATCAGTCGTTGGATTCAAACCCCAGGGATCCAGTTTTTAAACCCTGTTAAAGCCCTTTTTGGACAGTTTTTTGGACCCCTTGATCTCTACCTGTTTTGACGTGCTTATGTCCACTGTCTGTGTGTGCTCCCGACGGTTACGTTCAGTTGCTAGTGTACCTCCTCTCCTGCAGGTTGACTGCCATTGACCTAAGTCCCCATGATCTGACTTCCCAGCTTTGTGTCACCTCCTCTAGCCCTTGTTGGGAGAGGAGCTCGTACTGGGCTGAAATTCTGTTCTGGATTATTTTTAACGGTTAAAGGCTTTTTCTGCAGCCAGGATTATTTTTTTTTCCTTAATTGCAAATTGAAATACTGTAATAGGACATTTTTTCCTCCTTTTTACACCAGTGCTGTTTTTCTTGTTTTACAGGGACTGAACAATGTTTCAAGTCACGAGCCACCAACTATTCCCTCTCAGCAGTACTACATTCAGAGCGATCTGCCTGCATATTCCTCTATAAAAGCTGCTGCTGCTTCTAATGAATAGCTGCAAAGACCAAGTCATGTTCCGTAAACCATTTTCACAGCCTCTTGGAGTGCCTTTTTTTCTTTCACTGATACTGAATGTCAAAGCCCCCTTGTGAATTTATAAATAGACCCATTGCCAATTCATCCTGGAAGACCTCACTGTGCCAGGAACACACATTTCCTCTGCTTCTCTGCCCTTTCAAGTAGGGCATCTCCTTTCCCTCCACTTCAAGCTTTTGACTCTTCCCAGGTCAGCTTAGGTTAGTGGCTGGTGCCAAACTATATACCAAGGACTTGCACAAAGTCTAGGTAATTCAGATATGATTTTTTTTTTCAGTCTGGCAGTAAATCTTGCAGCAACATCAAAGCTGGGCTACTTGGGTTCATGCTTACAAACCCATCTGTGTTCATCCTTCCCAGTCAGCCTTTTAGACTGTAATGTTGAGCTAAGCTGGAGTCTTCCCCTCCCAGTGCAATTTTGCATCATCTGAGAAAATAAAACCTCCCTTATTCACGCTTCTCAGAGTTACTGATGGGTACATAAAAATGCTACAAATGTCTTGTTTTAGCCAAATGCTCTAGCTGGCCCAGCCCTCACACCAGGACAATTGACTTTCACTGTCCTCTCTTACCCTTCTCTTACCTTAGTCAGACAATTTTTCAGCTCCCAAAGAGCAATTGCAGAATCAGGAATTAATTTGCTGCGTCATCATCTTCTGCATCACCAAGCAGTATATAGCTGGAGGAATATACAAAAATGCATGTCTTTTTTTTTAGACTATATTTTTAGGCCTTTTCAGGTTACATCAATCTATTTTTAAACTAAATAACTAACCTCTTCACTCACCTTCTGCTGGTTAGTCCTGACAGCAGCAGGATTATTCAAAGAGATGTATGTAGTGTATGTGGAGAAGTGAGTGTACTCTCGTCCTCTCTTCCAGCTGCCAGTACTCTTTGTGACAAAGTTGTGCATGGGGAAAGAGCATAATGGAAGACGCATACCTGGCCACAGGAAAGGGAGGAGGGGACCAGCAACCACCACGTTTCCTTCCACGTAAAGTTAAAGTAAAAAATGTAGCAGATAGGTAGATAGTCAAGTTTAAATATGTGCTGCCATTCACTTGTCAAGAAGGTCCACAGTGCTTCATAGGAAATGGTAGTTCCTGTAACGCAGCATGATCTGAGATGAGACTGGAATTTGGTTCAAAGTTTGAGTTTGGTTTTGGAAAGAAAAAACCAAAACACTCTAAAGTCAGTGATGCAGTTTTCTTATACAGTGTAAAATAGCTGAGCAGATGAAGTGGTGGCACATCAAATGGTACTTTAACATAGAAAAAGCCATGGTGAAAAGCAGGGACTAGATCTGAAAGCTGGGCAAATCCACACGGGCAGCTCTGCACGCATGTTTAAGTGGGGGCCCGTAATCATTGGAGCCATCCCCAGAGGGCAGGGCTTTGTGTCTTGTCATCTCTTCAGATGAAGGGATGGAGTTTGGGGTTAGGGGGCAGTTATGTGTTAGGCAAACACAACATAAGCTTTAGTCAAATCTAAGCTATTTAGCTCAGAAAGGAGGTAAAAGTGGATGAAATGCAATATCTACGACATTAGAGTATTGATGTTAAAGTCCCTCCGGACTTCAGCCTGTCTGTTCATACGTAGTCAAGGATTTTCTAGGTTAGAGCCAGTTTTTCCAGTGCAGCACCTTGCTTGAAAAATCTTCGGGGTCTTTTACTCCTTTGGCACACAACCCAAACACTGCTTATCTGAACTTGTCCACTTTGCTCTTTTCTTTCTGAGAACCCAGCAGGGAACATATGACCCTGTAAAAGCATTGCAGGATGTTGGGGTTCTCCCCATTCCTGCCACAGATAGCCTACTACATACCCCCAAAACAAAGATCAGTACAAAATGAGATGAGCGCTTTATAATCAAGACCCTTTAAATAGTTTTCCTGGCTCCATTTTACAAAATCTGAGTCACCCTGGCTCAAGGTGGGAGGAATTAGTGTTCAAACCTGCAGAGATATTATCTGCCTTTGAAATACTTAGGAAAACCCTCAGCCTTATTTGGAAAAGTGAACTCTGACGTGATAAGCAAGGCCTTGATTTTCTCGGAGGAGAGAGGGGTCCTAAACAACTTTGCCCTCCAGATTAACTCCTGCTCTGTCCGTGTGGCACCTTGTGGGGTTGCTGGCACCTCACACATCTCCTACTTGTTTCCAGAGCACCCCACAATGTCCCAGACAACCTCCCTAAGGCCTAAAGCCCTTTTTCCCCTATTAGTGCAAGACCATGTAGCACATGGCCCATGTATGCGTGGATGTGCAGCCTTTCTCCCATGCCTCCCCTCTGGGATCAGGGCCACAGGGCTGGGTTCAGGCTGTGGGAGGGAGCCAGGGAGCACAGATATTCCCCTTAGCAGCCATAGGATATCACTACCCTAGAGCCAGCATCCTCCAACATCTCAGTCTCCTGCACGCAGCACAGGATGGGAGCTGGACTAGCAGGTCACACGCAGGAATAAAGGACACTTTGGGTCTTCCAGCAGGGACAGGGCTGGAGAGGGGGAGTGTGCCTTCTCCTGAGACACCCTTGACCATAGGGATTTTGTTGGTTGCAAGACCTCATCCTCCCTAGCACCACAGTGCCATTGCCCTGTTCTTTGCTGGGGACTCTGCTTTGGCAGGTGGGTTGGACTAGATGATCTCCAGAGCTCCCTTCCAACCCCATATCATTCTGTGATTCTGTGACTCCAAACACCAGTGGTCCCCCATCAGCATGAGGTCCCAGCAGGATTATGGTGCTGGGGTCGTGCTGTGACAGCAGGAAAGCCACCCTGGGCAGCCAGGGCTGGGAGCTGGCTGCGCTCACAAGAGCTGGCGGGGTGTGTGTAAGGGTTCTGCGTCCAGGAGACTGACAATATATCACTTACATTTACATAGTCACCAGTAACACAAGACCTGGCACCTCCTCAAAGATGAGCAGAGGTTTGGAAATCAAAGATATTTTTCATTCCTGAGCATTTCCATCATACCCACTGGGTGTCTTTGATTGTATTCTGCAAAGAGAAGAATGCAACCAGAAGTGTGTAAAAATGGTGGAAAACCCACCCTCCTCAATTTGACACAAATTTTTTACCATTTGCTAGAGGATGGCAAACACCTCCCCCTTAAATATGAGTTTCCTTCGTTATTTTTTTTCCTTTAAAAGCCAATGGAATGTGGACAATGAACGATTTCATATTTAGAAGCCAACTTTTCATCAGGGTTTATCCTTTTGATTTGGAAACTGGCTCCTTTAAGCTGGAAAATTCTGTGAAATGTTGCAATAAAAGAGACTCTATTTTTTGCATTAGCTAAAATATGCACACACAGAAACCCAAGTGATACAAAAGCAAGCAAAGCCGTGCCCAGCCCCTAAGCTCTGAGTTGCTTAAAATTTCTTATTTCAAGTGCAAATGCCAGATAGATCCTTGCCATCTCTAATAATAATGCAAGCTGCCACCCAAAACCGGCATAACATTTCCACTAGGCAGTATATTTTTCCCTGTGAAACATCACTTAGCAAATGTGGCCTCAGCTGCCTAAATGTCATCTCAGTCTGTTGCAATCTGCTGTAAACTTTCAAGATGCTAGTCATGTGTTATAGACTCACAACAGTTTCTGGATTTGCTTTAGGACTTAAACGTTCCTGGGAAAAACCAATTCACTAAGGAAGAAATCCTATCCTCTGGGCTTTTTTCCTGATTCCCTAGAAGTAGCCTCTCACTGATACTTTCCCCTTTCTTGCCGACTTCTGCGCATTCCATTTTACTTTATAAATCAGATCCATCCCAGTTCCAGTGATCAGAAATGGGAGTATCTTGGTTTTCTGTGTTGCAAAGTAGAGCAGTAACTGCACATACTGTTTGAGGGGGGAAAAAAAAAAAAAGGAGAATCCAAATCCAGGATAGGCTTCTGGCCAAAGCAGCTCAGATTTTCCATCTCATCTGCGACTGACACATGAAAAGTGCAGGTTAGGACTGGGCAGCAGCCTCCAACAGCAGAAGCCCCATTTCTGGCAATCTTCTTTCCAAAGTTTGTGCGCGTGACTCAAGTTACGGCTTTCAGACCAAATACAGTAAAGCTAGGTACAGGGATACACTCAGACACCGAAGCAAAGTCTGACGGAAGGGTAGGGCTTTTGCATTCATATGAAGCCCAGATATATTTGCCGGCAGATATTTATAGAGGATGACTGTATTGACTTTGATCTACAGTCAAGAAGTGGGATAAGTTACATGAATCCAGTGCTGCCAGTCCAACATAATTTCCTTTCAACACCATCACCAAATCGCCTTGATTTTCACACGTGTAAAGGGGGATAATGGGTATCCCTTTTACAGGGGATAACGTTATAAACATTAGTTAAAGTATTTGGAGAAGCACTGACTTTGTACTGTAAAATAACTTGATCTGCACTGGGTGATGTTAGACAGGAGGAGCTGAAATCTAAACCAGGAAAGTGCGGGAGAAAGGAAGCATAATTTCCTGTCGGTATGATGTACTCTGCAAGTGCGACGGAGAATAAAAAACCAAGGGACCTTGCGAGAAAAGGTTTTTCAGCCTGCTTCCCCCTTTCACAAAGTTGTGCTCATGCAATGCCACAGCCCTCAGTAAAGGCACTCCTCATTCACCCAGGGTGAGAGAAGAACTCAGTTCTTTCACCTAAAATTGATTTTCCTTAGATTCCAGAGCTGCTACGGTGCTATGTGCCAGCAGCTCCCTCCTATCTCGCAGTTGTCCCCTCTGGTTGCAGAATAAATTAGAGGAGCCACCACAGTACAGCTGAGAAAGCAATGGAAAATCCAGCCAGCCAGGAAGCTTTTTCTTCTTGATTTCTGTGAAGTTCTCCACATTTGGCAAGCTTTGTAAACTCAGTAGCGGGAACTGAAAACGAAAAACCATCACGTACAATTTTTCTGTGGCTTGCAAAAGCAAAATAAATCAAGAGATAAAACAGCAAGGCATCTGTGATACAAGATTTGGTTTGTGAATGTTTAAAGCATTTAATCATCGTCCCTCTGACTTCCAGTTCTCGTTGCTGGGACTTCATTATTTTACCTATTTTGTAAGGTATAATCACTCAGATCTCAAGAATTTTCTGGCTGTGTTCCATGTTCCCCTTTCCCGGATGGTGTTAGCGTATTTCCCCTCTGCATGACTTGGATAAATCTCCATAATGCTGTCCATCTGTCCTGCTTCTCTGCCTTCTGATTTATCACCTGAAAATTGTCCATGCGACACCAGTGAAGTCCCACTTATCACCAGTGGGGCCGCCCGTGCCTTCTCCTTATTTGCATCCCTTTGCTGCCTCATCAGAGCTAGGTCAGACGGCTCTATCTGAGCCACAGTCACTCTGCTCAAGCAGGTAGGCACCCCTATGTCCCCCCATCCAAGGAGCAGACACGATGTGAGCTTACCCTTGTCACCACAGCCCTATCCATCCCTCTGCTGTGCCATCCCACATCCCCTTTTCCAGCTCTACGCTGGAGGGATGAAAAGTCGCATAGTTTAGGTTAGCACAGGGGGCCTGGGGAGCCACCACATCCCAAGCATGAAGCTGAGGCTTTTCCCAACAGCCCCTGGCCCTGGCAGTCTGCCCTGATGAGACCAGCAAAGAGTGGAAGAGGGTTGGCAGACAGCACAGTGTGTATTTGCAAATTAGTGGAAGACCTGAAAATAGACCCTGCTGCTTCACCTTACTCAGTTCCACGTGCACTCCTCTCTGTCTCCAAATTCTAGTTACCACAGAGGTCGTGCAGAGACCCTGACCCCAGCAGGTCTCTGTCGTGGTTGTTGTTAGATCTTGGCTACGGCAGCTTAATTCTCATTAAAGAGCCAAGTTTCTTTTAATCTTCTTCCAAAACAAGGAGCTTAAGCTTTACAACGTCTCCTAGGAACTTTCAGCTCTCCTTTGGGGAGATATTCCTTTCTAATGAAGGGAAAATTTCCCAATAACTCCCTCCTGCTGCAGGCGCTGAGACCCGAGGCAGTGCGATGCCGCTCCCTCACCATTTCCTAAGGGACCCACACATCCCGGGCTGTGCCCTCTACCTTTTAGTTTCCCGTTCTCATTCCAGCCTGTCTGCTTGAATTCATTCCAAGGTGTAAGAAAAAAACCCCTCTTGGGACGGTTGTCCCACGCTGCACCCACCACCGTAAAACCTCAGCTGCCGTACTACTGGTTCTTATCAGCCATCACACCTTAAAGTATAGAAGGTGTGTCTAATATTAGCCAGGAAACGTCGTGGTGAAAACCTGGACTTTTTCAGCTAATCGGTATTAATAACTTCCTATGTTTGAAGACAGCCCATAGGAAATGCAGCCTGACTCATCTACCCTGTAATTAGATGAACTCCTCGAAAAAGTGCAGGTGGCTGCGCTGCAAAGGCACATTAGCCGAGGTGCAGAATATGCTTCTGACCAAAGGGCAGATAATGGCAGCAATAATTTCCTCTACTGATATGATACAAAAAAGCAGTATTTCTGACAGATTTGGCATCTGGCTGAGGCTGGAAACTCAAGCAGTCATTTTCTTTCTCTCTCTTACCTCACTCAAGGGAAATCTGTAGTATGGCACAAAGCCTTGATTTATTTTTCACACTCTCAGAAATTACCGGAAAACAGCTATGCAGTGACATTTCGTGAAAAACAGAAGATGCTCAGGCCTGTTTGCTACATAGGTTATACCTAGACTGTGATTCTTGCCAAAGACACTTGTTTCCTGTGTTCTTTTTTCATGCCAAGTTCAGCCATAGATCACTTTTATGCGTCTGAAGGCCATGCTGTAATGCAATGTGGAGCTATGAATGGCATAAGGTTACATATTCTCCATTGATTTTCCATTGTGTCCATTATCTTTAATGCTGGAATGCAGGTTAGCGTGAGGGATGGAAGCCTCTGCACCTCCGTGCGCTGACTGCTGCCTTACGAAAACCATCCCTGGGGAGCAGATAAAATCAGCTGCAAGTTGCAGAGTGGAGACAGGAGTCCCCCACGGTGTCCAGCTTAATGGGGGAAGCGGGTGGCTCGTCCATCTGTAGGAAAGAGAGAAGGAGAAGGTAGGTTCAGGGAGGGGGGAGATGAGGGGCTGAGAGGAAACCAGAGAAGGGCTGGAAACGAAGGCAGGGGAAGGAGAAGAGAGAGGGAGAGGAGGGTGCATGACAGATCTCAAGGCTTCTTGGTGGTGGAGAAATGCTTTTTGCATGTGTAACAAAGGAGGAAAAGAAAGACATTCGTGGTCCGTGATGCTGCTGTGATGCTGTTTGTTCCCTGCTGCCAAGTTCCCCCAGGCACCCCCAGGCACTGCCGCCCGGGAGAGCAGCAGGGTGGCAGCCAGGGGATGGAAGGTCCTCCAAAGCCTTTGGCTCCCCAGTCTTTGGTCTTGTTTGAAAGGAAGCCGAGGGGCTCACTGCCCTTGCTGCTTGGCCCCGCGGGTCAGGATGAGCAGGGAGGGGGCTTGCAGGCAGCGCCGCAGGCTGCCACCGCAGCAGCTCGAGCCAAAGGCTGGGCGAGGAGGGTGAGTGGGATGGGAGGAAGCAGCTGCATGGTGAAAGCAGGACACTCGGGAGGCTTGCCACCCAGATGGGCCCAATTGCGCTGGGACTAGATGTTAACACCAGCTCTCTAACAAGCTTCTCAAATCACATTTTTTTAAGGCTGTGCGTTAACAGAAAACAACTGTTCAAATTTAGCAAGTTCCAGCGCCACTTTCACCCTTGCTGCGTCTGGGCCACAGGCGTAAGAAACACCACTGCCACTTAATTTTTCATTCCTCTCGCAAGGGGTTAGAGCGGTTAGTCCTGCGAGTGGTCGCCTTGGATAATCCCACGCGAGCAATCCCAGCAGGACTTCTCCATGTGTGCCTAACTGCTCCTCCCGGGAGCTTCCTAGCGGGAAGGCAAGGGACTCCCCATTTTAGCAGCAGAGCTGTCTGTAATCTTAACTCTGCAGTCACCACTGCTGCCCCTGTAATGTATTTTTAAGATCAAAATTCTTCTGCAGGACAAGTGACCTGTTCATCTTTGCCTGACCTTTACTGCTCTGGCTACTCCTGTTGACATCTGCGACTCATTTGTGATCTGTGAAACCGAGCTGTGACCAGTCCAAAAAATCTTTATGAAAAGCCTGTTGGGTTGATAAGCAGGGGTTTCTCAGGAGAGCTGCTCCAGAAGAGCCAGCTCCGAGTAGGTCCATGGGATGACGTTTCTGGAACAAGCATCTCATCCCACCTTGCCTTGAAGCGCATCAGCTCCCAGCCCTGGGCGAGCCACATTCCCTCCTTCAGCTGGAGACCCAGCTTAGGGACCTTCAAGCAAATTTTCCTTCGCTTACTGGGCCTGGTAGAGAAGAGGCTCAAGCCAACACAGAGCAAAACCTTTCCAACTAGCATGAGAAAAATCTGGTACCTTGTTTTGCTATTTTAGCAGGGGGAGAGCGTGAGCCAGGCTCCTTCCTGCCTGCCCCCCTGGCTCTGTGTGTGTGTACGTGCATGTGCTGCGCAGCAGGACCCCTTTTCTCATTTAAACAGCCAATTAAAGCCTACTTTGGCACTTAGCACATGACATCAACTTGCAGTACTTAAGCTGCCTAGCGCAGTGTGAATTTAATTTGATAAAGGGGCAACTAATAAAGATCTTGGAAGGCTGGTTAAAGTTCATTAAGCCTTTCCTTTCAAGGTACACTTCCCTCCAGTGCAAAAGCTTGTGTCTGGTTTGTTGTGTGTTTTTTTTAAAGCTGTGTTATATCCTGCCACCAGAAAAAGGTGCCTGTGTCACATCCCGACAGGGTATATTTAAAGTCTCACTGTCAAAGTCATGTTGGGCCTTGGTCCTTTGCCCAGAAATGTGCAGAAAGAAAAAAAAATGAAAGCCCCTTTCCCCGAGTGTGGGGCGAGGGGTGCAAGAGGGGTTGGTGCAGGCAGGGTCCTGAGAGGGGAACTGGGCTTCTGTCTCACTGCGCTGCATCCATCCTCCCTCTCTTGAGCCATCCCTAGCTCCAGATGGCTTTCATAAACAGATGAGGAGGCTCCTCGGCGTTCGCTGGTTTAATGAAGCCCGTATGGCTGACTCATGTAATAAGTATTTAATCATGCTGATGAAAATAATTTTAAAAAACTTCCACCACACACAGTGCCATTCCCTGCACAGCCGAGGAGCTGGTGACACACCAGCAGAGCAAAGGGAGCCCCCTTTTCCAGAGGGGCTCCAGCTGCATGCCTGGACTTTCATCAAGGGGTTATAAACGTGCGCGTGCGTTTGTGCATCGCCGACCTCTAACAAGGACATGGTCATCTTTGAAAATATTCATCAAACCACCTACAGAAGTGCCACAAAAGGAATTTTTTTTAAAGCTCCGCATTCCCTGTGCAGCTGTTTCAGAGGTCACACAAGTGTTAACACTTCAGTGTTTACATCTTCTCATTAGTTTCTGTTTGGGCTCTCAAATGCCCATGCCTTAAAAATTAGTAGAGCTTAAGTGGTCTCCATTTGTAAACAGAGAAATGCCACAATACCTTGCAAACACTGAGTCATCCTAGGTGGAAATTGCTCCTCTTGTCAGCAGAAGTCATCATCAATGCCATGAAGGACATGGGCCTTCATCATTTCCAGAGCACGGACCTAAATAAACACACATAAATCCATCACGTGGCAACTGGCAGTCCACACAATTTCAATACATTTTAATCTAGCTCCAAGAAGTCATTTCTCCTCCTCCAGAGAAAATCCAGAGTTGATGGTCCCTTCAGAGCAGGCTGCATGCAGAGGGTGGGGGTGACCCTCCCTGGGGCAAGGTTGGGGGCTTCAGACCTGTTCTCATGTGCTGTTGTCACCCAAATAGTCCCATGTGGGCTGGAAGACTCAGCGTCAAGATTTGAATTTATTCCTTGGGGGACGAGGTCTGTAAGTTACTACCTTGAAGGGTCAGGAAGGGCTCGAAAAGTCAATGAGGTCTGAGAACAAGAGAGGCCACCTCGCATGGGCTGTAGCACTGAGAAAGTTCAAGGTGCTCTGCCAGGTGCTGAGTTTGTTTCCATGAAAGGCTGAAAGAAGAAACATTAACTCTAGGGATGGATTCATGTTGTGGTGTTTGTCCTTACCTTCACAACGAGCTCATCGCTGTACAGCAGGACTAGTCACTTCTTCTGAGAGCTCTGGGAAAAGGAGGATGATGAAATCCATCCTGTTCTGAGCAGGCTCCTGGTCACAGAGAGAGGTACCCCTCGTTTTATCTACATGGAGTTTTGTGGATCAGTCCACATTTTGACGGGCAGATTTTCTTTTTGTCGTCAGTTGAACTAGATTAAAATTCCAATTCCCAAAAATTTAAGTGTTGGGGGGAAGGTGACTTGAAGAACTTTGATTTGTAAGATTATCTTTTCCAAATTCTAGAAATGTTGAAAGTTGAAGGTGTGTTTGCAGTATGTTACCAGTTACACGATGGCTTACATCTCGATGGAGAAAAGGCTTATTTTCTGACACGAGACCAAGCCAAACCCCCACTTTGAGTCATTAATAGCTAGTTATCTTTTGTAAGAAATTTATTGTTCAAATAACTGGAATATAGCACTGTGTTCATGGCCTGAGAAACTGAGTTTATTTTCACTCACTTGGTTTTACAGTAGACGTTTTTTCACTTCTAAACGTGCACATATGTTGAAAAGATATCAGTATAGCCTGAACAGAAAGATGCCTGTGATCCTGCCTCATCCACTTGCAAAGAGTGTGCCCAGAATTTACCCCGTGCTTTCTGACTGGCTGAGATGGCCTTTTGTGCATAGCCTTTTACTGTAAATACTATATATACTATATAAGCTATAAATGCTTGTTTCTTCGTGGTTAGTGCTTAAGTCTTCAGATTGGGAAGTCTTCAGATTGGGAAGTCTTCTGGTTAACTCTGAATCAGATTGCTGTAGCACCTAGATATACACAGCTCCAAATAATTGTTGCATTACAGCCTTGAGAGGCTTGAGAACAAAATCCAGCGTTCGCTTTATACAAGTGCTTCATCCTCCCCTTCATGAGCTTGTGAATTTTGGAGCTGCAGGATCACACTCTGCAAGTGCAGGAATTCTGCCCCCCCGCTTCTTGTATCTCACTTCAGAGCACCTAATTAAGATGTCATTGTGACTTTCCAGAATAGCACCTTGACTAGAAAAACACTGGAACAATGGAGAGGTCTCAATTTCCTTGGTTATGACTTCAAACTCCGGAGCTACAGGACACCAAGAAGAGAGCTTAATGCCTATAAATCTTGCAGCGTAAACTGATTCGTGACTCAGACAAAGTGCCCGAGCCCCTAAGAGTCAGGAGAACAACCCTTTAAAATACAGTTCGCTGCTATCACTGGAAACTTTAACCCACTGGCTTCACACTCAGAAGGTTTAAGCTGCAAATGGCAGGAGAGGATTTATGTGTTCCTCTGAACAAAATACGTCAGGGTAGGAAAACTTGACCCGACAGTTTCGAGACATGCCTGCTGTAAATAACCGATCGATTGGCTGACTCTCAAAGCCATTAGCAGGCGTGAGGTGCCTGCTGAGCTTCAGACACCACATAAAACCCTGGAGGTGCCAGCAAAACGGACACGGCAATTTGCTGTGCAGTCATCTTCCAGCAGACTGCGCAGGAGGGCTCCTGAAAAACGGAGAAGCTTTCACCTTGCTCATTTGACACCACGGCTCTGGAAGGGAATTGTGCGTGGGATACAGCCTGTCATGGGCAAAGGGTGAAGAAAAGAGAGATAAAATGACCACCTTGTGCTTGAGCAGTAAATCATCTGGAGGAATAAAAGTATTTCAAATTAAGTTGGAGATCCTGCCTTGACAGTTGCAGATGATGAGTCTTTTCTTCTGTAAATCACCACAGCTGCCAAGTGGCATGGGTAGGTCTGAGCTAATGGGGCTTTCCACCCCCGGAAAAGTGGCAGCAGCAGCTCTAGGAGAAGGGAATTTGATGACTCAGGGGAGAGGACCAGAGGTTATGTTTTACTATCTGAGAACGGGACATTTTTACCTTTCCCCTCCATCCCTTTTCCTTCCCCAAAAAACACGCGTGATGCGCCCATCTGCACTCTCACTGCTGCAGCCACTCTTTCTGGACTTGGGCTGATCTTTTTTTCACTCCCACCCTGATGGCAAGGGAAAGGGTAAGAGCAGTGGAAGTCCCCTGGGGCTCTGCCTACCAAGTCTTTCATTCTGGAGAAGAGCAGGCACTAGGACACGGAGCAGACATGATGCTGGTCTACTCCAGGCACTCATTTATACCCATCTGAGACATACGCACCACGCAACTGAGTAGGAATCCGGGTGTAAATGGCTACATAAACAGCAGCGCAATGGTGAACCAGAGCCAGCTCCTCAGGGAGGCTGCAGCTTCAGGCGTTAGCCTTCAACCAGCAAAGACGAGGCTTTGTTCCACTATCAAACACGAGATGAGAAGTGATGGCTGGGAGATGAAAAGGCAGGTAGGAGGAACATTGGGTATGTGAAATTACATTCAATCTGATCTTTCTCAGAGTTTCAAGTTCTTTCCAAGCTGTTCCTGCTCAAGGAGATAGCGGGCCAGCACACAAGGACCTGGGTGCGTATGTCCTCCTGTACTAGCCAGATTGCCTCTTGTACTGGCTTTTAAAGGAGTGAGAAAGTCCTCAGTCCTGGCACTGCCACCACTCAAACTTCTTTGCTCTTTCAGAACTAGAGGATTCCTCCACTGTGTAGGACTTGGTTCCCCCAGACAGTTTTTCATTTTACGGATTAGATTCAACAGCCTTTTTTTCTTTTTTCCCTCCAGGGAGTGAAGGCCCACAAGGGAAGAATTGGTTCCAAATAACTGCATTTACACAATATGCAAATATGCACTGGCTGCGTGTTGACATGCTGCTGCCCAGGTGGTTTCCTGGTGGCTCCTAAGATGTCAGAAATGGTGAGCACCAAGCAAAGGATTCATCTGCTTACAGGAATCTGGCCCTATTCCTATAAACTACAAGCCTGTACAAGCATGACTCGTGGTCAGGTAATAAAACTCAGGTTTTATTACAGTACCCTGCTATCCCAGCAACACCTTTCGAAGAGGCAAAAATACCTTAATCTCCGCAGCCAGCTCTAGTGCCCCTATTTTAATGCCACCAAGACACATACTTGCACGCGGTGCTGTCAGAAGAAGCATCTGCCTAAAAACAGACCTTCCAGCAGAGCAATCTGCAGGACAACAAGCATTGCTGGAGTGAAGACCTCATCCGTGCTCAAAGCACGGTCCCCAGGACTTACGGCATCGCTTCAGTTCATGCATTCAAACCACCGAGGACTGGCGTTGCTGGAGGCTGGTATTCACGACACATGGATTTGGCCTGTGGTCTCTAAAACTGGAAGCTGAA
>KZ506159.1:308993-331638 GCA_002844005.1 Limosa lapponica baueri | reverse complement strand
TGTCCCTCACCGCAGCGTCTGCAGCTGGCAGGAAGGATGTTTCAGCCCCTCACACAGCAGCTGCAGTCCAAGGTCTCCCAGCTCATTTTCACCAAGGTCCAGCTCCCTCAGGCTCTGGCTGGTGCCGAGCACTGCGGCCAGGTCCCCACAGATGGAGCTGTTGAGTTGGCAGCACCATAACCTGCAGGGGAAACACAGGGAGAAGAGCTGTTGAGTCATCACAGCTACCAGGCCCTCACCAGGCCAAAGACCACAATCTCCACGACTAATGATGGGCCAGCACCATAGCCACTGCCTCAGTCAATTCCCTCCTAGGAGGCACCCAATGACTCCTCAGCCCCACCGCTCTGCTTTGGCCACAGGGACCTAGCTGAGGGTCGTGCTGACGGAACTGGAACAGGGACATGGCCCATCCCAGCTGGCTGTGCCTGCAGGCAGCCATGGGGCTTTCAGGGAGTTGTAGAGGGCAATGAGGTCCTCCCCTCAGCCTCCTCTTCTCCAAACTAAACATGGCCAGTTCCCTCAGCCTCTCCTTGTATCACTTGTTCTCCAGACCCCTCACCAGCGTGGTAGCTATCCTCTGGCCACGCTCCAGCACTTCAATGTCCTTCTTGTTAGTGAGGGGCCCAGAACTGAACACAGCACTCGAGGTGAGGCCTCACCAGTACCACAACCCTGTCTTTGGACTGTGCTCCTGGAGAGGAAGGAATACCCACAAGAATCTGTCGGACTCACTAGAGCCTGATCTTGGGCCTAGGTTTTACTGTGAGTGCCCCTTCACAGATGTACAATCTGCGCTCTGCTATCCCCTTGTCTGGGGTGAGAAACCGCCTGGATATCTCTGATGCAGTTTTATCCTGTTTCTAATGAAATAACAAAGAGCAGAGGAAGAGCAAGTCTCCTCCTTGCTTCCTAAACACCTTGACTCCTGATCTGAGATCAAGGCCTCTTTCTCCACCCCCTCCCTATCCTTATCTGAAGTTCCCATTGAGCCATGGAAAACCCCCTTCCCTAAATGCCTCATTGCAGGGCTCTTGGATATTACTCTATGGTATGAGGGAGATGAACACGATCTCTATCAGGCTGTGAAAGGACTCCACCTCTCCAACACCTGGTCACAGGCAAAAGGCTGAACACCTCAAACAAAGGGATTTCTTCATCAGCAGGATTCAGGTAAACAGAGTGAGCTGCCAATTTGAGAGAAGGGTTGCCATTTTTGTCTGTTTGTCTCTAAGGAACAGAATCGTTTTCTCACTTGACTGTTCTTAATTTGCTCCTTGGATTTCCTAAAGCCTGACAGAGCAGGGATGCAGGTGGTGAAGTGGACCGGGCTGCATTCCTAGAAAAGTCAGAGAACACATCACCTGCGTTAGAGGATGCAAGCTGAATTCATTACTAATTCACAAACATCAAGATAGCATGTCAGAGAGCATAACATTCCACTCAAAGTGCAATTGTTAAGTATTTCCAATTTACTGCAAAAAAAACCCCAAACCTACCAAAACCCAGATGTGTCTCATACTGTGCAATTCTAGGTCAGATTTACATAAAAATCTCAGTAATCACAAATGCTGTACGTTACATAGCTACATGAGACATGTCTAGTTTTGCTGTCCATGTACACAGATTGTGTCAGCTGTGGTCAAGTTTGTTAAGAAGCGTTCCCAGAGAAGACGGGCTGGTGCTATTTACTCTCATCTGCAAACCTTTAAGGAGCAATGCACTGGACTGCCTCAACACAGGTCTTCAAAACCGCCTTGGCTCTAATCAGATCAAATGACTCTGTTCCTTGAGAGGAGATTCTTTGAGAACTCAGGGACTGAAGAGAGAAGCTGCCCCAGCTGTGAAGGCAAGAGAGAGCTAACAACGCCCCCAAGCAGGAGATAGGAAAAGGAGCACGTTCACAACCTTCGCTTCTGGTGTTAACCCCTTCTAATAAGCTTTGTTCCTTCTCTGCACATTAACCGATACTGTTTGGAAAAGGGTGACTGTAGTCCCCACTGAGCACTGAACTCCTAAAGATAGGAGCCAAGGGACCAAGTCCAGCTGGGCCCACTGGGTAATGCCACCTGTACTATAAGGAGCCCAGTGCCCCAGTATAAGAGAAAGAACATACTTAGAGGCTGTAACTGCACAGATCTGGAAAGTAGTCAGACTCACAACTAGCCCAGGGTCCAGAGAGACATCATTTCTGGGGGTACCTCTGAGGAGTGGGCCCATGCAAACCTCATGAAGTTCAACAAGACCAAGTGCAAGATCCTGCTCTTGGGTGAGGGCAATCCCCAATATCAGTCCAGACTAAGGGATGAACGGACTGAGAGCAGCGCTGCAGAGAAGGACTTGGGGTTACTCGTGGAAGAAAAACTGCATACAGCCTGGCAATGTGCGCCCAGAGAGCCAATCGTGTCAGTGGCTGCCTAAAAAGCAGCACGGCCAGCAGGTCGAGGGAGCGGATTCTGCCCCTCTAGTCTGCTCTCATGAGACCCCACCTGTAGCACTACATCCAGTACGAGAAAGATACGGCCCAGTTAGAGCAGATCCAGAGGAGGGCCATGAAAAGGATCGGAGGATTGAAACACCTCTCTTGTGAAGAAAGGCTGAGAGAGCTGGGGCTGTTTAGCCTGGAGAAGAGAAGGCTCTGGGGAGACATTACTGCAGCTTTTCAATACTTAGAGGAGCTTATAAGACAGAGAGAGAAAGACTTTTTACCAGGGCCTGTAGTGACAGGACAAGAGGCGACGGTTTTAAACTGAAAGAGGGTAGATTTAGATCGGTCATAAGAAGAAATGAGGGCAGGGAGACACTGGAACAGAGATGTTGTGGATGTCCCATCATTGGAGGTGTTCAAAGGCAGGCTGGATGGGGCTTTGAGCAACCTGATGCAGTGAAAAATGTCCCTGTCCTCAGCAGAGAGGTTGGACTAGATGATCTTTAAAAGGTCTCTTCCATCCCAAACTATTCTATGATTCTAACTGTCGGGCAGTCAGGCTCAGCGTAATTTGGAGCTGGACAACAAACTTGCTCTTTCCACTTTACTTTTGCCAGACTTCTGCTGCCAGGAGATTCTTCACATGCTTTCCTTAGTTGTGGTGAGGGAACGCCAGGAACTCTTTTCCTAGCATTGACGGGGAAACACCCAGAGGGCACCACCACCGTCCCTTTCAAAATCCTTACCAGTCACACTACTGACAGTGGAAAAACAGATACAGAAAAGAGGCCCATGCACCATCCAAGTCACAGGTACAAGGTTGCTTTGCAAGATAAATGCAGGCTTCAGCCACCACAGCAGGCATCCAGATGCCACTGGTGGGTCCTACAGCACAGATGAACTCTGGCACAGTCACATTACCCATCAGAGCTTCTAGCGAGAAGACAGCACCCCTAGGGAGAAATGGAGAGCATGTAATGACGGGATGCAGAAGGCCGTATCTTGGGATCTTGCATCCAAAGGGCAGGGAGGGATCTGGATACCGCTACACAGTGTCTTCTTGAGCCTGGGGATCTCTCCAGCACAGTCTGGTTTTGCATGGCCTCTCACCTGAGCTTAGCTCTCACAGTGGGAGGAAGGAGTTTATGACAGGCAGAGGCAAGATAGGGGATAGGGCCTTTCTTTAAAAAGACTGAGCATGGAAATAGAAAGCAAAGCTATGGGCTCTGCGCCTCTTCCCCTGAGCGATGAGGTCCCGTGCAGCGCTGTCTCTCATATAGTGCAGTGCACAGTACGTCCCTGTTCAGAATGAGGGTATGTGAGAAGCCCACAAGACAAACGGGGCTCATCAATGTGGTTAAGACTGACTTCAAAACCTCATTGACAGGAGTCAATGCTGTAGCTCTGAGCAGGCAGCCTTTACGTCAAACAGCCTCAGGGTAAAAAGCCTTGGAAAGCTGATGAGGTCATCCTTTGCACAGAGCTTTTGTGCTGAACTCTGTTATTTATGCGAGCACTTCGGTTGCACAGAAGTTTACTTCTGAAGAAAAACTCTCCTCTGAGGCACTCTCTTCCAGTGGAGCAGTCCCAATGCCAGGCGCCAAATTACAGCAGCTTCTCCCATTTAAGAGACACTTTTCACTGAAAGAAACATTGAAAAGCAGCAAAAAACATCCATTGAACACATGTAGGTTCGCGCACATACTATCAATTTGATGTCTAGCAGCTGGAACCTGGATGAAAAGATTGAAAACACCCTTGGAGGGCAGCCAGCACAGCTGAAAAGGCACATCTGCAAGAGACTGCTTGCTGTTGGTCTTGCACTGCGGTTTGCACTGCGAACTCCGTGCAAGATAGCCTGAGCTGAGTTTAGAAGGAAATACTTTCAAAAGACTTCAAAGGGCAGCTTTAGGACAGATCATTTGTTTCAGAAACGCATTAGCTTTAGCTATGCTTTGCAATACAAGACTTTCTAGTTAGCACATGAGATCACTGAAGCACCCTCTTCCGGTGGAAGACTCACAATGCCACACCTAAAGCTGCAGCAGCTTTTCCAGCTTAACAGATGCTTACCACCCTAATTTGAAAGAAATCTGCAACAGTAAATCTTCACTGAATGCAATCTCAGACAATCAATCAAACTGATCCTCGAAGAACAGAGTGAGTGACAGGACTTTGTGGTGGAAGGGCTGAGAACATCCTTGGGCACTACCACAGATCTGCTGCAAAAGCAGACTTCAGCCAGAAGCAGGTGGTGGTGGAGAGACAGTGGGTCTCTGAAAGACCACAAATCATAGAATCACCACATGGTTGAGGCTGGAAGGGACTTCTGGAGGTCACCTGCTCCAAGCCCCCTGCTCAGGCCACCTTAAGCAGGTTGCCCAGGACCATGACCAGTAGCTTCTGAATATCACCAAGGATGGAGACTCTACAACCTCCCTGGGCAACCAGTGCCAGTGCTTAGTCACACTCACAGTAAAAAAGGGTTTCCTGATGTTCAGAGAGAACTCTTGTGTGCCTACTGCCTCTGGTCCTGTCTCTGAGCACCACTGAAAAGAACCTAGCTTTGTCCTCTTTGTACCCTCCCCTCAGGTATTTATGTACATTTGTGAGATTCCCCCTAAGTCTTCTCTTCTCCAGGCTGCACAGTCTCAGCTCTCTCAGCCTTTCCTCGTATGCAAGACGTTGAAAAACCAAAGTTGAAAAACTTCTCAGCACTTGTCTTCAGTATCCCATCGACACTGGGTTCTGCAAGCCTAGGAAGGTGCGAGGCTTTCTCTATAACCGGCCTCGATACGAACTGTCCTTTAAAAAACAACAACAAAAAAAACCCCTATTACTTGAAATAGCATGCATCAAATAACTGTACTGCTCCTTCCTCTAACACAAGACATTACCTGCCTCTTTTCGGCTCTGTCTCAGTCCAAGTTCCGTCTTTGGACAATTCTAAGCAAAGGTGTAATTTTCAAAGTTTCTCCCCCAACACCAGCACCGCTCCTTCTGGGCTGATAGCTCCACTGTCATACTCCTCTCTCCTTTCAAAGGATAGAGGATTGTGCTTTGACAGTTATCCAGTATCACAAGTAAGTCTCTCCACAATGAGAAGGTTGCACCCCACAGATGAGAAGGGCACAAAGGAAAACTACACTTTTACAGTGATGTATTACCCAAGTCCTAACAAGCCCTCCACAGCATGAACCAACCGGACAGGCAAATGAAAATCCCTTCTTTTCTGCAGAGGAGAATGGGTCCCTATAAGAGTAGTATGGGGGAGAGAGATGCTTGTATTTCCTGTGTAAAAACATCACTCCAGGCTGATATTTGCCTTCACCTAGGAGCAAGGGCTTTGAAGAGAAAAAGAACATCTGAATTCACTGCTCTCTTCCTCCTTTATGCAATGACTCACACAGTAGGTCCTGCCTCCTTACATGTTCTCCACAATAGGCTTAGTGAATCAGTAAAAAAAATATGTAACATGGATAGGGAATGGAGGCAGGGGAATTTTGTTAGTATGAGAGCAGGAAGATTCTTTTTACCGTAGCATTAGCTTCACAGAGGTTTTTATAATGGAAAACTTCCAACCATCTTTAGTTTTTAAAACGGGAGAAGACCCATTTATGTAACCAAGAAACTCCACTCCTGTGGTGGCCAGCAATACTTACTGATGTGACCAATCTGGAGGTCCTGGAACAAACTCGTTTTCATGGTCTTCCAGTGCAACTGAGCACCATTCAAGATGAAAGGAGTCCAGTCCAGCCCACCGTTTCACACAAAATGAAAGGACCATTTGATCATATTGGCTCAGGATGCAGTCTTTCAGAACTATCCCAGTGAAATGTTCCAAGGCATTGCTCACAAATGTTTCCTCTTGAATCTCAAACAAACAGTGAAATACATTCAAATTGTGAATCACTCCTTGGCCTATTTGAATCCACTTGAGTAAGTCTTCCTTAACTCTAGGTGAGATTTTACACCCAGTTCTTTCTACTAGGTACTCACTTGTTTCCTCATTTAACAAGCCAAACAGGAATCGTACCACTAATATCCAGTTTGTATCATACTCACTGTACTTTTCTAACACTTTCTTTATATCCTTCCCCAGTATCCCCATTTCTCCCGTTTCCTTATTGTCCTCCAGTGCATAGAACAATGCTGCAAAAAACTCTTGAAAGCTCAGGTGAAGGAAGCTGTAGACACTCACACACTTCATATGGTTTCTTAGAACACTCTCATTGAGAAAAAGGGAGAGGAAGACTGGGTGGTTTAAGCCATACACCTCAATCTCCTTTTCATGAAACAGGATCTTCCGCTCCCAGATTCCATCAGCGGCCATGCAGCAAAGTCTGCTCAGGAATTTCTTCATATCCTGCTTCAGATGGTTGCTCCCACACTTGATTAAGCTGGAAAGGTGCCGCATGTACAGCTCTGTGGTTGTCCTACAAGTCTGGGCAAGATCTTTCCCTTCATTAAGTTCTTGTTCAAGGACAGTGCAGATGGTCCAACACATGACGGGTACAAGGCACATGGCAAAGAGAGTGTCATTCCTTTTGACAAAGGTAATAGCTTTTATTGCTTTCTCTTCATCCCTGAAGAACTTGTGGAAATATTCATCCTTCTCAGCATCTGAAAAGCCAATTATTTCTGCATAACGCTCCTCCTTTAAACACAGTCCCAGCCTTTGAAGAGCTGTTGGTCTTGTAGTGATGAGCAAGGAGGACTGAGAGAGGAGAGTTTTCTGAAATAAACTGCTCAAAATGATTTCCACTGGCTTCCTTTCCCCACAGTCAGAACAGAGTTTATTTTTTGGCTGATCACAGGGAAACCTCAGTTCATCAAAGCCATCAATGATGAACAGGAGTTTTTCGGGACTAGCCAGGACTGCTTCAGGTGGTGCCTTTCCACGAGGACAGCAAGCTGAGATGAGATCCACCAGGCTCAGCATATCTGCCTGCTGGGAAAGGTTGATTTCTCTACAGTTTATGTAGAAAGCATAGTCAAATTGTGTGTAAATGGCTCCTCTCGCCCAGTCTAGCATGATCTTTCTTGCTGTCACTGTCTTTCCAATCCCTGCACCACCCACTAGCACAATGATCTGTGGCGTTTGACCTCTTTCCTCAGGCTGAAAAAGTGTTTCTACAGTAACTGTAAAGCGAGTGTCTTCCCTTTCGGCTTCTGCATGTCTTTCTCTTAGACCCAGGACTTCATGTTCTTGTTCACTTCTCCCCAGAGGGTTCATAACCATCACCAGCTTTGTATATCTACTGCTTAGAGTCACATTCTCACCCAGACAAGCATCCACCTCTTTAAACGTATGGAACTCTCTTGCTACATGGTCCCTGTATTTCTGCCTGTAATCTAAAACAGTAAGAAAGAAACATAAGTGTCTAATAACTGTAGACTTCCCATTAGCTCCTTATCATTAAACACACTACCACTACACTGCACTGGTTTTACATGACTTCCAAAGACCTTAACAATGGCTCATGCTGAACACCCATCTGAACAGGCATCTTAAGGAAGGTGTGCCGGGGGGGGCACCCACTGCTCTTTACACATCTCCATTAGGGAGCATGGGACCCATTGGGGAAGAATGCCTTCATGGGAAAAACGGCTGAGGATTTAGTTGGAATAGAGCTGCTAAGCACACTCCTCTTTCTATAAAGCATTGTGCCATCTCTACTAAAGAAGACTTCCAGTCTCATTTCTCTAATGGAGGATGAAAGGTTAACAGTGGTCTGGCCAATCTCCACTGCAATAAATAGGTAATAATGAAAGTTGCTTAGCTATCACCCATCAAATCACCTCTCCTCTCAAACTCTGCAAGGGAAGGATAATCTGAAGTGTCCTCTGCATTCCTAATGTGGACAGATGATTGCATGCTGTTGCCTCCTGGCTGAGACAGCAGCACAGAGCGCAATGGTTTCTGCTGAAGTGGCACTTACGTTCCGCTGACATTCCAGAACCCAGAGCTGAAACAGGAATTGAATATGTGTATTAGCATTGTCATGCAGCTGCATTCTATGGCCAATACTCAGGGGCAGCAGACTCCTCCAGGGCCCAGTTCTTGCCTAAGCTTGCCTAAAATCCCAGAGAACACTGCAGTCAGTGATTTGCTACTGACACTGGCACATCAGCACTGTGAACACTCCCCACTCCCTGAAAATCCAGATGGATCCCAGAGTTCTTCTTTCAACCTGCCAGTATTTCTCTCCAAGAAACATCAAGCCTGACCTCTGCTCCATGTTGCCTTTCCTGGAGGTCTCAGCTGAGATCTGCTCAAAGAGTTTGTTAGTTCCATGAGCAACCCTCCACTTTTGCTGGCTCAGCGTGAAGCCCTCCATGCTGGATCATTCAACAGGGCTTTGTAAAAGGTGCCTATGCAGGTGCACCTGCGCACTGGACACACAGTGGGTACCCAAACTGCTCTGT
The DNA here is from genome assembly GCA_002844005.1 of Limosa lapponica baueri. Lineage (NCBI taxonomy): Eukaryota > Metazoa > Chordata > Aves > Charadriiformes > Scolopacidae > Limosa > Limosa lapponica. The sequence goes on along the minus strand of KZ506159.1, from coordinate 322,781 downwards.
GATTGAAGGTCTGGGAAAGGGTCTGGCCTCCAAGTCTCACACAGCATGCAAGGCTGGCAGACGTAACAGAATCAAAAGCAAGGCCAGTAAAAGGCACACTCTGCAGTCATTTATGGAAAGGGGCAGGAAAAAACATTAAACTAAAATTCTTCCTCTTCCATTGCTTATGTCCTCCCTCCATGTCTTGGGCTGGAATTAGCCCCTACACCTTCATTCTCCCTACTTGGGTTCTCTAGTTAAAACCAAGAGCACCAAATTCTGGTCTTTCGAAGAAAAACAAAAGCCTGAAAACATACTGTGTTGTCTTCCTACCTCCCTCAGAACACAAAGGCCAGGGAACTGCTATTTCTCTCTTCCACAAGACTGGGCTACTCAGACAGACAGAGTTCAAGCAGCGCATGTTATCACAAGCCATTCACCCGAGACACCCCATGAGGAGATCCCACAGGCGTCAGAGCCCTGGGCCTTAGGCCATAAAGGTTAAAAGACCCAAACCCAGGAAGTCTGTTCCCTGTCTGCCTTGAAACTTTATCGGGATTCACACCTGTGCTGAGCACAACAGTCTGGGATCCCCTACAGCCTCTCTTTCCTCTCTATTCACATTCCCAGGGACAAAGGAATAATCTCTGGGCTCCTGCAGACTCCTGCAGCACAGGGCCCCACGCAGGTACAACCAGAGCCTCCTCAGACACAACCAAAGGGAAAGCACATGGGTTCATGCCCTAACACTTACCGTCCATCCCATACCCCAGAACCTGTCTGACAGACAGGGGCGACGGCAGCAGACACCCACTGCAGTATGTTCACATCAGGAGGGAACTCTTCTCCTACTGAGGAACCCCAGCTCCCACACGGGGCCACGCTTCCTGCCTGGAGCAGGACAAGAGCCTGGGCTGTGGGCCGCAACCCATCCCACCTGATCAAGAGGTTCTCCTGCTCTTGAGGACAAACACTGTGGCTCAGGCACGGGGGACCCCAGGTGGAAAGAGAAGAATCAGAACAGCAGTCCCTGAAAGGGACATATAGAGCAGCATCAGGAAGAAGTCCCTGCAGTTTTTCTCCCTAGGAAGGAACACACTGAATTTCTCCTCCCACTTCCCCAGGACTTGAAAATTGTTCTCTCTCTCAACTGCTTTTTCCAGGGACCAGTCACAGAGAAAGAAAGAAAAAGTATTCATAACCTCCAGTTTCCTCACCTTGCTGACTCTTCTGTTTCAGTTGAGCTGCAGTGTCTCTTTGACTGATCCCTTCCAGCACACAGATGGCTACCTCCACAGCACTGTCTGGTCCATAGTGCTCACACATGCAGTCAGCAAGCCTGACTGCATCACTGGTTTCTTCAAGTAAACCGCTGGACAGATTGGGTGTGCCTTCATAATCAATATGTGATAATTCAAGCTTGAACTTCTTGAACACGTCCAACACAAGATCATCCAGTGCTTCCAAAAGGATGTTCCAGGAATTCACCTCTCCTGCCATCACTCTATGCTAAAAATTCCCTGGAAAAAAGCAGATACTTAAAGCTAAATTCTCTCCCTGAGACCACACTGCTTCTCTCAGCCTCTCCCTGCAACTCCTGCCTCAGGTATAGGGCTGACAAATGAAGCCAGGGTGCTGCAGTATCCCCATATGCACCCCACAGAAACAAAGTCAGCAGCCAGGGCACCTGAGGGATGCCTGGGCTCCCTGCTGCACTAGCCATGGCAACAGGGCTGGGGCTGCACCCTCTTTTATTTCTGGAGGCAGTGGCTAGTGTGGGTGGAGAGTGGCTATTTCTGCAGTACTAAGACCTTCAGGAGATCACGCACCCACTCATAGAATCATAGAATGGTTAGAGTTGGAAGGGACCTTAAAGATCACCTAGTTCCAACCCCCCTGCCCTGGGCAGGGACATCTCCCACTAGACCAGGTTGCCCAAAGCCCCATCCAGCCTGGCCTTAAACACTTCCAGGGATGGGGCATCCACAACTTCCCTGGGCAACCTGTTCCAGTGCCTCACCACCCTCACAGGAAATAATTTTTTTCTGGTATCTAATCTAAATCTCCCCTCTTCCAATTTAAAACCATTACCCCTCGTCCTGTCACTACACTTCCTGACAAAGAGTCCCCCTCCGGCTCTCCTGTAGGTTCCCTTCAGATATTGGTAGGCTGCTATGAGGTCTACCAATATCTGAAGGAAGTTCACACCAGCAGAGCCACCACAGCTCTCACTGCATCCACGGTGTTTGCCTGCTTGCAGCTCTGCATCTCACAGGAAAAAGAGTAACATCCAGGGAATGCAAGGCCCGTTCCTGCAGGTACAATGCAGAAGCCTTTCATCAGGAACTCGTAATGAAGGAACCTGAGTAAACTGCATAAAAAGTGCAGGTGTTTGGTTTTTTTTTTCTAAAGACCAACTTTACTTCTCATCTACCTATCAAGCCAATGAGAAGCCCCGCATAGTCTTGTCCCAGGAACTTGCTATCTGCTGAGTGAAAGAGGCTTTCCAACACATCGCCTCACTATAAGGCTCACATCCTTCGGTTTCTACAGGCTGCAAATATTTGGCTTTCTGCCCTTCAGGTCAGGCCTCTATTGCTACCCTTGCAGACCCGCGTGTTGTGTAAAGAGCCAACAGGGGCAAACGAGGAGCCAGAGGCTCAGCAAAGCGCAGGGAGGGCGACAGCAGCTGTTCCCCTTGCAAGGCTCGGTTAACAGCCCCAGCGGACCACCTCTGACCCCCTCCCGAACCCACACGCGTTTCCCTTGGGACCACGAGGAGGGGACAGACGCTGCTCGCGCAGATGTGCCTCGGCACCGGGGCCGGCTTCCGCCCTCGCGCGGCTGCTCTACAGCCCCCGTGCCTTCCCGGGCACCCCTCCAGCCAGCTGGGCAGCGCAGCGTCCCCCGGCCGGGCTCTGCCGCTTGCCCCCCCCCCTCCTCCAGGAAAAGGCTGCCTCCTCCCCCCCGCGGCCGCCGGGGCTGCTTCTGGGGCGCCCGGCCGCTGCTAAGGACCGGGAAGACCGGCCGCCGGGGAAGCCCCGCTCTGCTCCCCCGCGTCCCGGCAGCCCCCCCAGCTCCGCTTCCTCCAGCCCCGGGACGCCACGCAGCCCCCGGGACGCCACCCCCAACCCCAGGACCGCACCAGCCCCGCTCCCCGGCTCACACCCCCAACCCGGCCCGCTACCGGCCCCGCCGCCGCCGCCGCCAGCTCTCACTTCCCGCGGCGGCCCCGAGGGGCGGGCGAGCTACGGCGGGCGGCCGGGGCCAGTCCCCGCAGAACCCGCGCCAGTGCCGCCGCCCGGGGCTGAGCCGCCGCCGCGGGTTTTCGCTCCCTGCTGCACCGACTGGCTCATCAAAGCGCAGAGTTACGCTCCGGGGAATGGCGTGCGGGGGCAAACGTGCCGCAGCACTATCGGCTGCAGCCTGTGGCACTGAGCTCCCCTGCAGTCTTGTTCCAAAATGAGGCCTGGACTCTTACTGTGACGGAGGCTCAGAAGGTGCGCTCTGCTGTCCTTGGCATCCCGCCGCGACCTGGACTCTCAGCACCCACCAGTAATGAAAAAGAGGAAAAGGCACAAACCACTACCAAGAATCAGCACTTAATGTTACCTTTTATCATCATCACTCTCTTCCCCAAGGGTCTCTCCCTCTGCAGAAGACTTAGCTCTTCTAGGTACTGCCTTAACCTCAAACCTGGACACGGGAGGAATGGGTTCCTTCGCTAGAGGCATCTGTAAAGAGCCAGCTCCACGACCTAGGCCACTGATGGAACCAGTGAGCAGTGCTGGCCTCAGGAGGAGCACACCCCACTAGACAGAGGCTTTGTAATTTACCTCAATCCTCCTGTACCATCTTGATCCGAGACAACACTTGGGAGATTTTTTGACTCACTCAAGACGTGGAAATACCACAGACAGAGGAGCTGCATCCATCTGGTCTTTCATCCACCCTCTAAGAGATGCTTTTCAAGTTATATACGAAACAATGCAAACACTAAGATTTTATTAAACGTTTTGGCAATCTCCACCATAAGAAAGTGATTGAGGTGAAACCCTACGAAAGATGCCTAAATTCTTCTGTATATAAAACTAGTCCCATCTAACTTGAATAATGGTAAAATGGAAAACAAAATCAGCAAATGAGCATGCATAAACCCAAAGCAAGCAAAACCAAGTATGAAATTAACTGGAAAATGTCAATTTGATACCAAAGATAAGCTAAGAAGGACGTGACCTCATCAGACAATGACAGCAGAAGCTAATAGACTCACTTTGGAAACTGGTGGACACAGCCAGAATGGGCTGGAAGGATTTCTTTTTCCTATATGACCAATTTTCTCTGTGACAGAGACAGAGACATCTGGAATGACTCCAAGGAAAATATATCAGTTCTCACAAAGGCCTTTTGGTTTCTTAGTGAGTTTGCTGCTTCTCGGCAAACTTCTTACCGCCTACTCTTGCTTTAGCCCCTTGCTAAAACAAGCTGCACAGTATATAACCTGTTAGGGCTAGGAACATCGCCAGCCTGTTTGCAAGTATAAGAGTTAACAGACTCAGTCAGGAGACTTTACTAATGAAGAAACCAATGGAGGTGAAGACAAGGGAAGGCACATTATAAGCCTGGCTTCCTGGCTGCTGATTTCAGTGGAGTTGTTCTGCTTTGGCTATCCCTGAATAGAGAGCAAATTGTTCAGAGCTGGTTTTATCCCTACATTCTTTTCTAGGAGTCGAATGGCCACACCTGCAGTGTGGAGGAACTCAGTGACCCTCCATTCGCTTTCCTCCAGGCAAACTACACTGACACCATGCCAGGGTCTGCTCTCAGCAATGCCTTTGTCTTTCTGCACCTCAGCTTCATGGCCAGAGCATGGGATGAACATCATCACCCCTGCCATTACTTTGGTCCTTTTCCTCTTTATGGCAAGGCCCTTCAAGGACTATTCCTTGTCTAGCGGGAGTGTTGCTATATATATTGCCAGCACCCCTGAGCAGTAGCAAATAACAGTACAGAAAACTTGCACTGCTGCAGATCATATCTAATGGCTTGGCAGGTCACGGCAGGCCAGCAGGGCTCAGTTTGATAATCCTTAGAAGGGATTTAAAAGCAACTCTAAGTAGCACTGGAAGAACAATGAACTTACAGTGAGCTGCACTTGTACCACATATCTAGATTTGTTTAGATTTTGTAGAAATTTTTTCAAAAATGTCATTATCATTTTTTTCTCTCAAAGAGCAAGAGTGCCAAGGTCCTTTAAAATAAAGTCATTCTCTATTCATGATGATGCAAGAGAAATAGCACAGTGTCTCCGAACACAGCTCTGCACTATTTGCTGACAATACGGGATGTCCAACTTTAGGTTCTCATAGTCCACTGCCACTTTCTTTATCTCACCTGGAAAAAAGGAGGAGCAATGTAACTCACACCACAGCTGAGCAGACTCAAATGAGGTACCAGCAATTTCCGGGTAATATATTGCTAGAGAGCTGTCTCATCTAACCACATGGTACAGCTTCTTAGAGGGGCTTATCCAGACCACTCCTAGAGTAAGTTGGATGCACACCTGCCAACTGGTGTGCCCCATGCACAGCCATGATTTCTTCAGTCATGAAATAGGAAGAATCTTAGCCATCTGTGGTGACTAATACACAGGGCAGCTGGACAAGGTGGGGAGAACAGGGGCAGGCTCCATGAGAAGACTGATGTGTGCCAAGCCATGGAACTGAGCCCACAATCGGTGCACTCTTGGTTTGAGGAGATTTAGCCATACCACAGAGGTAAGGAAGACACTAAGCCATGTCACAGAGATAAGGAAGAAGCAAAGCACAAGTACTGCACAAGAACTCTAAATTTAGAGTATTCTGGCCACTCCTCACGACCCTCAAACTTGAGGAGCAGCTGTCCTGCCCCAAAGGGATGCTTGATAGATGTTCCCATCAGGAGGAAGGCGTCATTGGAAAGTTAAGAACCACCTCAAACAAATCATCATGTTGGATAGAGGTGCTGGTTCTTCTCTTGTCAGTGAATGACAGTGACAATGCTTTTAGACCACAAGCCACAGGTCTTGTTTTCCCAGCCTATGGTTGTGCTTTGGCCTTCTGCACTACGCACCTGGGTTCTTTTCTTCTCAAAGGTGACAGAGGCCAAAGCTGAAAAATACAGAATCACACAAGGTTTAGGGACAGTTTTATGGCCTTATTTGGACATGACAATGTTTTCTCATCCAAACCTTTGGTTAAGTATCGCACTTGCACAGAGTTAGGACAAGAGGTAAGAGATGCAAGTTGGACTGTGGATAGTTCTAATCAGATATGTGGAAAGCTGTTTTTTTACTATAAGAGTGGTCAAACAATGGATCCAGAGGTCCTCTCAAACCTGAATTATCCAATTATTTTATGAGTTCTCTCAGCCTGTCCTTTTACATGAGGTTCCTGATAGCACACTTCACTAGCCAATTGAGATCTGTTTGAAGAGCAGCCCCGCCCTCTGCTGTAACAGCAGGTCCGTCCGCCCCTCTCCCCAGTTCAGTGAACGTGCACTCCATTCTTCATCCAGATTGCTAATGAAGATTTTAAATAACATTGGTCTCAGTACTGATCACTGAAAGGAAGTGGCTAGTCAATGTCTGCCAGATGGATTTTAGATGTATCTGTTTCCCTTGCTTGGATATTGTTTTGATGTGCCTCAGCTGGTAACCTAGAGTTCCTTCATAGTCCATAGAAAGAAAGAGGCATTTCTTGGCCAAAATGGATCTCATCCCGAAGCCCATGGAGTAGGTCAGAAAAATTACATCCCAGCATCAGTTATTTCTCTTCATGTAAGTAAAGGTAACCCTACAGACCCCTTGGAGCTGTGGTAAAGGACTCTGGAACGCAGGCAGTTTTTTCATTAGTCTTCTTGGTCAAAGGGAAGGGGGCCAGTTGAATCTGTTGAGTCAGAAATGATTACAGGACTGGTGCCACAGCCAGGGGTTCAGGACCATAGTTCCTGCTTTGAGAAACAAGATCTGATGCTGATAGGGTCCATCTGTCAGAGGAGGGGAAGAGTATATGCAGTCTAAGCCTTGCCAAGCTTGTGAAGATGGTGTTAAACTAAAGTTGCCGGGGAGGGGAACCCTGTGCTATGCTGGACCTTGTTCTCACAAACAAGGAGGGGCTGGTGGGGAATGTGAAGCTCAAGGGCAGCCTTGGCTACAGTGACCATGAGATGGTGCAGTTCAAGATCCTTAGGGCAGCGAGGAGGGCACACAGCAAGGTCGCTACCCTGGATTTTGGGAGAGCAGACTTTGGCCTCTTTGGAGATCTGCTTAGCAGAGTACCATGGGATAAAGCCCTGGAACGAAGAGGGGCCCATGAAAGCTGGCTAAGGTTCACGGATCACCTCCTCCAAGCTCAGGAGTGATGCATCCCAACAAAGAGGAAGTCAGGCAAAACCACCAGGAGGCCTGCATGGATGAACAAGGCCCTCCTGGACAACCTCAGACAGAAAAAGGAAGCCTAGAGAGAGTGGCAGCAAGGACAGATAGCCTGGGAGGAATACAGAGAAATTGTCCAAGCAGTCATGGATCAGGTTAAGAGAGCTAAAGCCCAGATAGAGTTAAGTCTGGCCAGGGATGTCAAGGACAACGAGAAAACAGAAAACTTCTACATATATGTCAATGATAAAAGGAAGACCAGGGAAAAGCATCTCTCCTCATTGGTTCCTCCATCACTTGGAGAAGGAAGGTATCATCAAGGCACCCCAGGAACCTCCTAGATTGCTTATTCCCTCCTGTATTGTCCCTCCAACAGATACTGGGGTGGGTGAAGTCTCCCGTGAGGACCAGGGCTTGTGAACGTGAGGCTGCCTACGTCTGCCTATGTGTGTTTGAGTCTGCCTCTGTCTATAGAGGGCCTCATCTGCTCAGTCTGCCTGGTTGGGTGACCTGGACCAGACCCCCACTGTAACATCACCTGTCCCTGCCCTCCCTTTAATCCTGACCCATAAGCTCTTGGTTGGCTCCTCACGCATCCCCAGGTGGAGCTCCATGCACTCCAGCTGGTCACTGACATAGAGGGCAATACCCCCTCCCCATCTCCCCTGCCTGCCCTTCCTGAACAGCCTGTATCCTTCCATTCCAACACTCCAGTCATAGGAGCCATCCAACACTCCAATCATAAGAGCCATCCCACCATGTCTCTGTGATGCCAATAAGATCATAGCCCTGCAAACGTTCTCATGTCTCTAACTCCTTGTTTGTTCCCCATGCTACATGTGTTTGCATAGAGGCATTTAAGTTGGGCTCCTGATGAAACCGACCTATGGGCTGGAGTGGCTGGAATTCCTTTGTGCTTTACTCCAGGTGCTCTCCTGCTGACCTGTGATCCTTCTCCAGGCTCTGGGCATCTGTTGCTGGCACTGGCAATGAGGTAGGAGTGGGATGGGTTGAGGTTCCCCTCAGTCAAACGTTTTTTCAACAGGATGCCAAGTCATGGGATACAGAGATATGGGGCATGACACAATGATTCTCACCTCTACAGGGACATTCAGTCATTACCAGTGGTAATGTTGCCTTGTGTTGTGAGAGCTTTTAAAGGACAATGTAAAATTGGAAATGGTATCATTCAGAAGAATGCATGACAAATGACAGTGGAGAATCATATCTGGGGTGGAGAAAGTTGTTAGCCTCTGCCTTGTAAATCCAGGATACAGCCAAACCCCACATAATGACCAAACTGCATTTGTGGCAGCTGCAGTGCATGACAGCCTGGCCCCAGGGGTATGTCTAGCATTATGCTCCAAGGACATGAGACTGACACCATGGAATTAGCTGAAAACCCAGAGAGGAGAAGGAAGAACAGTCAGGATAAAAATACTCAATGTTAAACAAAACAGAAAGCTGGAATGACTTAGAGATTATAAAGGGAAAAGTGGCAAGTGAAGGGTTTGAGGTAAAAGAGAACTAATTTTCTGTTCAGTAATCTTACTTTTCAGCTAAACTTCTTCTAACTAACTAAACTCTCTAAAATTAACAGCATATTTTTCAGACAGTATCTGCTTCCAGAGTGATAAGATCTTTGTTTATAGTTTATGCTAAGGAATGCTTATACTTATTTCTATGCCTACCAAGGTTAGCTCACTTTGTTACATGCCCCATTGGAGGGTCAGAAGCAGAGAAGCGTAGAGGGGTCGCACCTGCAGGGAGGAGCGGAAAGGACAGGTGACCCAAAACTGGGGTTGTTGTGGTTTAGCCTCAGAAAGCAACAACAATAACACTGAGAGAGGAATATACAAACACGGTTATGATACCACCGCTCACTGCCCAGACCCGGGACACTCCAGCCCTCTCCCAAGATATGACTTCCTGCTCCTGCTACAGGCTGGGCATGGCTCACCTGGGATGGAATACCTGTGTCTCTGCAAGATCCTAGGGAGAGTTAATCCCATCCCCACCAGAGCCAGGACAATGGTATTCCATCCCATCTGCCCCATGCTCAGTATAAAAGCTGAGGGAGTAAAGGGTCAGCCTCTTTCTCCAATGGCCAGCGTCCGTGGAGGACTCTGTCTGTTCATCTGCCTTTGATCCCAATCTGTGTGTTCCTGACTCCAGATCCAGAACCCAGTTCCTGTCCATCGCCAAGTCCAGTCTGGGACTTTCCCAGTGCTGACGGTGATGTGATCATCATCCTGAGAGCTTGATACTGGTTTTGTATATATTGCATATATTTCGTTATTTTCTTTTTGTTATGTTGATAATATTTTCATTTAAGTAGTTTAGTTTCCTTTTAAACTAATCTCTTTCTCTTCCTGTTCTCCCTTCAGGGAGAGGTGAGGGAGAGCATCCACCATTCATTTAACTGGCCAGTCCAACCCAAACCACGACAGATTTATTGGCGCCCAACACGGGGCATGACTGGGGCCCTGAGAGATTGCCTGAATAGTTAGAATTCCAGCTTGCTCAGAAATTAAAACAGACAGCTTACATCATGCTGTTTTAAAGCAAAATGTTATATCATGTCTTTAGAGAGGTTTGTTTAAAGTTAATTGATGCAACACTGCTTAACCTGCTGAATAGGTTGCATGGTTTAGTTGCTCTGTGTTTGTATGCGGTGGCTTAAATGCGCTATTCTGCTGTGGTTTGGAATTGATGCCGTGAAAGACTGAAAACAGGACTCAATAGTCGGGATGACTATTAAGCAGGTATTCTTTATTGCAGCGCTGGACACACAGGGGATCGCTGCTCCAAATATGCGTGATAGGCAGAGTTAGTTTCACAACATATATACACACTATACATACATATTTATGCAATTTCCAAGAACTAATTAACTTATTCATTATATTTCCGAGAATTCATTGTTACCGTGACTGGTTCTATATGTCTCATTGGTCTTGGGGCCCACTGTTCTCATGGATAAGTTCTTTCTACAAGGTTACGTTGTCCTATAGCATCCTGTTCTCATGGATAATTTCCTCTTACAAAGTAACATTTGTGCTGACCTATACAATGGCTACATGCATACATGCCTAAAAAACAAAACACAGTATTTGCTAATTCATGTTTATGGTAAGAGTGGCTTAGTTATGTCAAGCAAACCTTCAAGCCACGCTCAGCCTTATTCCTTAATTCAGGATACAGATCTATAATATGATAAATTGGATAATGGTTTTATCTGCATATCTTGGGCATCATGTAATGGATTCTATTACTAATTACACTTTTGATTTTCCCTGAGGAAAGTTTACTTCACCCTTTAATGTTTATACCAAATTGACACTATCAGAGCTAGGGGATGGAAAACTTTTGGATTTAGAAAATGAATGTTACTGTCTTGAAATCATTATTTTATTGTCAATTTTCCTGTATGTGCTGCAGGGGTGGTTTCTTACTAAAAATCGGTGCAGGAGTTGGTATTATATGACATACACTGCTGCTACTCAAATCCCACAAGCTGCTTTGCTATCTGTACCAGCACAAGCCGCTCCATCGCCTATACTGGCATGAGCTACTCCAGCTTTGACAATGAACACCACCACTACTGCGACTCTGGCTGCGACCACTGCCACGATTCCAACCTTGACAATGAGCACCATCAGCTGCTCCGACAATGACCACTGCCACTATTACACTCCTCAAAAGGGAGGCACAAGCCACTCCACCGCCTTCACAAGCACAAGCCACTCCACCACCCTGTGGAACTTGGATAATGAGGTGAAGTATCTGTGCTCAAAGAACAATCAAGACTGGCCTTGATATCTCTTATGCAACATGTCACCCCGTGACCCTCCCCACCCTGCCTGTCACTACGTGTCATGGCACATCACTACATGACATCACGCATGTCATCCCATGACGTCAGAGGGCTGCTAGCCACTGGTTGGGAGATGCAGGGGCACCTCTGGGCTGCCGATCACCGGCAGCTTGAGTAGGTGGGGCCAGGGCCAGGGCCAGGGCCTCAGAGGAGAACCCCCATCCCTCGCCCTGCCCCTAACAACCACATCCACCTGCATTGACCCAAACCAGCCCCAAAATAGGCCAGGGGAGGGGGTGAAAAGACCGTTTTTCTACAGCAGGTCCAAAAAAACCTGTTAAGGGTCCGCCATAAAAAAGGGCAGTTTTCTGACAGTATGCTGTCCTGACAGTTTAGGAGGTTTTGAGGTGATTTGGGGTGATTTGGGGTCGCCAGGCAAAATCTGGGGTTCCTGGGGCACCAGGAGTGGTGTTCCCTGGAGTGGTTTTCGGGCTCCCCTGCGTCCACTTTGTGGTCCCCAAGGCAATTTCGTGATCCCTAGGGAGTCCTTGGGGCGATTTTTTCATTCCCCAGGGAAATTTCTGGGGGTCCCTGGGAGAAATTTAAGGTACCAAGGATGGTTTGCGGGTCTCCAGAGACAATTGTAAGGCCCCTGGAGAAGTTTTAAGGTGCTTGTTGCTTGTTTTCACTGTCTCTAGAAAACACTTTCATCGCCCAACCAGCCTTGGGGATATGTGCTTTCCTGGTGACATAATCCTCAAAACCACCTTTTTTCACACTCCCCAGGGCCAGGCTCAAAAATGTCGAATGTCCACAGATGGTTTCAACAGGGAAGGTGCCAGGAGGGAAAACTATTGCTTGTTCTCACTGTCTCTGGGAACCACTTTCAAAGCCCCACCAGCCTTGGGACTTTCACTTTCACAAGGGCCGGGCTCAAAATCATCAACCCCCTGGAGCTTGCTCCCACATGGAAGGTGCCAGGAGGGAAAAGTGGTGCTTGTTTTCACTGTCTCTGGGAATTGCTTTCGTAGCTCCACCAACAATGGGACTTTCACTATCCCCAGGGCCGGGCTCAAAACTAGCAAAAGTATGGAGCTTGTTCCAACACAAAAGTTGCCAGAAGTGAAAAGTGGTGCTTGTTCTCACTGTCTCTGGGAAGTGCTTTCATAGCCCCACCAACCTTTGGACTTTGTGCTTTCGTAGCAACGTCATCTTCAAAACAAACTGTTCACTCTCCACAGGGCTGGCCTGAAAAATACCAAACATCCGGAGATTGCTCCCACACCGAAGGTGCTAAGAGGGAAAAGTGGTGCATGTTCTCACTGTCTCGAAGAACTGCTTGCATACCAACCTTGGGACTCTCATTGTCCCCATGGCTGTGTTCAAAAGTAGCAATCTTTTGGATCTTGCTTCCTCATAAAAAGTGAGGGGAGAGAAAAGTCGTGCTTTTCACTGTCTCTGGGAACCCCATGCATAGCCCAACCATACTTGAGGTTTTCAGTATCTCAAAGGCTGGGCTCAAATCTAGCTGACATCCAGAGATTGCTCCCACACCAAAGGTGCCGGGAGAGAACAGTGGTGCTTGTTCCTTGTTTCTGGGAAGTGCTTTCATAGCCCCACCAGTGTTAGGGCTCTCACTTTCTCCAGGGCCAGGCTCAAAACTAGCCAATGTCTGTAGATTACTCCCACCCGGAAGGTGCCGAGAGGGAAAAGTGATCCTTCTCGCACTGCTGCTGGGAACTGTTTTCATAGCCTTACCAACCTTGGCGCTCCACGCTTTCATTATGACTTCATTCTCAAAATCACCTGGTTTTTTTTTTCCTCAGGGTCTAGCTCAAAAGTAGTAAATGTCTGGAGATTGCTCCCACACCCAAGGTGCCAGCAAGGAAAACTGCTCTTGTTCCCACTTTCTCTGGGAATTGCTTTCATAGCCCCACAAGCCTTGAGGCTCTGCACTTTCCTGGTGATGTCATCCTCAAAACTACTTTTTTTCACTCTACCCAGGGATGGGCTCAAACATAGAAAAGGTTCGGAGATTGCTCCCACACCAACAGTGCCGGGAGGGAAAACTGTTGCTTCTTCTCACTCCCTCTAGGAACTGCTTTAATCCCTACACCTTGGGCCTCCACGCTAACCTGGTGACGTCATACTCAAAATCACAATTTTTGACTCTCCCCAGGGCTGGGCTCAAAGATAGAAAATGTCCAGAGATTGTGCTGACACCAGAGATGGATCAAGGGTAAACTGGTTTTGTTCTCACTCTCTCTGGGAATCACTTTCATAATGCCCCCAACCTTTGGGCTCCACTTTTTCCTGGCAACGTCATCTTTGAAAGAAACTTTATTGACTCTCTCCAGAGCTAGCCTCAAAAATACCAAACATCCAGAGATTGCTTCCACACCCAAGCTGCCACGAGGGAAAAGTGTTTTTGTTCTCACTCTCTCTGGGAATCGCTTTCATCGCCCCCAAACCTTGGGGCTCTGTGCTTTCCTTGTGATTCTGTGACTTGGGTAGTTTGGCTAGGGCACTTGCCAGTGAAGGCAAAAAAGTCGCTGATTACCTCAGCTTTGTCCATATC
>KZ506159.1:272060-308983 GCA_002844005.1 Limosa lapponica baueri | reverse complement strand
CTTGGGTAGTTTGGCTAGGGCACTTGCCAGTGAAGGCAAAAAAGTCGCTGATTACCTCAGCTTTGTCCATATCCTGGGTGACCAGGTCTCCCGTTTCCCTCCGGAGAGGCCCCACATTTTCTCTAGTATTCCTTTTGTTCCCAGAGTCTCTGGCTGCTCCTCCCAGGGCTTTATAATCTTTTTTAGTCTTCAGGCTGCTCCCATCTGCTGAAGAGTGCCTCTGAGTATTTGCGAACTGAGCTCTGTGCACCCTCAGAGCTTTAAAAGACGTGAGTTCTGTTTACCATCCTTTTAATGCAGCACATTTTTCTTGTTTAGCTGATCATGGCTTTTATCCCAACAACCTTTCATCTCACTTCATCCCACCAGCCATCCTGGGCAGTAGCATTCATTGTAATAGTTTATAGTTTTAAAAAAGCTAGAAAATTCTGTGGTGATACTGCTTTTGTCTTTCCTTCTAAAATTGCAAACCAGAACTCTTAAGACAAGTCTGGAGCCCTGCTGCAGCTGTGTAACTGCATGAATCTGGGTTCAGCATAAAGGATCAAAAGTTTGGTGCTGGCCTGTCTGTCTTTTTACTTTTAAATAAGATTATCCTAATTTATACAAGGTAATCAAGCAGGAGCATATTTTTTTATCTCAATTTAAAACTAAGAAAAATTATGCCTTTGTGATCAGACTAGGTTTTTTGTCTTTTATAAATATGTATGTATGCGTATGAGCCTTAGGGATCCCTTCCAACTTGAGATATTCTATGATTCTATGTACGTATGCATGCATGTATGTGTGTATATCATTATATGTGTGCATGTTGTATATTTATTTCTCCTCTACTCTGAAAGCTTCAATTGGTACCTTGTCTTGACTTTCAATGTTTCAATTGAAACTTTCAATTAATCTAACATTCATGTGCCATAAGCTGCTTCAGGGCCTGCCTTCACAATCCAGTGAGCCTGCAGTAGTGTTTCAAAGAGCTTTGAGACTTCAGCTGACCTCAAGCAAAGTTCACAGGCAGGATTTAATTTGCTCAGGAAAAGCCCCTGAGCAATGCATTCAGGCTTGCTTTGTCACTTGCATGCTGCTAACTGTGAGGGTCTAACCTCCAGCAATCCCAACACAACAATCCTTGGCTGACTGATATCCTGTGGCTTCTGAGGAGGGTGTCAGTATTTGCCTTCAGGTGACCCCTGCCGATGCAGAAGTTGACACCACTGACAGCAGATGGGAGCTTAGTTTCACCTAGGATGACCCCCACCACCCACTATGGTGAAGGGAGATTTGACATACCATGTCTCCAGAAAGTCAGCATGCATCAGAAGATTGGCTTTTTTACAGCATGAGACACCACCATCTGTGAAGGTAAACAGAGTCCGCCTCTTGCCATCCTTCAATAAGCCATACAATGGTTAAAAAACGTGACCAGCATTAACTTCCAAGCTCATGTATAGTGGATAAGCCTCATGTATACTGGTTCCTACACTTATTTGATATAGTGTGGAACTGAATTAAATCAGTGCTGTTTAATATCTTCATCAATGATATAGACAGTGGGATCAAGTGCTCCCTGAGCAAGTTTGCAAATTACACCAACCTGAGTGGTTCAGTCGGCATGCCAGAGGGAAAGGACGTTATCCAGAGGGACCTGAACAAGCTAGAGAGGTGGGCTGGTGCAAACCTCATGAGGTTCAACAAGGCCGAGTGCAAGGTCCTGCACTTGGATCAGGACAGTCCTCGTTATCAATACAGGCTGGGGGAGGATGTGACAGAGAGTAGCCCTGAAGAAAAGGAGTTGGGGGTACTGGTGGATGAAAAGCTGGACTTGAACTGGCGTTGCACACTCGCAGTCCAGAAGGCCAATGGCATCCTGGGTTGCATCAAAAGAAGCATGGCCAGCAGATCAAGAGAGGCAATTCTCCCTCCCTACTCTGCTCACGTGAGACTCCACCTGCAGTACTGTGTCCAGCTCTGGAGCCTTTGGCGCATGAAGGACATGGACCTGTTAGAGTGGATCCAGAGGAGGGCCATGAGGATGATCAGAGGGCTGGAGCACCTCTCCTACGAAGACAGGCTGAGAGAGTTAGGGTTGTTCAGCCTGGAGAAGGCTCCGGGGAGACCTTATAGCAGCCTTCCAGTACCTGAAGGGGATCTACAAGAAAGGTGGGGAGGGACTGTTTGCAAGGGCATGTATTGATATGACGAGAGGTAATGGTTTTAAACTAGAGCAGGGTAGGTTTAGATTGGACATCAGGAAGAAGTTCTTCATAATAAGAGTGGTGAGACACTCAAACAAGTTGCCCAGAGAGGTGGTAGAGGCTCCATCCCTGGAGACATTCAAGGTCAGGCTTGATGAGGCTCTGAGCAATCTGATCTACTTAAAGATGTCCCTGCTTGTGCAGGGGGCTGGACTAGATGACCTCTAAAGGTCCCTTCCAACCCAAACTGTTCTATGATTCTATGATTCGTTCTATGATTCTAAACAGCCCCTAGATACAGCATTGAAAGCACAGCGTGACACGTGTCCAGTCTGGAGCACAATAGCAAAGACCACCTCCTGATCTTCTAGCCAAAATATTTGGAAAAGAAAGGAAGAGGAGGTTAAGATCATCTTTTTTTCATAGAGTTTGGGAAAGGCGAGAGGTGCAGAGCACTGAAATCTTGAAGGAACTGAGACTTGGTTATACCATGGAAAAACACTGTACTGCCAATATACAGGTTTTCTGTAGGTGCTGGTAGGTTATGAGAGAGACCAGAATTTGAAAACCATGAAAAAAGTCTCCTGATTATAATAGTAGACAAAAAATGCAGTCTGACTGGTTATGACAAATTGTGCAGAGTGAGAAATTATCTCTTTCCTTCAATCCATAAGAGGGAGTCTGTGAGCAAAAAATCCATCACGGACACCACAGCCAAAGCCTGTGCAGGGAACCACGATAGGGACTGAGACAATTCCAGGGCAAGGATGCTGTCTGGTCACGTCAGAGCGTGAGAAACATATTATCTTGCAGCAGTGTGCAGATTTCTGCAGATAGGATACAAAAATCCTTGTGCTCATTTGAAACTAGGCAGGGGAATGAAGGCTAAAGTAAAATGATTATTTTCAAGGAGAGTAAAAGATAAATGATATGCAACTGTTACAAATGGGATAATTGTAGGGTCATTTCGAGGTGCAGAGTCTTGGTAGGGAACTCACTAATTGTAGCAGTAACACCTTATCCAGCTGAGATTGCCTAGGTAAGCAGATCAGAGCCACATAATTTGGATACGGATGTCACGGAACTGGGACCAATGAGCAAATGGTGGATTGTTTCTTTGGAAGGAGTTTTAGAGGAGAAAGGGAGATAGAATAACTACAAAAATGTGGATTCAGAAGTAGAAAAAAAAAAGGAAAAAAAAAAGGGAAAATAACATATGAAATCAGGTAAAGAGAAAAGATTAGACCTTCCAATAGCAGGAGTGCAGATGCCTATGGAAGGTAATGAAGCTGACTGCAGATCCAAGACCACCAGAAAACCGGAGGGAAACCTATTGGTCAACGTGATAGAGTCTCCCTCACGAGAAAGGAGGGTAGGTTGACTATATGTACATCTGTATTACTAAGGTGAACCCCAACTTCCCTTGTAATTTTTTATCAGGATGCTTGCCTTTTAGAGTATGTAGGAGAAACTGTACCTGTATACTGTGGCCCACCACGGCTGTGGATGTGTGAGAACACCAAATAAATAATTCATGGACTGAGGAGTGAGGAGGCAGTGTGTTAGACTTGAACTAGATGTTCTGTTGACACTATGTTTCCGATCCATAGGTTTCTGGTTCTTGCATTGTGATCACAGGACTTTCCAAAGAGCAGTGCTTTAGTCCAAAATTGTTAAGATTTTTTTTTTTTTTTACATTGAGAATAGAAATACTGTATGTATCTTCTGCCCCGGGTCAAAACATGGTGCTGACTGCTTTTACAAGCAAGAATTTCTGTGCTTTCCAAGGCTTGCAAATATTCATGTATTGTATGTATTACATATTGTATTACAAATTGTATGTATTACAAATATACGATGGGGTAATGATGCAAGTCAACATCAGGTCTATGAATAGTGGGGACCATTCACAGATGGTTATGACATAGGTATAAACACAGGAATTCTAGCAAATGCCAAAAGTATCTTTAAATAGAAACTGTACTGTCAGTATGCTCAGTGATCTCAAAGTTACCAAAAGAGAATACAAGGAAAATCAATACAATAAGAATAGAAGGAAAAAGAAACAATGGCTGAGGGGAAAAAAAAGTAAAATTCATCTAACTGAAGATAATGCAGTGACAGCAAATGCCCTACAATTTCATGCGGCTGAGACAAATGAGGAACACAGGACTCACTACAGCCTACATGTTCTTTTACCAGGAGCATAAGAAGCACAGAACTAAAGCATTTCACCTGGCTACTGCCAGTATTAAAAAATTCTCTGACTTTGAGTGCTAGAGACACATACCCTCTCAAAGTCTGTGAAAATCCATATGCCTTGCCATTTCTACTCAAGGGGAGATTTTTTTCTTAGATGTTAGGCAGTCACTGGTTAAAATAAAGAGCTGTGCTATGGACGAGAATATGTCCGTGCTTAGGGAGTTCATAACCCCCAGAAATGATAGCTGTAAAGTTAGAATCATCTTTTGGGGATGGATTTGAAATCTTGGTTTCTTCTTCCTGCCCCTAATCATTGCTTTAACACATTATAAAATGTGTTAAACTCTTGTTTCCTCCAAGAAACAAACAAAACCACAAACAAAACCTTGAAGAACACACCCACCCACCCGATGCTATGTCCAGCACTTCTGAACAATGTGAAATGT
Organism: Limosa lapponica baueri; assembly: GCA_002844005.1. Lineage (NCBI taxonomy): Eukaryota > Metazoa > Chordata > Aves > Charadriiformes > Scolopacidae > Limosa > Limosa lapponica. Next base: position 304,143 of record KZ506159.1, on the reverse strand, counting down.
AAGTAATGTAGATGTATGTAAGTGCATGTTCATGCTCTCAGACAGCCTTCTGGGTTGAGCAGTTCAGCAAATTAAGCCCTAGATCTCCATCCAACTTCAGGTTTGGACACACACTGTTCAGCTCTGGTGTCATCTGGGACAGTTCCTGGAGCTAAGCTCTGGACAAAAGGGGTTGGGAATGTGGAGACTTTCAGAGCTAGCTGAGGAAGAGTGAGGGTCTCGCTCTTCTTCAAGTTTCCCTGTAGATGACTTACCCTTTTTATGGGATCTACCCTCTGAAGCAATTTATCATTTTTCTTATTTCTCCAGTGTTTCTAATGGTGCTCTGTAGGTGGCAGCGCAGAATCAACTTCTTTGGTAATTCAACCAACTGAGAGATTTGTGTGTTAGGAAAAATTTGGGTGCTTTGGTTATTGCAGTCACTGTATGTATGTATTTTTCTAGATGACTCAGGCAGTCTTCTTTTACAATTGTTCCTTATTATCAATAGACACATTAGCATTTTATCTTTACGATCTTAACACATTGTTGGTTGTCTAGTTCTTTCAATTAACTTTTTCCTGTTCTTGCTCTTACATTATTTTTACCATTGCTCTGGTTCATTTGGGAACAAAGCAAACAAATCACTTTGAACTACTATAAATCCTCTCTCTTAATGTGTGCTTTTTTCTTATGTTTCACCTTCACAGAAAAATGTTTCCAGAACCCTGAATAAATTGAACCAACAACACATGCTGTTGCATAAAAGGAACAAAGCAGCTTACTTATTGATAGGGTAATGCACATCAGCTTATTTAAAGCTGATGCTTTGAAAGTAAGCGAAGATAGATGGGCCTTAGTGGTAATGGAAAATCAGATTTCCACTTTGCTTCTGCACATGGCTTGGCATGACTTCTCAGCTCATTTGATTCACGTTTTTACACTCTCCTGTGGAAACTGACGTAAATTTCAGGACACCATGACCATTTTGCATTGGAAAATAGGTACTTTTTCATATCTGTCATTAACTATGAAGTCTTTTTAGCTAGAAGTGCACACACAATATTTCAAGCATTGGCACATTTTATAATTCTGCAGTTTGTGGTTCTTTGGCAGGCAACTTCAACTTTCACAGGCAGGAATATGCATCTTGATTCCCAATGTTGTTAGCTTTTAGAGCAAGTTAGATTTACAAACTATGTCTAAAAGTCCCCTCCTACTCCCTCTTGAGTAACCTTCTATACTTTCCCACTCATTGAAAGCTAACACTGTCCTGGTACCTGCAGACCTAACCATTAAGTCTTTGTTCCTTATTACAACACTCCAATATCAATGTCTTTCTATCATTTGTAGACTTACATTCCCTCATTGGAGATGAAAATTAGAACATAAATTTAGATTACTAGTTACACAAGACAAACAGGAGTACTGAATCTGTTTGTCAAAACTTACAATTTTAAGACTGCGATACAATTTTTTAAACAGCAAAACAGGAATGATTTATCATAACCCATTATTTTCCCTATAACCAAAAGGGCAATCCATAACTGTGATTGTCAGGCTAACAGATAATGTCTCTCTGCAGGCAATGTAAAAGTTAGAACACCTACCTAAAGGTCCTGAAATTGCTGGGAAAAAGGCACATCTGCTTTACAGATACCAGGGGTAGAAAGCAGCCTACGGCACCTGAAAGCACAATACGCCAGCCTGGTCTGTGTTTCAGTATTGAGCTGCCTACAGCCGCTCTGTGTGATGCACTGGCTCCCAAGTCAACTTCCTCAAAGACCTTTCCCTGACACATTTGTACATCATTCATATTGCTGAACAGTGATTACTTCAAGTGACAACTTCTTCATGGTACCTTTTTCTTGTCTACGACTACCTATTTTTATCACGAAGTTTATAAAAAATTTTTAATGTGTAAAGTTAATTGAAGGCCAATGACAAGAAATTGAGACAGTCCTATGAATAACTGCAACTGAAGACAGAAAGATAGGTGTTTCTTTGTACAGTTGAATTGATACTGTACTAAGAGCTTTTACGTGACTGTCCAGCCTCTTGGACTAGATAGGTCAGGCATGCAAATCACACTGTAGATGCTATATTTACTTTTAAAGTATCTCTGTCACATGGTTATACATAGCCATTCCCATTCAGGGCAAGCAGTCTCAACAAATGCAATGCTCTATGAATTTGCCAAAGGACTTTATCTAAACCAGTAATACAAAAATTTACAAAAATAGAAAAGAATGCTTTATCTGTACCTGGAGTCTTCAAAGCCATAGTAAGTGATTCTATTTTCTCTATCTTTTAAACAGAAAATACTTCTATTACGTGTTTTATCTGAAATTAGGATTAAAAGCCTTTTATCTGTTTTCTTATAATAGCAACATAGTTAAAAGTTTAGTGTTATATTTTAGCCCAGGCTTTGCCTCAAGGCAGTATTTGTACTAAAATTCTAATATGTTTTTGACAACATAGAGTAATTTTGAATAAAAGGAATCCAGATTTGGTTAGACCATGCAATGATGAGGAAAACAGACAAACAAACAATATTACCCTGTTTATTAAATAATAATATTAAGCCATTGACTGGAAAATAAGCTTCCCAATGCTTCAAGCCTTTGGCATGCTGATTACTGGGTTTTCTATATATGAAAACACTGCTTTTTTAGATATGGATAACTTGAAAAATAATGAATGCGTATTATGATTACTGTTACTCTCATGGTCTTTTGTTTCCCACAGAGATGGGTATTCTTGCTCTACTTGCTCTACCATTGCTTCTCTTAGGGATCAGTGGAATTATTTATATTTACCAGTCAGTCAGGTGGCTATTGGCCAAGTCAGCTGTGCAAAACAAGGTGGTGGTAATCACTGATGCCATCTCTGGACTGGGCAAAGGTGAGTTGTCTCATTTCTTCTTAGTGTCAGAGAAAAGAAACAGCCAGAGAACCAACCTCTAAGTGATAATACGTGCATCCATTACCCTGTATATATTCATAACTGCCTGGATGGAGCAGAAGTTAAGAAATAAATTTTTAAACAAATCCTATGACTTTTATATGTACATTTTTAGTCTCAGCCACAGGAACTGCTGGAAAAATTTTAGGAACTGCAGAGCTTTGTATTTATTTAATTCAATAGAATAAGAGCTTTTGTAAGCACATTAAGAGTACTATTTTTAGCATGTTGCTACTATGAGATCTTATTACATAGGTTGTCACTGCAGGGTAGCAGCAAATCAGAATAAACAGGTGTCACCTTGCTCTTTACACGTTCCTTTTCAGCCCTTAAAGACGTCAACATTTCCTGCTCCCTGTAAATAACAGTTCTCACCCCTCTGTCCCTGTTCATATCTCTGCCCCCTCTATCACCCACGTTACTCCTCTTCCCTTAGCACCCTCCTCCCGGTACCTCCAACTGGGTTGCCTGGCTATGTATAATAGCGGGTTCAGTGGATGGAAAGAAAGGGTATGTGATAATTTATCTGTTTATATAAGCTGATTGTCTGGGTGGCCAGCCAGTTAGTATATACTTCTTCTTGGCTCATATTTCCTGCTGGATTAATGGTACTGGGTCATATATTGCTTATGCACAATTGTGCTCTTGGCATCACTTGAGGGGCAGATGCAAGTGTCTCATAAGGCAAATGTAGCTTGAGGCTACATTTTGGCATTTTCAGTGAAGACTTACTCTATGTTGGAAACCTTGCATGCCTAAGCAGGAAATAGATGGGCAAAGAGAATGCTTTTGCAGAATTATTCCTTAGTAGAACAGAGCAGAGACCTGCAACAGAAATGCACACCATTCTGGCAAGGAGTGCTCTTTATCAGAGCCTGTTAGGACAAGGTATGAAGTAATTCTGATCTCCACATGCCAACTGGTCTTTCCCTTTCCCTGACACACTTTAGTTTCAGTTGAAGATAATATTAGCATGCATTTTCTCTAATTGGTTATTTTTCAGTATTTTTGTTTGGAGAGGCATGATTTAGAGTTCTCCAGCTGAGACTGGATGTTGCATAGAATCATACGATGCCTGGAGGTTTCTAGACAAAAGTCCTGCTTGAAGCAGGAGCATCACCAGGACTAGGTCTGGTTGGGTGTGGCTTCAAGCCAAATCTTGGAAACCTCCAAGGATCAAGAACATGTATTGAACATTTCTCAACATTTCTTCAAGTATCTTGCTCCAGCACTGCATGACCCTGGGGAAGATTTTCCTAAGTTCAGTTTCCTTATTAACCTTTCTTCATCTTTTTGTTTGTTTGTGACTACCTTCTGCCTGTCTCTTGAGGCTACAAAAGCAGTTGCATCCCATGTCATCCCTCCCCACACACCCTTTTTCACAGACATGAAAAAGGAAGTAAATCAAAGCAATTTTATTTTATTGTCTTAAACATATCTACTGCCAGTATCCCATAGGGTGATTCCGAGAAGTTATTTGCAGGCTTGAATGATTCCAAATAATGCAGAATTTACTGTGCAGTCCAGTCATGCATGTGCGATGGCCATTCACTTTAAAATACCAGCTGTCTGGCCAGCTGCTGCATATTTGAGCTCTTAGGCAGCAGCCAAATTCCTTTTCCCACATGCCAGAATTTCCAGACTAAAGATGACATTCATCCAAGTTGAAAATGAGAAACAAACCCCATGATGATTGAAGATGTTTGCATTGATTTATGGTTGTTATTTAAGCCTGATTCCTGTTTCTTCTCGGTGCTATAACTCAGAAAAGTCCAAGATAGTTGTAGAGGAGAACATTATTGTTTTCCCTTTTTCCTTTTTACTGCTGTTCACAAATTACTCCTTTATTGCTGTTCACACATTTTATTCACAATGTTGCCCCAACTCTTATATTTATAGGAAAAATACAAGTGTAGTTGTCCTGGTACTGGCAAATAAACTTTAAATCAAAAAATCTTTCTATGCTAGAAAAAATGAAAATGAAAGACATTCATAAAATTACTGTTGTAAATAATGGAAAAGATTACATAAATAAAGCTCTCCAGCTGCACAGGCATACAAAAATAGAAGACTGGATCCTGAAGTGTTTTCATATGGATATTAAGAGTCTAGCATGGGCATTTAAGAAATCTCAGATGGGCATACTAGCATAACTAGATTTGCCTGTGGGTACTGAAATCTGAAGAAAATGCTTTTTGGAGGACAGACTGGGTTGTAGCACTAGGGCTGTACTGTTGCCCATTCAACAAAGGCCACAGGAGCTAGGACAAATTAAACAGGCTGGAAATGCATAAGGCTAATTGTAAGACCATATTACTGTTCTTCCCATGCTGAATATGTAACTGTCATACAGATTTGATTTAGGGACTAAATATGAGGGCTCCAAGGCTGAGAGCCTTTTGGAAGACCTAATCAGAAAAAAAAAACAAAAAAACCCAAACCAAAACCACGAGAGGAAGAATAACTCTTGATTTCCAGTCCTATGAGCACACATAACCCACTGCCAACTAATTGCCTGGCTGCACAACAGACACATCATCAGGCTTCAGGGAATGTAGCTGAACAAGAAATAGTTCAAGCTGGTCCCTGATGCCTCTGCTGACTACAGGGAAGGTCTAATACTCAGGAGATAAAGGTCTTGGGATGGACTGCATAGGGAGGGAAAGGTCTGTAGAAGAAAGTCCTCTCTCATTGGTGCTCCATCTGTGGGCTAGTGCGTGGCAGATTTCTCTATTGCTCTTTCTCAAAGTTGTAGACAACTTTCATGTTGCCAAGAGTTTCATGAAGGTAGCATACAGACCCAGTTTTGCTATTTACTGGGGTTGGTTGGGGCATTATACCATTACATTACATTTTAATTTATTACTCACATATATTTTATTGCCATTTAGTGCTTTCTTTCTCGTATATATTTATTCTTTCAAAATTAATGAATTTTAAAGCATAAATTCAATATCATTAGTAAAACCAGCATCCAATTTTAAACAAAATGAAATTGTTATTATTTCTTTTGAACACATTTCTCTCCTAGAATGTTCTCGGGTGTTTCACACAGGAGGAGCAAGGCTTGTGTTGTGTGGCAGGACATGGGAAAAGTTGGAAGCCTTGTATGATGCTTTAATTAGTGTGGCAGACCCCAGTATGGTAAGTATTTCCTCACTCTGCTTTGAAAATTCAAGACGTGAGGTAAACACCTTGTTTAGGTACACAAAGTGCTTTTAAACCCAGTATAACATGAAACATGATTCACTTTTACTGGTGATTTTGGTCACCTAGGTAACACACCTGACACAGTCCAGAGAGAGAAAGACAGAGACATCTCTGAATGATGTATGATGCCAAAAGTATAGGTCAGAAATCCTGCTCTCTTGAGCTAAATCAAGGCAATTACAGTAAAGCAACTGAATGGTCCTGCATTTTGAACAAGCCACCTAACTAGAAATTCTAAGCAGAGGAATTTGCCTGTTAATTTGGGTGAAAGAGATCCACAGTGCTTCACTTAATCACAGGTACTATCACCCATTTTTCACATAATTAGAGTGATCAAGGAGTAGGAGATGAGTGTAAAGACTGAATTAATTTTGAGTTTCTCCACTACTTTGGGAGAAGACCCAGCTAGAACGGTATGGGAGCATATGAATATATGCTTTCCTCTTTACCGCTGACTGGGTCACCATGCAAATAGACAAGCAAGGTTGACACTTCTTTGGAAGGTGTTTCTTTAATGCTTATGGGAAAGTTTTCCTTCTGTGACCAACAGACAGCTGGCTTATTTCAGGGCACAGGTGTTTCTGAAGGCACCCCTCAAATTCTACAGCCACTGTTCACCAGACCAACAAATACTTGCATTTGACCTCTTTTTTTTCCTCTAGTGAGCTTGTCCTAGTTTGAGGTGGCACAGAGCCAACTTTCTGTTCAGTGAGAGAGGCTCTTGCTCTTACCTGCTGTAGCAATCAGGGTTAGATGACTTGGTTGTTTACCCTGTGGAGAGTTTGCACCTGTAGGGAGAAGTGAACAGGTCAGGGGACCCAAACTGACCAATAGGGTATTCCATCCCACCTGCTATGCTCAGTATAAAAGGGATCAAAGGGGACAGCTTACCTCATCTCCTTCAGCTCTTTTTCAGTGGCTCTCTTTCTTCAATGACTGATGTTTGAGGACAACCCTGTCAGTTCATCTACCTTCAATCCCCATCAGTGAGTTCTGGAATCCAGTTCCCACTTGTTACAGAGTCTAGTCTGGCACTTTCCCAGTGCCTGCTCGTGACACCTCCCTAGGAGCTTGATGCTGTTTTGTATATAATTATATATATCTATTTCATTATTTCCTTTTTATTTCAGTTTTTCCTAAACTTGTAAATATCTTTATCTATCTTCTTCCTCTCCTTGTAGTGAGAGGTGGGGGAGAGCATCTGTTGTCTTGTCATTGGCCAGTCCAGCCCAAACCACGACAGAGCTTTGTTCATCTGCATAAATAACCGTAAAATACTGTGTTCTTGTTAGTCTGTGTGCACTCAACTAGGAAACAAATATTAAGTATGACTAAGGGCTCTGCATTACATTGTTGTAATAGTATAGTAAGAGAAGATACTCAGAGTTCATTCCTCAGTCCTGTAGCTGATAAAATCTACATCTTTGCAGAAATCATACAAATGTAAACACTATTTGGATAACATATAGCTGAACATATTCCTACCTTCCAATTGCCCCCCTCCCCCCCCCCATCTATATGGAAATTATCTATCTACACTATATCCTATCTACATTATATCCTAGACTCTGTGGTCAGCGAAGTTCTCCAGAGGGCTGCTTACAGAAAGACCGTAACTTGGAGCGGTAGGAGTCACCCCCTGTGTCTATTATCTGTCTCTACTGATTGCAAGAGAGACAAAACTCGATAGGGTAGAGCTGGTCCAGCTTACCTTTCCTATGGTTCATCTGAATTTCAGAATCTATGAATACCCATTGCTGAACTACCTTCTTTCTAAAGTGGGTTAAAAGAACAAATAGAGGTTTTGTGAGAATGATAAAAGCATTTTCTTCAAATATCAAGGTACATTTATAAGACAAGTAAATAGAAATACATTTTTATAATGCAGGTATCCTTGAAATAAGTCTTTTTTTATTAGACATATGCACCAAAGCTCATACTTCTGGATATCTCAGACATAAACTGCATTCAAGATGTAGCTAAGGAAATCCTGAATTGCTATGGATGTGTGGATATACTGATCAACAATGCAAGTATGAAAGTGAAAGGAGCAGTCCAGAGCATTTCATTGGAACTTGATAAAAAGATAATGGATGCCAACTATTTTGGACCTATCACTTTAACCAAAGGTATTTTAATTTTTTTTCCTGTTTTGGTGCTGCCACTTACAGCTTGAGATCCAAGTTACTGGCATTACACTCTTTCATTTGCACTTATTTTTGCCTTCACTATAATCAAAAGCAATTCGGTGAAAATCAATGGGCTGAATTTGAGGTGAAGATGATCAAAATCAGGGTGCTGAGGTCTGGAAATAGATTGATCAAGAAATATATAAACAGGTATTTGAAAGAGACATTTTTTTAAATGTCTGCTTATTGTATTTTGCATATGGTGACTCCTTTATTTACGTGCCTTTGTTACATAGACGATTGTTTTCAAAACCCTTGCAAGGCAAGGCAGACTGACAATGAAATGTGATAATACTGCACCCAAGTCTACATGTAGAATCCAAGTGAAGCCTAGTAGACATTCAATTTCCAGCTACTGGGGTTTTGTGATCCTTTTGATTGCAGTATTGAGACAACCTTCATTGTGCTATCTACACTTCAGCTGTCACTTCTTTTCACTATATACATTGAACTCTTTTACTTACGTGTCTCATTCTTTTATTTCTTATTTTTCAGCCATTCTTCCCAACATGATCTCAAGAAGAACTGGCCAAATTGTTCTAATTAATAGTATCCAAGGAAAAATAGGAATGCCATTTCGTGCAGCTTGTAAGTTACACAGAGCAAAAATGTACATTCTAATGTGTAAGTTGTGACTATTCCATGACACTAATAAGAGGTTATTAAAAGTGCTAATTTGCATCCTAATTCAGTAAACTATTAGCACAATATTTGGCTGAAAAACTTTCAAAGAAGTGGAACTCAAGAAGAAGTAATTAAAATACTATCTTTGAAGTATAACTACTGCCTAAGGTACTTGAGGACAAGAGGACATAAAATGTGATAGCAAGGTTTTTTTATGATCTTGGGAGACACTCGGGAAACAGCAAACTTGTTCTAATATCTGTACCATACATATTAGTAGAAATATAATGAATAATGAAGTAGCATATAAATATAACTTACTGTTAGATACTAGCAACTGCTTTGTAAAGGGATACTCGTGCACTTAATGGATTTATGTGTGGAAGTTTAAAAGGAGATGTAATAATTGTATTCTGCTTGGCTTTCCAGAAATTTTTCAAGAAGGTCTTCCATCCAAAGCTCCTAATGAAACTTAGGACTTAGCTGTCCTGAATTATAATGAAAGGTCTTTGCATTAATAAAATGCAAAGTTAGTTGACAGAAAATATCGGATAGATGTAAATAGACATTTTAAATTGTGACAGAAGTGTCAGAGTGGATGAAAAGTTCTGAATTAAAAGGTCTGCAAGACCTCAGGATTGTGACTTATAGTTCCATGAAAGCAAAATACAGGGACAGAAAGTGTAAGGAAAGAAGTAGAGGGAAAAAAAAAAAAAAGAAGCTGTCTTTATGTCTTTGTACAAATCTATGCAGTGCCCACATCTCGAACACTGTGTGCAATTCTTGCACCCCTCCCCCATCTCATAAGAAGTATAAGAACTACAAAAAAGGTTCAGAAAAGAAATGACACATTGATTTGACATCTGGAATGGTTTCCATCTAGGAAACAGCCAATTATGTCAAGATACATTGTGTATGTATAGATCATGAGTAGCAGAAGCACTAACAGAGATAGTTTCCAATGCCTTTACTGATATCTACGTTGCATGAAATGAAGCTGCCAGAAGAAGGAATTTCAAAACAGATGAATGGAGAAGCTTCTTTCCATTCCCGGAGCCCACCTGCCTCTTTTAGATTATGTTATGCACAGGTTGATTTTCACTGCAAACTGAGTCAAATAGAAGGTGGATGAGTGCTTTGCAGGTCTGCTGCACCTAAAACATAGTTCTGGTTTTCGGTCAAGTTTCACATACTGTCATCCTTCTTTAATACCATTCTCAATTAAAAGAAAAAACCAAACCAAACCAAACCAAAACAACCACAAAAAAACCCAAAACACTAAGAGCAGTTAAAAAAAAATCTTAACATTCAGTTACTTTAAAATTAACTTTAATATTAAAAGCATCTTGGATTGCTGTTGCAGGGCAAAGGCCTAGTTAGTTTACAAACCAACAGTACTCCTACATCCCAGAAACGGATATGTATTTCACTGCATTTTACTCATGTGTCTCAAACTGCAGCAACAGATGGCCTGGAGACTCGTGTCAGGGACAGCTGTCCATCCACCAAAGACATTTTTAAACTGTAGAGATAATAGATGTATTATTCCTTAACCCAGGTCTTAGTATTTCTGATTGGGAAAGCCAAACACATGCTCTTTCACGTGTATAGGGCGACTGACTGCATACCTTATGCATAATTGTCCTGTATAAATAAATTTATTTTGTTTGTTTTAAATGCATCATATGATAATTTCACTGGGTGAAATAATTCACTGTTCTTTTGCCTGTTCCATACTCGGTTTTCTAAACATTCCTGTTTTATGGAGCTCTATCATACATTTATATCCATGCATTCATACATCCAAACATGCATACATGGAGTTTTTTCTTTCTTTCAGATGCTGCTTCTAAGCATGCTGCTGTAGGCTTTTTTGATTGTCTTAGAGCTGAGATGGAAGAATTTGATATTTCTGTCAGCACTGTGAATCCAACCTTCATCTGTTCATACCATCGCCAACCGGCACCTGGCAACTGGGAGGCATCTATCTGGAAATGTAAGGTTTGATGCATCAAGAGAGACAGTAGATGACGCACATATAGCAGCATAGAGGCTTTTCCCAGTGAGAAGAAAGGAAAAGGATGGAAATGAGAGGAAGAATGAAAGAATGAACAGGTTAGGGGAGCAAAAGATAGATTGGAGACATCAGATGAGCCTGGTGAAAAGAGAAGAAACGTGGAAAAAGGCACCATTATGTGAGAAAATAAATACACCAGGGAATGGGGAATGGAGGTAGAGCAGAGCATGAAAGGTCCCAAGGGAGAGTTCCACTGCACTCAAGTCGCTCCTTCTCTTAGGGAGTGTGAGGATTTCACAGTGTGACTTCAAAATTGTAAAAAGATCTTAGGAACATACTGATTAGGAGAAGGGAAAGGGTAAGGGATTGAAAGCGTGTAGGAACTTAACTAATTTGACTGATGCAGTAGCTGTGTATCTTTCCACCATCCTTCCCTCACATGTGTCTGGTTGTCTATCTGGCTGTCTGTGTGTAGCTCTCACTCCTCTCTGTTTGATTTACAGTCTTTTTCAGAAAGGTGTCATATGGTGTGCACCCAGTGGAGGTGGCAGAGGAAGTCTTGCGCACAGTGAGCAGTAAGAAGCAGGAGGTACTTATGGCCAACCCTATCCCCAGAGCAGCAGTTTACATTCGCACCTTCTTCCCGGAGCTGTTTTTTGCCATTGTTGCCTCAGGGATTAGGGAAAAGCTGAAGACAGAAGAGGAAAACTGATTTTGTATGGTTCTTGTCCCTGCTTTTGGCCGGAAAAAAAGTTTGTTTCAAATGTCAGTGATTTCTGCTTCTCACTACGGGAAGAATAGAGCAGGAGGCTTTATTAAACATGAACCAGCCAGTGTCTCACTTAGTGTTTTGTTACCTTTGACATACATTTGTCTGTAGGACTTTGACTCTTCTGGATTTAGTGAATATGAAAAGATGTCAATGTTTGCATTACAACAGTATGGAAAAAAACTCTACTAGGAACTCTGTCGCTGTTACATGAGAATGATTCCCAATCTAAACCGGTAGATCAAATTTGGGGACTTGCAGCAACTTATCAGAATAGTCTGACAGTGCTAGGGCTGATGGGAACTTACAGGAATAAAGAGATGGGGAAGTAGGGAGATGTGGGAAACAGAGGAGTAAAAATGGGGTTAGAGCCTGGATCGCAGTGTTCCTCAGATTTGCTTTTTGGAAGTACTTCAGGATATCATAGAATCATAGAATGGTTAGAGTTGGAAGGGACCTTAAAGATCATCTAGTTCCAACCAGGGCAGGAACAACTCCCACTAGACCAGGTTGCTCAAAGCCCCATCCAGCCAGGCCTTGAACCCCTCCAGGGATGGGGCAGCCACAGCTTCTCTGGGTAACCTGGGCCAGTGTGTCATCGCCCTCATAGTGAAAAATTTCTTCCTGATATCTAATCTAAATCTACCCTTTTCCAGTTTGAAGCCATGACCCCTTGTCCTATTGCTACGTGCCCTTGTAAAAAGTTCCTCTCCAGCTTTCCTGTTGGCGCCCTTCAGATACTGAAAAGCCACAATAAGATCTCTCTGGAGCCTTCTCTTCTCCGGGCTGAACAACCTAAACTCTTTCAGTCTGTCCTCATAGGAGAGGTGCTCCAGCCCTTTGATCATCATTATGGCCTCCTTTGGACCTGCTCCAACACATCCATGTCCTTCTTATGTTGGGACAAAGATATGTTGGGATATGTCTGGATTCACAGTCAGGCATACAGATGCTTCCTGTGTTTTTCACTTCTTTTCTTCTTTTGCATGTCTTATGCAAATTCCTGGGTTTGAGATGTTTTTCTGACTGGCACTAACCATTGAGTTCCCTTGTCTACTCTGCTACATGTGGTAATTAATTATCATGTTCAACATGACCTTGGCCATTACTCATGTCAATTGTATAAATTCCACATATTCCCAAAATTCTCTCACTTCTAGTCATTCTAGCCTTCTCTTCCCTATCACATTTTCCCAGTTCATTCTGAGTACTTACCCCCTTTTTATCTCATCCTGTGAGTTGAACCAGAATATAAATAAAGCTAATGCAAGGGTGTCCTGAGTCTTCAGTTTTACATCTAAGAGCTTAAATTCTGTCTCCCAAACCCTTCTATGGCCTTTCTTGTGACATCAGCACTCATAGAGATCATGACCACCTGCTTTTTGCAAACACCATCAAAATGCCTTGTTTGCAGAATACTTACAAAGGACATACCTACTCAGAAAGCAGGCAACCAAACTGCTCTTGCTGCTACAAGAAATCCCATTGCTATACAACTTTCAACACCAGCCACACTTATCCACCTCTTTCTATTGGTAAGAATCATGGAAAGAATTCTCAGTGCAAGGAAACACATGGTTATCATCTTGCATGGGCATTAACTTTTTCTTGTATCTCCAATTCAATTGCTCTGTCTTCAAGAGCCATACATGCATCTACCTTGCTCAGGGAAGTAGTTCACAACTAGTGAGAAGTAGTCAGTTCCTGAAGTACGTGCTGGAGCTCCATCTATTTTCTGTTGTAGCACTGGGCTTTTATTGCTGTTTGAATGGCTATACCTTAACTGTGAAGCCACGCATCCACTTTGTCCAAAATTTTCTTGCTCCTTACCAGAACTCTACTCCCTCAAACAAATGGACTTTTGCTGTGGTCTCAGTTATACTTGTGTCTGTACCTCAGCAAAAGTCAAGTCCTTCGCAGTTCCACAAAAACAAGATATGGATTAACTGAGTAATTTCATCAGAAAAGAGTCAGAGAATCACAGGACATCACAGCTAAACATGAATCAACATTGTCTTGCTTTGTTGTAAAAACAAATGGATTGCACATTAAAATAAGCTGAATAATCCTTGTGCTCCATTTTGCAGTTTGTAGATATCAGCAGAAATTCTTCATTGGTTTTGAATATATTACTTTGTAAATGTAGGACAGTTCAAGAAACCACAGTGAAAAGCAGTGGGAGTGACAAAGGTAAAGTAACACCTGTGATCTCTTAAGAAGTTTTTAAAGAACAGTTGTATTTTAATCTAGAAATAGAAAAAAAGATAAATCTAAACAATTTTCAAGTATGTAAAATGTACTGCCAAGAGGATAGAACTAAACTGCTCTCCGTTTCTGCTGTAGTAGGACAATGTGCTAAAATTACTGCAAAGGAGATTTACAGGGAAAGAATTTTCTGCTAAGAATAGTTAAGCACAAAGGATAAATTGCCACAGGAATTTTAGAATGCCTGTCTTTGGAAGCTTTAAAGAAGAGATTAATGAAACATCTGTAAAAAAGCAATGTAGCTTTAGTTTATCCTGCCCAGAAGAAAAGAAGGATTAGGTGACCTTTTAAATGGGTCACACTTTCTATAATTCTGTGGATTTTTCTCATATTGAGAATAAGATTTCTCTGCTGGTATTTATGAAGTAATATCTTTTCCTCCAGGGAAAACTATTATTTAATCTGAAGTTTTCTATTTCATTTGTCCATCTTTGCCTCGCTGTCTAAATACTTGTAGATATATGTTGCATATAAAAAATATTATGATAATAAAAAGAAATATTATGATAATAAAAAGAAATATTATGAGATGAGTTCATTAAGAGATGTTTTCTGTGAGCCATATTTTAATCTATGTAGATTCCTTACTAATACTAACTTTTATATATGAGGACAAAACTAGGCCTGGAGATTTAGTTGTAGAAGTCATAGGAAAAAGATACTCAACTACAGCTCCTTTAATTTTTTTAAGCTGCAGTTGCACTGTTTTAAATTTACATTTTTTGTGCTGAAATCAACTATTTCTTGGTGTTGGCCAAGAAAATTGGCATTGCTGGACAAAAGGGCCCTTGAAGTAAGGAAGAATATAAAAGAATACTAAGCCTGGGAAGTCATAGAATCATAGAATCGTCTAGGTTGGAAGGGACCTTTAAGATCACCTAGTCCAACCATCAACCTAACTCTGATAAAAAAACAAAAGAAAACCATACAACAGAACTCTCCACATCACTAACCATGTCTCTAAGCTCGTCAACCTGTCTTTTGAAAACCTCCAGGGATGGTGCCTCAACCTCTTCCCTGGGCACCCCTTTCCAATGCTTAATAACCAATCAGTTTAAAAATTTTTCCTAATATCCAATCAGAACCTCCCCTGGCACAGCTTGAGGCCATTTCCTCTTGTCCCATCGCCTGTGACTTGGGAGAAGAGACCAATCCCCGCTTCTCTAAACCTCCTTTCAGGTAGTTGTAGAGAGCGATAAGGTCTCCCCTCATCCTCCTTTTCTGTAGGCAAAACAATCCCAGCTCCCTCAGTTTTTCCTCATAAGACTTACTCTCCAGACCCCTCACCAGCTTCGTTGCCCTTCTCTGGACCCGCTCCAGCACCTCAATGTCTTTTTTGTAATGCCAAGTACAGGGGGACGATCATCTCCTGAGTGCTACTCACCACACTGTTCCTGATATGGGCCAGGATGCTGTTGGCCTTCTTGGCCACCTGGGCACACTGCTGGCTCATGTTCAGCCGACAGTCAACCAATACCCCCAGGTCCTTCTCTGCCAGGCAGCTCCAGCCACTCTGCCCCCAGCCTGTAGCGCTCCATGGGGTTGGTATGACCCAAGTGCAGGACCCACACTTGACCTTGTTGAACCTCATTCCACTGGCCTCAGCCCATCGATCCAGCCTGTCCAGATCCCTCTGCAAAGCCTTTCTTAGAAAGTCTTAGAAGTGAGGAGATTCTTGTCTAATTTTAGACATCTTTTCTAGATATAGCCTACCCAAAGCTAACCTTCCAGATCCTCTCCTTAAGCAGTGGAAAGAAATAAGAGCCTGTAACCTGTGATTTGTCTAACACAGCTTAGGACAGCATGAATTGCATCCTAGAAGAGCCTATTTCTCTCGTTAACTTTCACTGGACTCTAGGCTACCAGCACAACTGTAGATCTGTGTATGTGTGCCACAGGCATCTGAAGTTTACTGAGATGCCACTTTCATCAAGATTGATTGGGTCAAATGACCTGGAATAAAAATGCCACAGTATTTGATGAGCTGCCTTCTTTTTTTTTCCTCTTTTTTTTTTTTTTTCCCCCTTTTTTTTTCCCCCCTGCTTTCAAATAATGTGGTTCCAGGACTTAACCCAGAATTGAGTTTGTAGACTCCCAGTCTACAAAGTGGAAGTCAAAAATTAAAATAAGGGCCAGAATGTGAAATCATGGGTTGCAAATAGGGATAAGAAGTCTTGCATATCATCAGAAGAATTGGTTTACCAGATATCCAGCAGAAGACATACACCTTCTTGAATGGCTAGCATATGAGAAAACAGACCATCTGAGATTTAGGAATTGATCAGGATGGGGGTCCTATTGCACAATTATTTAAAAGCTCTTGTCTGCATACAGCACTTTGTATAAGTGCAGACAAGTGTGAGAAACGATCCTGAGGAAAGAGCATATGGTAGAGACTACCAGTCTGTGTTTATAAACTGCAAGCTAAGAAAAATAATTGAATCACTTAAATTAGATCTTTTCAAGACTTATAGGCACTGACCAAGTATGTTCCTGGATGAGAAGGAAATTAATGAGTGACACCCAGGAACAACATGAGATGGATAAAAATCTATTGTAAAGAGACCACAGGTATTACAAAGGAAGAAAAGCAGAATGTCAGATGGAATCAGAAAGAATTCCTTTGTCAGTGAAGATGTTAGAAACATCTCTATCACAAAGAAATACGTGAAACACGTGGAAATAATCAAGATTTTGTGTTCTGGTTAAGGGATAGAGACTTCTACTAGAGTGGATACCAAACTCCCTGGTAACTGCTTTTTTCATCTGCAGAACTGAAGGTAGCAGTTTCAGAACACTGGGTATGCTATCATGAATAAAGACAGACTTTTCTAAAGGTGAAAGGGGAATTCTTATTGCTGTCTCCAGCTACCTAGTGGGATGGTGTAGAGAAGTTGGAGCCAGACTCCTCCCAGGCATGCATAGTGGAAGAAAAAAAAGGTAATGGGCATAAATCAGAACACATGAAATTCTGATTGGATATTAAGAACTATTTTTTTTCCACAGTTACAGTAATAAAGTGTTGGGACAGGTTGCCAGTGAGGTCAGGAAATCTCACTTCTTGAATATATTCAAAACTCAACTGCTTAAGGCTCTAAAAAACATCATCTACTTTGTCTGGCTTTGAGAGGGGAGGATAGACAAAAACCTCCAGAGGAACCTTCTAACTTAATTATTCTATAATTCTATGTGAGTCTATAGGTATAGATGAATCTTGCAGTTGGTCTCCAGCCAAGATAATTTAGATATTCCCCCAGCTGGAGGGTGTAATTTTGTCAGTTTTCCCACTGGATGGGAAAATGTGGATAAATACCAAATGCTGAAAATGCTGACAATTAATGAAACTGCAGACAAGTTAGGCAGACTAAAACATACAATTAAACTCTGCTGAAAATACCAGGAGATTATTTTGTGTATAAATACCTGACTGACATCTTTTAGTGAGTCCCACAGTGCTCTATGCAGTAAGGTGTCAGCTGGCAGGACACAGTCTACCCCAGTCACTATTCAGAAATGCCACTTTACATTGTTTTTTTATTTGTCTGTTTGTAAGGTGTTCATGAGTGTTTAGAAGTTAAGGATATGTTAAATGCTAAATTAATAAGGAGAAAACTACAGCAATTGTTCTTTCTAAAGCTCGTGAATGAAGTGATGGTGCACAATGACCATAAATTAATCAATTATAAAGCTAGCAGAGTGCATATAACATTTTATCTTCACAGGATATGAAAAGCATGAAGAAATTATGATGCTAATTTTGAATTGTACACAGTCATATGCGAACAGTTGATTGCAGGAAAATATAGGATGATGAAAAGGAATTCCTGCTATTAGGCAGAGGAGAAAAACTTGAACCTTGAAAATAGAGGTTCATTTAGTATTTGAAGTATACAGAAAGAAAGTACACGGCAGTAATAAAGAGAACAAAACAAAACAAAACAAAACAAAAAAGAGGTTCCAGATATTTCAGAATATGAGATTCAATTTTGGGGAAGCAGCAGGGAAAGGATTGTAGGATAGGTCAAGACCTCAGGAGGTCTTTTGGTCCACCCTCCTATCATTTATGAGGTAAGACTAGGCTATTCAGGTCTTTACCTAGTCAGGTCTTGAAAATGTCCACGTAGGAAGACTGCACAGCCTCTTCTGGGCAGCCTGTTTCACTGCTTGACAGTCCTCCTGATGACAAAGTTTCTTGTAGTATCCAGTACAAGTCTCTCTTATCTGAACCTGTGCCCAGTGCCTCTTATTTTTCTGCCACGCACAAGTATGAAAAGTCTGGCTCCATGCAATAAATAACCTTCCTGTACGATCTGGAAGACTGCTAGATGTAGATATTGAAAGGCTTCAGGTCCCCCTGAAGTCTCCTCTGCAGGCAGAAAAAGCCTCAGCCTCTTCTCACATCACATGTGCTCCAGCCCCTTCACCATCTTAGTGGCCATCTGCTGAACTTAGCCCGCTTTGTTCCTGTGTTTTCTGTGTTGTGGAGCCCCAAACTGGACACAGTATGTGTCATCTAATGCATGCTAAGCAGCAAGGAAAAATCACTTCCCTGGATCTACTGGGTATGTTCCTCTTAATACAGCTCAGGATGTTGTTGGCTTTCTTTCAGTCAGGCACATCTTCAGCTTGCTGTGGTCTGAGTTCAAGAAGATCCCCAGGTCCTTCTCCACAGAGTTAATATTCAGCAATCACAGCAGCCCAATTGTACAACCATACCTGTTATTCCAATTATATCGCAGATCGCCAACTGCAATTGGAGATCTAGTTCCTCCCACTTGTTTCCCAGGCCGTTTGCATTTCTGTACATACACTTTAGGTGGGTTTTTCTTGACCCTGTTTTATCATCCCTGAGGTGTCATTTTTTCATTTCACCTTGCACCTTTTGCTTTCCATCACTGTTTACTTCTACCTCATGACAAAAATCTCCCTCCTCCATTATTCCTAGTTTAAAGTATTTCTCAACAAGTTGGCCAGCCTGATTACAAAGATGCTTTTGTGCAGCTTTGCCAAGTAGACCCTGTTTCTTCTCATGAGTTCTTCATCCTCTGAGAGACCTATGATTGTCAAAGCCATGTGACCAGGATAGGCTGTGCACAATCAAGTGTTGACCCACAAGATCCATGCCCTACTCCCAAGCCTTGTCCTTGCAGGATCAATGAGAACACCATCTGGACCCTCATGTCTTACCCCTTCAACCCCCAGTGTCGTATAGTCACTCTTGACATGCTCAGGGTCTCCCAGATAGTATCACTGGTGTCCACATGGATAATCAGCATGGAATCATAGTCTGAGGGCTGGACAGGCTTCAGCAGTCTCTCTGAAACACCTCAGATCTAAGCCCACAACAACAGCAAACATTCCCTGGATAGCATGTCAGGTCACCAGATAGTGGACTCCAGCCTCTGAAGGACATAGTCTCCCACTACTGTCACTTGCCATGTGAGAGTAGTTTGCCTGATGGATCCGTGCTTCAGGCTCAGCTGGCTTTGAATGCTCCCCAGACAGAGCTTGCTGCCTTCTGCCTGTTGCCAGAGACCAAAACTATTCCACAGTTCCAGATCTGCCAGTGGAGAAAGAGTCATCCTCCTCTTGCCAGAAGTCCCAACACATCCAGTGTTCCTGGTCCTAGGAGTCTCCAGTGAGTGCAGTCTCTGGATGCTCTTTCTTCTGGGCATTATAGGGGTTCAGGCTATCATCTTTGCAGTGCCTCTGTGAAGATCTTGTCAATCTCTTTTTCATTATCCCTTGTGCTATGCAACCTTCTCACCTCCTACCACAGCTCCTTAACTACAATTGAGTTTCTCAGTCACAGCACACCTTCTACAGGGAAGGATGCTGCCTTCTCCTGCTCCAGCTTGAGCAAGTGGCCCCAAGAAATCCTTGTAGCTCCAGACCCAGACAACCGTGTCCTTCCTTGGGAGCCCAGCATGGGCCAAGACTGCTGTGCCTGTGATGGTTGCTCCAGTTGGTGTAGGGCCAATGCTCGCTGACAGGTCACCACTCTCACCCACCACCTCACTTCTGATGAGACTGGCTTATGTGTTGATTTGTTATCTCACCTTATTGTCTCTCAGTTTTCCTCTCTTGCCACCATTGGCCCATGGTTTCCTTCAGAGCTAATTGTTTTTAATTGTGCTAATCTATTATCAGTTCCACCTTATCAGTAGCCATAAACTGACCTACTATGGATCCTGCTGGCTTAACAAGTTCAGCCTATATTTATGTTAGGGTTGTTTTGTCTGAAAAAAAAATTATAGTGATTTTTCGAAAGCCCACAGATTCTCGGTATACTGTGTAAGGCCTCTGCCACCCAGTGTTCACAAGCATATTTCCTAGTGGGCTCATTAGCAGGAGGATTCATACAACAATGAAGAAAAACTGGTGTCCAACAGAGTAGGCACACATTTCTCAGTTCCATGGGGAAGCTCCACATTGAACCTCAGAGTGAAACGGCTGCGTACTCCTGACCTATGAAGATCATTTTCTACTTTCCCATCTTTGACATGATTGTAGATCATTCTTCATGTATAATAATCACAAATCAAATTTTCATTCTTTATGACACTGTTATCAGAATGATGCCTACAGAATTTCATAGGTGAGTTGTGTGCTGTCTACAACCACGTATCTTCCAGATTTCTGTTTGCCTTCCTAGCCATTTTAAATGAGCAGTATTTACACTGAAAGCATCTTCCCTCTATTAGCCTTTCTTTCACAGGAAATCCTACCACTAGTCATATGGTTAAACTCTTGAATCATAAGCTGTAATACACACATTTTCCCGCAGATTGTACCTTTACTAGAAAACGAATCATTCAAACCACGCACCACATGTGGGGTGCCTTATTTGCTGCTCTGCTCTTTTTGGGTTTTGGTTTTGGGATGGGATTTTTTTACAGTCTTTTCAATAAAGAATTAGGGTGGAAATCCATAACACTCCAAAATTCTAACTCACATACTTTATATTAGCATTACAGACTGCTTAAAAATCAGAGCAGTGGAGGACCTGTGTCACTGTCTTTTTCTGAACTGAGACACCCAAATCTACTTTTCCAATACTAAAACTTCCTTAAAACATCCATGGAAATATCTTTTCTTTATTAAGAAAATTAACCAATGCTACACAAATATACATTTTTATTAAGTAATACTGTTCCATTCTGATCTAGTATTATGATTTACAGGATGCCTTGAGATAAGGTTCAAATTTACAGAACTGAAATAGTTGCCAGGTGACGCAAGCCTTTTATTGGGTGTGCAGGGTCCTCTGTACAGTTGTGAAAAGAGTTCACATACACATTGCAAGGTTTCTCTGGAGCTGTATGATCAGGAAACTTGTACTTAATCTTTAAGTTCCTTTCCAGCATTTTTCTTTTGTGCTTGAATTCCAAAATAGTTTTTGTATATTTGTTAATAGTGGTGACAGCTGCAGCCATACAGCACGCGAAGGAAGCCCATGCGAGGCTATAAACAAAAAGGTTTATCAGAAATTAGCAGAACATTTTCATATCCACATCCTTCAATTTTATTTTTGAAAATACTGCATACGTGTGATTGTATTGGTGTATATTAGGGAGAGAGGAGCATGGTGGGGGAGGAATAGATTCTTGGTTAATGACTATCCACGTTGACCTCTACATATTGGTTATAATATTCACATTTAACATTCCTGCTTAATGAATGAGATTAATATCAGAAAGAGGAACTATAAAAAATGAAGATGCATAAAAAATTAAAAGGTGCAGTTTTTGAGACTACAGATCTCACAGGTGACACTGAGAAAAATCTCACAGGTGACACTGAGAAAAATGTGTGCCAGTTATCCAAAAAGATTAAAAATAAAAGGATTAAACAGCTGACTAAAGCAGGCTTAGAACACCGAAATGCATTCCTGACAAAATACAGGTCATGACTAAACAGAGAGAAAAGAATGCAAACTCTGAAATGTTGAAAGTATAACCATAAGACAGAACTAAAAAATGATGTTGTGGTACAATTTGCTAAAAATGTGTGAAATATCCAGACTACTTGAGTGGGAATGGATGCTGGAAGTGTATAGCACATAAAAATATGGCCACAATGTAATGAATTGGAGTTTACAATGGAGGAAGTTACTCATCAGAGCTTTTCTTAACGTGACAAGGTCACAGTTATCTAACAAAACAAGTACTTTGGTGGAGAAATCAGTTTAAGAAACTCCTGCTTATCGCTCCTCTCCTTCAGACGTGTTTGTTCCCACATCCTTGCTGTAGTTCAACAAACTCATTTAAGTTTTTAAATAGCTCCTCTTTTTTTTTTTTTTTTTTTTTTTTTTTTTGCATTATTTTTGGCCAGGATCAGTTTCCAGGGTGATCAGGCAAGCAGATGTACTGAAAGAATTTGAGGGTCGTGGATTATGGCACGTATATGTGAAGGGCTCCTAGAAGCAGCAAGAAGAGGAGCAGCTTAAACTATCTTTGCTCCTAAAGTCAGTCAAACTACACCCTGACTAACTCTGAAATGTGGGGAGCCAGAGGAGCTTTTAGAACAAAGCGATAGCAAGAATAGGGGAAAATAACAGAAGGAGACAGATTTACCTCCCCAGGCAAATGGAGCAAGAATGGGACAGCAGGCCTACCTATGGTGGTATGTAACCCATGGATTAAGCCAACCATGGTAGAGGAGTGATAGGTCTGCAGTAGTCCTGATTCATATAGAAGGCAATTTTGGCTGAATAAATGAAGCACAGTAGCATTAGTAGATGAATTGATAGAACTGATATGATGAAGCACAGCTTTTGTTGAAGGTTCTTTTCCTACTCCATCTGTTGAACTGTTTGAAGGACACAATGACATAAGAGAAACCGATTTCAAGAAAGTTTCTATAAAAGCCTCTTAGCAAGAACTGAAAGAATTAATCTTTTATGAGCAGATTCTCTTGTAGACCAATACTATGTTAAAAGAGAAAAAAGAGGACGGAAATAAATTACTTTCTTCGACAATACAAGGATATCAGTGTGATTCCTCCGAGTTTTTGACAGAAATTTTGCTTTTCCATGCAAAATTTGGAAAAAATGGGGAGTTTCCCACCTGACTAGAGAGAACTGATGAAGTTTAGCCCCTACCCTCTGTTATTCAGCCCCCACCCTCTGGCATCAAAACTAAAACCAGATATTAAGCTTTAGCAGCTACAGACAACCAGGATCAAAGATCAAAGTCCTCCAGGTGGACCTGCGCTGGCAGCACACAGTAGACATAGAAAAAAACCAAGGATGAATGCTAGTAGAGGGTGACTCCCTGTTAAAGGGCACTGAGGCACCCATCTACTGCCATGACAGGGAGTCACGTAAGGTATGCTGCCTCCCGGGAGCTAAGGTTCGAGATGTTGCTGACATGGTGCCACAACTTGCCAAGAACACAGTCTATTACCCACAATTACTTTTTCATGTGGACATGAATGAGACTGCAAGCCAGAACCTGGTCACAATTAAGGAAGGCTATAAAGCCCTGGAAGTACAAGTGAAAAAAATTTGTGCCCAAGTTGTCTTCTCCTCCATTTTACCAGCCAGTGGAAAGGGAGCAGCCAGAAAAGGGCTGATAATGCATACCAACTCCTGGCTATGTGGCTGGTGCTATCATGAGGGTTTTGGTTTTTATGACAATGGGACATTTTTTGATGATTATGGCCTGCTAGAGAGGGAGGGGATCCACCTGTCTAGAAGGGACAAGGGAATATTTGGCACCAGGCTGGCCAACTTGTTGAAGCAGGCTTTAAACTGAAGGACTTGAGGGGTGGGGTCCAGGGTGACAATGCTCAAGCCAACTGGGAAATAAGCCAGGCTAAGCACAGCAGTGACAAATGTTCCTTAGCTGACTCCCAAGACAAGATCCAAAAGGCCAACCACCTCAAGGGTGTGGATGGCTGTGGTAGAACCTCTTGCTCCCTCCCGGGAAACCCTCACTCACAGCTGCCTCCCTGAAATGCCTGTATACCAATGCACACAGCACGGGGAATAAACAGGAAGAAGCAGAGATCTGTGTGCAATCACAGGGCCACGCTCTCACTGCAGTTACAGAGACATGGTGGGATAGCTCACAGGATTGGAATGCTGTCATGGATGGCTACATCCTTTTTAGGAAAGACAGGCCAGCGGGGAATGGTAGAAGAGATGCTGTCTGTGTGACAGAACAACTGGAATGTAGTGAGCTCTGCCTAGGGAAGGATGAAGAATGTGTTGAGGGCTTATGGGTAAGAATTAAGGAGCAGGCTAATATGGGAGATCCTGTTGTGGGTGTTTACCTCAGACCACTGGATCAGGAAGAGGAAGTCAATGAGGCCTTCTACAGAGAGCTGGAAATAGCCTCACAGTCACAGGCCCTGGTTCTCATGGGGAACTTCAACTACCCTGATATTTGCTGGAAAGACAACACAGCCAGGCATGCACAGTCACAGAGATTTCTGCAGAGCATTGATGATAACTTCTTGGCACAGGTGGTGGATGAACCAATGAGGAGAGGTACTCTGGTGGACCTTGTACTAACAAAGAAGATCTGGTTGGGGATGTGAAGGTTATAGAATCATAGAATGGTTAGAGCTGGAAGAGACCTTAAAGATCATCGAGTTTCAACCACCCTGCCATGGGCAGGGACACCTCCCACTAGACCAGGTTGCTCAAAGCCCCATCCAACCTGGTTTTGAAAACTTCCAGTGATGGGGCATCCACAACTTCTCCGGGCAACCGGTTCTGGTGCCTCACCACCCTCACGGTGAAAAATTTATTCCTAATATCTGATATATATCTCCTCTCTTTCAGTTTAAAACCATTCCTCCTTGTCCTATGGCTCCACTTCCTGGTCAAGAGTCCCCAGCTTTCATGGAGTCCCTTTACTGACTGGAATGGGCTCTAAGTTCTCCCCAGAGCCTTCTCTTCTCCAGGCTGAACAACCCCAACTCTCTTA
The DNA here is from genome assembly GCA_002844005.1 of Limosa lapponica baueri. Taxonomy (NCBI): domain Eukaryota; kingdom Metazoa; phylum Chordata; class Aves; order Charadriiformes; family Scolopacidae; genus Limosa; species Limosa lapponica. The sequence continues at coordinate 279,189 of KZ506159.1, read as the reverse complement.
GCCTATTTTCATAGGAGAGGTGCTCCAGCCCTCTGATCATCTTTGTGGTCCTCCTCTGGACTCATTCCAACAGGTCCATGTCCTTCATGTGCTGAGGACTCCAGAGCTGGACACAGTACTCCAGGTGGTGCCTCATGAGAGAGGAATAGAGGGGCAGAATCACCTCCCTTGACCTGCTGACTATGTTTCTTTTGATGCATCCCAGGATGCAGTTGGCTTTCTGGGCTGCCAGCGCATGTTGCCGGTTCATGTCCAGCTTTTCATCCACCAGTACCCCAAGTCCTTCTCCTCAGAGCTGCTCTCAATCTGCCAACCTGTATTTGTGCTTAGGATTGCCATGTCCCAAGTGCAGGATCTTGCACTTGGCCTTGTTAAATTTCATGAGGTTTGCACAGGCCTACCTCTCAAGCCTGTCCAGGTCCCTCTGGATGGCATCCCTTCCCTCCAGTGTGTCAACCATGCCACACAGCTTGGCGTCATCAGCAAACTTGCTGAGGGTGCACTCAATTCCACTGTCCATGTCTCTGACAAAGATGTTAAACAGTATTGGTCGCAGTACTGACCCCTGAGGAATGTCACTAGTCACCACTTGTACGTTGAGCCATTGACCACAACCCTTTGGGTGCGGCCGTCCAGCCAGTTCCCCATTCACCGAGTGGTCCATCCATCAGATCCATGCCTTTCCAATTTTGAGACCAGGATGTCATGTGAGACAGTGTAAAACGCTTTGCATAAGTCCAGGTAGATGATGTCCTTTGCTCTCCCCTTATCTACCAATGCTGTAATGCCATCATAGAAGGTCATCAAATTTGTCAAGCATAACTTGCCCTTGATGAAGCCATATTGGCTGTCACCAATCACCTCTTTATTTTCCATGTGCCCTACCAGAGATTCCAGGAGGATCTGCTCCATGATCTTGCCAGGCACGGAGGTGAGAATGACTGGCCTGTAGTTGCCTGGGTCTTCCTTTTCTCCCTTTTTGAAAATGGGGGTTATGTTTCCCCTTTTCAGTGGGAGCTTCACCAGACTGCAATGGCTTTTCAAGTATAATGGAAAGCAGTTTAGCAATTTCATCCACCAGCTCCCTCAGGACCCATGGATGGATTTCATCAGGTCCCATGGACTTAACGCTTCAGGTTCATTAGATGGTCTTAAACCTGGTCTTCTCCTACAGTGGGCAATTATTCATTCTCATAGCCCCTGTTTTTTCCTTCTGCAACTTGGGTGGTATTGTTAGAACCCTTGTCAGTGAAGACCGAGGCAAAAAAGTAATCATTTAGTACCTCAGCCTTCTCCATATCCTGGATGACCAGGTCTCCTGTTTCCTTCCAGAGAGGCCCCACATCTTCCCTAGTCTTGCCTTTATCTCTGACATACTTATAAAAGTTTTTCTTGTTGTCCTTGATGTCCCTGGCCAAATTTAATTCTATCTAGGTTTTAGCTTGCTTAATCTGGTTCCTGATTGGGGGTAACCTTGGCTGCAGTGACCATGAGATGGTGGAGTTCACAATCCTGCATGGAAGAAGCAGGGCAAAAAGTAGAACTAAACCTCCAGACTTCAGGAGAACTGACTTTGGCCTCTTCAGACACATACTTCAAGGAATCCCATGGGCTAAGGCTCTAGACGGAAGGGGTGTGGAAGAGAGCTGGCTAATATTTAAGCACCACTTCCACCAAGCTCAAGATCGGTGCATCCCTAGGAATAAGAAATCAGTCAAAGGATGCAGAAAACCTGCATGGATGAACAAGAAACTTCTGGAAAAACTCAGATGGAAGAAGGAAGTTTATAGAATGTAGAAAAAAAGATTGGCCACTTGGGAGAGGTATAGGAGCACTGTCAGAGTATGCATGGATACAATGAGGAAGGCTAAGGCCCACTTGGAATTAAACCTGGCAAGAGATATCAAAGACAATAAGAAGGGCTTCTTCAAGTACATCAGCAGTAAAAGGAAGACAAGGGAAAATGTGGACCCACTGCTGAATGAGGTGGGTGCCCTAGTCACGGAGGATGCAGAGAAGGCAGAGTTACCGAATGCCTTCTTTGCTTCAGCCTGTTTTGCTAAGGCTGGCCCTCAAGAACCCCAGACCCTCCTCCTAGAGGCAGCAGAGAGAGCCTGGAGTAAGGAAGACTGTCCCTCAATTGTGGAGGATCAGGTTAGAGATCATTTAAGAAAACTTGACACCCACAAATCCATGGGCTCTGATGGGATGCACCCACAAGTGCTGAGGGAACTGGCAGATGTTATTGCAAAGCTGCTCTCCATCATCTTTGAAAAGTCATGGAGAACAGGAGAGGTGCCTCAGGACTGGAGGAAAGCCAATGTCACTCCAGTCTTCAAAAAGGGCAAGAAGGAAGATCCAGGAAACTACAGGCTGGTCAGCCTCACCTCCATCCCTGGAACAGTTATGGAACAGATCATCCTGGATGTCATCTCTAAGCATGTAGAAGAAAAAAAAGTCATTGGGAGTGGTCAGCATGGATTCACCATGGGGAAATCATGCTTGACCAATCTGATAGCCTTCTACAATAGAATGGCTGTCTGCGTGGATGATGGAAGAGCAGTGGATCTTGTCTATCTTGACTACAGCAAGGCCTTTAACACTGTCTCCTGTAACATCCCCACAGTTAAGCTTAGGAAGTGTGGGTGGACAGTGAGGTGGAGCAAGAACTGGCTGAATAGCAGAGCACAGAGGGTTGTGATCAGTGGCGCAGAGTCCAGTTGGACGCTTGTAGCCAGTGGTGTCAGTACTGGGTCCGGTCTTATTCAACATATTCATCAATGACCTGGATGAAGGGATAGAATGTACCCTCAGCAAGTTTGATGATGACACAAAACTGGCAGGGGTGGCTGACACACCAGAAGACTGTGCTGCCATTCAGTGAGACCTAGACAGGCTAGAAGGTTGGGCACTGAGGAACCTACTGAAATTCAACAAGGGCAAGTGTAGGGTCCTGCACCTCAGGAGGAATAACCCCACATACCAGTACAGGTTGGGGGCTGACCTGCTGGAGAGCAGCTCTGCAAAGAGAGCCTTTGGAGTCCTGGTGGACAACTTGACCACGAGCCAGCAATGTGCCCTTGTGGCCAAGAAGGCCAATGGCATCCTGGGGTGCATCAAGAAGAACATGGCCAGCAGGTCGAAGGAGGTTATCCTTCCTCTCTTCTCTGCCCTGGTGAGGCTGCATCTGGAGTACTATGTCCAGTTCTGGGCCCCCCAGTTCAAGAAGGACAGGGAACTACTGGAAAGAGTCCAGCAGAGGGCTGCAAAGATGATCAAGGGAATGGAGCACCTCTCTTATGAGGAAAGGCTGAGACGTGGGTCTGTTTAACCTGGAGAAGACTGAGGGGGGATCTTATCAATGCTTGTAAGTATCTAAAGGATGGGTGTCGAGGATGTGGTCAGGCATCAGTGGTGCCTTGGTGACTGGACAAGGGGTGGTGGACACAAGCTGGAACACAAAAAGTTCTGTCTGAAAAAGTGGAAAAACTTCTTTCCTCTGAGGGTGCCAGAGCCCTGGAACAGCCTGCCCTGTTGTGGAGTCTGCTTCTCTGGAGACGTTAAAAACCCACCTGGATGCATTCCTGTCCAACCTGCTCTGGCAGGGGAGTTGGACTAGATGATCTCTGAAGGTCCCTTCCAATCCCTAAAATTCTGTGATTCTGTGAAGGAATGAGCAAAGTCTTGTCACTGAGAAAGCCAGAGAGTAAAGGGCAGTTAGACCACAATAGAAATTCGGCTTTAAGAAGGAGAGCATTCAATTTGTATTCTGCCCAGAGACAAATAGCAAGACAGGTAAACTCAACATCGAAGCAAACTAAAGCAACCAGTCATTCATCTTGCTTAAGAGAAATGCTGATAGAAGCTAGGCTGGATTATAGGTTTTCCTTTTACTGCATGGAGTATCCCATATGAGGTGTGTTATGGGAATTTAGTACAGGGCAGGTCTTTAGAGAGAAAGTGTTGTCTCTTGATATGAAGATGCCTCAGTCTGAGAAACACAAGGAGATTAAGAGATTCATCAATAATTAGAAACATTTTTCAACCTCCAGGAAAGCTGATGAAGATGAGAAAAGAGAAATATGGAGGAATTTGTTGAAGAGACGTTCAGGGATACCACAGTGTGAGTCTACCCATCATTAGCAATTCCAGCACTATTAAAGGAAGAAGAAAGGTCTTCAAGGTTCCTGGGCCAGGTAGAAGGAAAACCCTGGCCACAGCAGCTGGATGTGAGGACAGAGGGACAGAGGGGGAACCGTGGCAGGTTGAAGATCCATGACAGAAGCTTAGTAGTTCTTGCAGGAATAGCTGGTGTACTAGGTGAGCTGATTGGGATGAAAAGCTGCTGCCATGGGCCCAATTCTTTGTTTTCTTTGGCTACTAAGGAGAAGATTGCAAGTCCCAGTGAAAAAATAGCAAAGCCTTTGCCTGTGTTTCTGCCTGCCCGGGCCCCTGTCATGGTCTTGATGACATTGCTGCCCACAATTGGGTGCCAAGGTAATTAGAAAAGGAGCGTCAGTTAAAATCATTAATGCTCCTTTTTTGGCTTCTGTTCTTTTTCCCCTTGTAAAAGACAAATAGCTTCAGCATCCTTCTTCTCTTACCATCAGATGAGATTCTCACATGTAGTCAATGAGAGCAGCTAAGGGAGGCTGAAGATGAGGTTTCATACAACAGGAAGGGAGGCGCAAATGTAGGTTATCAGAAGAGAGACAATATTATTATTATATATCAAATGAGATAAGAGGAAAGAAACTAATGGAGGCATCTGGGAGGAGGGAGTTGGGCACCTCTATGTATGGCTTGCTTTATTTTTAGATTACTATCAAACAGGGTGATGTAGGTGCCATTTAGGCTGAGAAAAGCAAAGGAGGAAGTGAATCTTGATAGAAAAATAGAGCATACAATTGATTAGAAAAAAAGCACCACACACCCTGTCCTCCTCAATGTCTTCCTGTATGCAGGTACTGATGGCTTGGAAATTCTTGTGTTGGTAGAAATATTTCTTTGGGCATTCAGTGGTGCAGGCTGCACTGAGTCAGAGGACAGCCATGAAATCCTCAATTCCTGAGTGTATACATGATGAAAGTCCAGGTGCTCAGGAGAAGACTGGCTGTAGTGACAGCAGTGATGACATCAGTGATGCACATGACGATGCTGGCAATAGTGGCATCAATAGAATTGTGTCAGTAACAGCAATAGTGACAATGATTTGGGTGTTTTTCTTCTCCTCCCAGTGGGATGGAAAGGAGGGAAAGGAGGGAACAGGCTCCTCAATACCAGTCTGTAGTTTTCTGTTTCCACTCCCTTAGGAAGGGGGAAGTAACAAAGGAACACTGGTCTTTTCACTGTTCACTGTTCTTACTGATTTTAGAGTAAAACAGGCCTAACCACATTCATGAAAGAAATTGAGGCACCTTCCAGAAAAGAGATCAGAGCCCCAAACCAGGGAAACCAAATTAATATTGCAAGAACAAAAACATGAATGAATGGAAGCAGTGAGAGTCATAGAAGCTAAAAGTATCTAAGTCTGAAAAGAGGAAAGAAGGCGCTATTTGAGGATCCTGCATAGCTCCTATGATACCAGTTGAGGGTATCCGTAGCCCTTGGACAGTAGCAACTAAGTAGCAACCTGGACATTGTCCTGGGTGTTAGCTGGATACTTGGTATTGGACCTTCTCAGACCAGTTCTTCCTGACAGAAGGGGGACCATCCTTTCCACTTTGAGCAAATGGGTGACATACAGGTGCTGGGCCACTTCATCTGCTGGACAAACAGGATAAGATACATCATTTGTCATGATCTGGCTAATCTCCAGTTTGGGAGTACTGACCAGGCCCATCGTTCAGTGCTCTAAGAGCACTAGAGAAACATTTCCGTTTATACACATGCAGCAATAGCTTCAAACAAACTGCTGCTGCCTGGGAAACAGACTCCTGGAAAGATGCAGAGCAACATACATTGACCTTCAAATGAGATCTGAGTTATTAGGGAGCTGAAAAGTAACAGCACAAAAGACAAAAGAAACCCCGATTTCACCACAAAAATCCCTAGTGAGACTGCATCATAAAAACTGCATGAAGCTATAAGCTCGTGTTCGAGACTCACAGAATACTCATGGTTGGAAGGGACCTTTGACATTGAGTCCAACCAGAAAAAAAAAAACAAACCACAACAAAAAAACCCAACCAACCACAAACAAACAAAAACACACACCCACACCACACCCACCCCCAGACAGACAAAACCCAACAATCTTGGCCACTAGAATGTGCCCTGAAGTGCCACGTCTACATGTTTCTTAAATACCTCCAGGGATGGCGACTCCACCACCTCCCTGGGCAGGCAGTTCCAGTGCCTGACCATCTCTCTGTAAAGTAATTCTTCCTAATATCTAACCTAAACCTCCCCTGCCCCAACTTCAGACCATTTCCTCTGCTCCTGTCATTATTCCCTTGGGAGAAGAGGCCAACCCCCACCTCTCTACACCCTCCTTTCAGGGAGTTGGAGAGGGCAATGAGGTCTCCCCTCAGCCTCCTCTTCTCCAAACTAAACATGCCCAGTTCCCTCAGCCTCCCCTCGTATGACTTGTTCTCCAGACCCCTCACCAGCTTGGTGGCTCTCCTCTGGACACGCTCCAGCAGCTCAATGTCCTTCCTGTTGTGAGGGGCCCAGAACTGAACACAGTACTCCAGGTGAGGCCTCACCAGTGCCCAGTCCAGAGGCACCATCACTTCCCTACTCCTGCTGGCCACGCTATTCCTGATACAGGCGAGGATGCCGTTGGCCTTCTTGGCCACCTGAGCACACTGCTGGCTCATGTGAAGCCAGCTGTCCACCAACATCCCCAGGTCCTTTTCTGCTGGGCAGCTTTCCACCCACTCTTCCCCAAGCCTGTAGCATTGCTTGGGGTTGTTGTGACCGAAATGCAGGACCTGGCACTTGGCCTTATTAAAGCTCATCCCATTGGCCTTGGCCCATTGATCCAACCTGTCCAGGTCCCTCTGTAGAGCCTTCCGACCCTCAAGCAGATCAACACTCCCACCTAGTTTGGTGTCATCTGCAAGCTTACTGAGGGCGCACTCAATCCTCTTACCTAGATCATCAATAAAATTATTAAACAAGACTT
>KZ506159.1:253513-271145 GCA_002844005.1 Limosa lapponica baueri | reverse complement strand
TTCGTCCAAAGGTGGTAAACCCTCCTTTTTTCCCTAAGACCCATCAAAAGCTCTTTGTTCAACCAGGCTGGCCATTTTCCCCGCCCTTTAATTTTGCGCCTCATGGGGACAGCCTGCTCCTGGGCCTTTAGGATTTCCTTCTTGAAGAGTGTCCAGCCTTCCTGGACCCCTTTGCCCTACAGGATTATCTCCCAAGGGACTCTCCCAACCAGTGTTCTAAACAGGCTAAAGTCCACCCTCCGGAAGTCCAAGGTGGAGGTTTTGCTAACCCCCTTCCTTACCTCACTAAGAATTGAAAGCCTGACCATTTCATGATCGCTAAGTCCAAGACAGCCTCCGACCTCCACATCTCCCACTAATGGTACAATACAAGTAGGAAGAGCAACAAGAATGAGTGACAATGAGCTGTGATCTCAGCTGTCAGAGCATGTATGAAGGAGACAATCAGACTGAGCTCTGCCCTCCTGACTCAAAATACTGACTTTTGATTTAACCTAATGCAGCTATTCCTATTCTTTTTCTCATTCACAGTTAGGGAAATAGCAGTTTCCAACACCTGAACATTCAAATGCTTGCTATTGATCAGATTTGATGGATTTTTAAAGACACAGTGCTATAGCAAAAATCATCTAAACAGCACTCTTTCTTAATAAATTCACTAGATCTCCTCAGAGGATATGTTGCAATTATTTACAGGGCCAAAATAATGTGCTTTTAACTAAGCCTGTTTTCAACTATCTTGTCTGAAATTCCAGATACAACAACATGAAGCATATATCTGATAAGGAAAAATTCAGCCTAAATGACTGAAGCTGGCAGAGTTTTAAACAACTTTAGCAAGGCCATTATCTTTGGAGATGAGGGTACTAAATCTGGGTCTGATGTGTATGGAGAAGAACCTCTGCTTTGTGCAGAGCAGTTGGAGGTCTCTGTACTGTCTAAAGGATGGCAAATGAAAAACTCACAATCTTATACATTCTGTGTGGTAATCTAAGTCTTATGAATTTGGAGAAAAACAGTTGGTTACTAAACTGCATCCCCAGCAGTAAAATAAGGTAGACCCATTCCCTATAAATTAGGTATACATTCATTGAACATAGGGTGAAGTGACTGAAATGTAATGGAAGAACTAAATATAAACCAATAGGTACCAATAGGACCAGCCATAATCCCATGTGTGAGGTCTCCAGTCTTCAGGACCAAGATTTACAGTCATTTGAAATACAGTTGTGTACATCATGTGAGCAACCATGCCCAGAAGACCTAAAAATATAACATCAAAAGAACATTAGAAAATGCAAATTGAGGACATTCTTTGTCAAATTTTTGCAGTTGTCCCTTGAGCTCCTGAAGAATATTATATGAAGTATCTGAATTATATAAATCGCTCAAAAATACCAGACTTTATAATCTAAGTGTATTTATGTGTCATGTATATGGCAATACAATCACTAAAACAGTTCCTTGACACCTGCTCTGTGTACTAGAGGAATCTAAGGGAGCAGTGGGGCATGCAGCCCATAGAATTTAAAAGGAAATAAGTTGGTTGGCTCTCATCCTCTGCAAACTTCTTAGTAATTCAACAAAGTATCGCTCAGTTGCATTGCACAGGACATGTTTCCCACCATTTTCAAAGGCATGTCCTTTTCCAACGGCTTAAATGCAGCAAGATTTATCAATGTTATATAGGTGAATGAAAAAGTGAACAAACACTTAATGCTTACAAAAAAGCACTGAAATCCAGATTATGAAAGGGGATTGTATTTAATAATTTAATTTTCAAAAGTGTTACTAGGCTGCTGCCTAATCCTAAGGGTACCTGCTTTCCCTTAGCATTTTGTCTTCCAGTAGTAAACTTCCCTATGAACATCTATTTTTTTGTTTCCAGCTTCATTTACAAATCCATTAATACCCTTGCAGTATCAACTGATATTCCACTGTCTAAAACACATCAGCTTTTCAGAGCAGATGTTCCCCCACCAAACTTACAAGACCCAATTTGTCAGGTGTTCCTGAAGTAGGTCTGTTTCATGAATTCTTACAAAACTAGATAGCTAGCACACAGTATCTCTCAGTCTAGGACACATGTCCTCCCGCATAACAAGTCAGGGCTAACAATGACCTGGCTTCAGTAATCACTGGGAAGTGGTCTTCCCTGAAATACTGATATTGCCTGACACACCATCAAGGGGCTATCAGGAGAACCTTTGTATGTAACAGAGCCAAGAGCTTCATGCTGTGAAACACAACTTTCAGTAGTTAGCTGGCACCCTGATAGCCCATTCCTCAGTAAACTGTTGGGAGAAAATTGTTTGACTGTCGATGTGACTATTAGAGAATGGAGGCCAGTTGTCCATATCTCACCAGAGAGATGGTATGTCGTAGCCATTTTTGAGTTACATGAATGTCTGTCCTGAATCCTCCAGTCTGAGTGCCTAGAAATGCATATAACTGGAGTGTGGACATGAGCTCCTGTGCTGGAGCTCTCCTCTTAGCTCTCGTACAAGGATTAAATTCTGAGTCAAGCTCAACATTTTAGCAGTGAGTGACATCAGGGCAGTTTGGTGCCTGAGGAATGGTAAAATTTAACGAATATAGATATAAATGGCAAGCACAGTCATATATGGGTCCCTGCCAATATTCATTTTCATCAAAGCCCAGTGACAACAACAGTATAGTGGTATCAATAGTTTGTATTTCATAGTAGTGCAGTTAACTAGCAATGCACATGTATTTAAGAGAAAACACTCACAAATTAGAATAATAAGTTCTGTAGAGTCATAAGCTGTGTGTGGGACATTAAAAACCTACACAAGTATGGTCAGAAAATTTCACACTGTGACTTCTTTTAAGTCACCATGTTCTGCACAAGTTAGAACATACATTTTAGGATTTTATTCAGTCTAAGCTAAAGACTGAGGGAACTGAGAAATCAAACACTAGCTTTAATATGGGTTTTTTCAATGGTTAAATACTGTAACAGTTTTTTTTAATTGTGTGTTTTCAATATAGCTAGAATTATGCAGTTACTATTTCCAGTAGCTGAATTTTAATTTGCATTTGTCTGCTAGAATTGAGAGCATGTTTGTACAAGAAACTGCATCTTCATTACAGATTAGGGCAACCAGATTTAGTTTATATCTATAAAGAATTTAGACATAAGTTTAACAGCTAAGACAGGTGCTCTTCAACTTTTTAATATTTCAAGAAATTTTACTAACAGAAGTAAACGTAATGTCCAGGAACAGCTTGCTGCCTGCTGTGTAAGCCTCCATAATACTGCACATGCCAAAGCAAAAAGGAATATTAATAAAAGTGAATATTTATGATTATTGGGAGAGGGGAAAGTTGCTAAGAGTGGGCAAAACTGTCTAAAGAGTTGAATAAACTTTGATACTCTTTCTTTGGAAATAGACATGACAGTGGATCACAAGGTTTGGTGAGATACAGGAGAAACGGGGCTTTTTTTGAGCAATTAGTAGAACTGGTGATAATAGAGATTTTTAACTAGTTGGACACCTTTTAGGAAAGTCATTCAAAAGGAAGGAGATATTCCAGCAGGTTCTCGGAGTTCATAGGCAGCAAAGTTTGTGGACTGCTGTCTGGACTACAGGGAGCTGAGATAGCAACCTTCAAATGTGTGAAAGTTAACTGAGGAAGGAATCACCTGCCAATGAATTAAATGTGTGATTATGCTTAAGAGGAAAAAGTGTAATAAAAAGTCTTTAATTCATGAAGAAAGGCACAACAATCACAAATGCATGAACACTAAATCAAGAAACATTAGGATTAGGATCAAAGTCCAAAATTTTGACAGAGAAAGATAATCTTGAGATTAATTCTTTGCCAACTGCCAGGTGTTTGCTTCCAATTAGATGCTATTCTAAAAGATACAGTTTCACCAAATATAAATCACTTTGAACTTGAAACAATCCTGACCATATAAAGCACAGTGGCATGTGTTCCACAAGAAATTATAGTAAGTAGGCAGTATGATTGCTTCTGGCTCTAAAATGAGTAACTCTATGAACCATTGCTCTTGATACCCATAATTGCTGTTTTTACTGCAACATTCCTCAGTAACAATTCTGTAATATAGACAGAATCACAGAGCACTTCAGGCTGCAAGACACCTTCAGAAGTCTCTGGTCAGACCTTCTCCTGCTCAACACACAGTCAGCACTGAATTCAAGCCAGATTCCTTAGATTGGACTAGGAACCCCCTAAAGTTTCTTCCAAATTGAATTTGCCTAGGATCCTGTGATTAAATATCACTGGATTAAGAATTAATATGCAGAAAATTAAAGACAATTTTAATGACGATTCTCTACTAACAATTTTTACAGTTTATTCCCTCTTGAAAGTGCCATTTTAATTTCTCTATTGCTAATTTTAGTCTTAACATGTTGGAAATTAAAAAAAAAAAACAGAAAAAAACCAACAAGTTATTTGGAAGAGTATGTTACTTTTTTAATTTTGACAACCAACCTGACAATGAAATTAAAAATTATAAAATGAAAATAATTAAGTTTAAAATAATAAAAACTGTAAATTAGATATAAAAATAATTCTATTAAGAATTAATTAATTGAAAATAATATTTTCCATAAAACTTTGCTCCATCTTGTATTGTTAGTGTCTCTACAGGTATTGTAATAATTTTGAATTCATTTTCAGGTGGAGGTCTATCAATATTGCATTTTCTGGATGTAATACATTGAGATCCTTAACTGTACCTGCTAATACGGTGACTACTGCAGAAAAGGCGTTGATCTTTAGCCCGTCAATGACAGTACTGTAGTAGCACATTTCTACTGACATAAGAATGGCTCCAGTCAGAAGCAAAATGATGTACAGAAGCTCTGCTACAATAGACAGCCATAAAACCCCTGGAAAACCAAATCAATAGCACTGATATTATAAGCAATCATTTAGTATTTTCAGCATTTCTTGCTTCTTCATTTATATTGTTTACACAATATTAAACAAAGGCTGTGAGGATGCTATTATAACACTTATAGGAAGAATTCAAGGTCAATGGACACCCTAAATTATAATTCTCTCTACTGATTTGGCCATTTAGTAGAAGAGCGCTTGCACATTCCTGCTGTACACTTAAGAAGCTTACAATACAAGGTGGGGCACTATGGTTTTATACTCAGTAGCTATTTTAAATTTACCACAAACCAAAGTTAATATAAAAAGAATAATTACTATTGAATTATCTAGTTGTTGACACCACAGTTGCTGAGTCCAGAGAAAACTGTACTAAAACAGCAGACCATGTTATCCAGGTAGCAAACGGGAAGGCCACCCATACAACCACATAGCCTGAGGGTTTAGTCATTAAATAAAATTTTCCTCATGGGTTTAATTTTCCACCAAACAGGATCTTAAATTTTTGGACAGAGAAGCCTTCATGACCCCAGCCACTCTCCATGTTTCATTGAGATGCATTTCTCTGATTATCTGCTAATTCATCTCTTTCTTGATATCTGTTAATTACATCTTACACAAGAAGTTAATATTCCCATTAAAATTTCTCAACCTGTTGTTTTAGTATTAGCATGCTAATGTCCCACAGTCAGGAGCAGGAGGTCTTGTGTCCAGATTGTAGCAAGAACTGGCCAACAACCCTCTCAAACCTTATTAAAAAGAAGTCTGTCCTGAGACACCTGGTTGCAGATTTAAATAGTGAATTCATGTGAAAGTATATACTAACAATCACAACTTTAAAATAGGAACATGGCTAAGACATGTAATTTATTACGAAACACTATATATAGCAGTAAAAAATGTTTGTGTGGTAAGTAACCCCAACTGCAGGCTTTTACAGTGTCTGTGGGACTTCTTTGATTCAAAGGCCATTTAGACATTAAATTCTTGGGCCACGCTATATGTGGGGGTTTCTGGGCAAGGTTTATTTCTCCAGGAAATCTTTGTCTCTGTAAAAAAATCTGATTTTGTTCAGGAGCTCCAGAGTATCAGCTGCTCCAGCTATGAGAGCTTGCATTTTAACATTTTTTATAAGTAAGCCATCATTACATATGCACTGAACAACAACAATCCCTGTGCATGATTCAGGAGGGGTAAGCTTGATGCATCCTGAGTTTTGTGCACATAGGAGTCATGTGCACGTGCAGAATACAAACTTGCTCTTCTGTGCAGGGCTGGAGTCTATTTCCACACAGGATTTCACTACCCGAGGACAGCTTCTCAGTGTGGTTATCAGTTACCTAGGTGCTGTCTTAGGTGTCTTGATCTGACCTGCAGGTTCCTGTGGCATTTGCTGATGCTGTTCACAGAGTTAGTTTCAGTATGTCCACCAGTGGTTTCATGTGTGAGGAGCTCTCAGGGCAGGGCCCATAATCCACCCGTACTTTCTGAGGTTTGTGTCTGTGTGACTAAGAGCCACATCTCATTTTTTTCTCACACTATGAAAATATTGAATTATTTGTGCACAGTAACAAGCTGCAATAAAGAGACTCAGATTCTGAGTCTTTCTTCTTGTTTTCAAAAGACATAGATTCATATTTTAAGTCATGTGGACTTCACTTTGAAGTTGAAAAACTAAATAAAGGACCAAAAATTAAGTGGGTTTAAAGCAAACTTTCTTGATATTGAAATACAGAATATTCGTGTTGGTGAATGTGATCAGGAAAGTTTTATTTACATTAAAAAATATGCATATCTACCTCGATCAGCAGCTGGAGTAAGACTGATGAAGCTTCTACATTTCTCACCTAAAAAAAAATATTAAAAAAAAAATTCATCATTATTTTTTATTCTGTAATGATCTAAAGAAATAGATTAATAGAAATCAAGAAATGCAAAATCTATCATAAAAGCACAAACTGAGATGATCAGGAGAAACTATTTCTGATGTATGTTTGTACACACAGAGTCCCTGGTACATCAACCTACTTAGCGAGAGAATCCTTCCAGACTTTTTCAAGGCAGAACCAGAGTCTGGGAGACTTAGAGAAAGGCTATGAATTGATGTCCAGAAAGTTGTAGCTGTGAAAGCCAGAATGGGAAAATGATCAGTTCCTTTGAAAGACTGGCAGCCTGTATACCATCTTGTGAAGAAAGACTTGCTCTCCTTACAGCTACAAGGCTGCTGCTCACACAAATTTCCTCTAAGCTTGATTCCAATTTCTTTATGTAAGCTTTGATTTTCAAACCCATGTGACCTCCTGACCTCCACACAGATGCTGTGAACAAAGCTCTTGGAATTAATTCTGCTCTGCTCTGGGTTTTTCAGCTGCTAACTGCACTGAGTTGGACAACAAGAACCGCCATAGCAGATGCACAAATCAAACAACCCTGGTATCCATAGCAATCAGCACCTGAAAGATGTCTTTTGGAGATGCCAATCTTCAACATTTAACTATTAAAATTGTCATAACTTACAAGACCTTCTGGTAGAACTGGACTTTCAGGACGGGTGACTGCGAAAATATTTGCATTTTATAGCACAGATGACAGCTGATTTGATTTCTCTGAAGTTTTGTTCTAGTTGTCATTTGTAAACTGATCAAGACAATAAGGGGAAAAACTTAGTGTTGATCCGGACTTACAATAAATGCCCTATTTTTTGAACCAGAAAGCAATTCCCTTGTACAAAGATCCAAAATTAACTAGAAGCTTTCTTTAATGGCAAGCTAATTTCATTTAGTCATGAATTTCATTCAGTCATGACTAGTAAGTCTCCAAATTATATTTTAGCAGGGTGAAAATAATCTTCTTCTGCATTGATTTATGAAAGATGAGATTGCAGTAAGAAAGTAGAAATATCTGTGCTTAAGAGGAAATCCATGAAATAACTTAGATCTCACAGATTTTATTGCTCGAATGATTTTTAAAACAAAAAAAATTACACTGTGCTTTTTATGTTGCCATAGGGGACCATAAGCAATCATTTAAGGCAAATATGTTCATTTTTGCCTAAGAGACTAAAAACAACAGAAAAATAAAGCATTTGCCTGTTAAATGAACTTGTTGCTCTGGTTAGGAGAATAAAATAAAAACCTTCATCTATACTACAACCTGTCCCTCTAAAGTTCTTTGCAGAATTTATTAGGACTTTTTTTAGGAACTGAGTAGGTAGTACCCTCTAAGATTCTCCTTCCCAGAGAATAGCAACTTTTTACGGATCCTTTTTCCTTTAAAATGCATACACAATATTGCAGCAGAAGAAGGTGACATCAAATAAGTAGGAAGAACTCTGATTAATTTCTTAAGTAAATTTACATGGTTTTACTCACCTTCTTCGTTTATAATTTCTTCACAGGAATACCAAATCCCAGCATGAAACTTTCGTTCAACGAACTTGTCATCTCCTGTCTCCCAAATATACTGCACAGCATTGCTGTTGTTGGCATCAGGGTTATTAAAGCGGATGCAGTGATCCCCTTTGCTCTGTCCTGTACAGAAAGGTTTGGCAACTTTTCTTGTCCCTTCACACCAGTAACTGCTACTGAATGCTGTAATAGAGAAGACTAATGACAGAAAACTGAGAGAAAATGCTGCTGAGGATCTCTGCCATCTGTCCCCAGCTGGGACTGAATCTGGCATCCTCCAGGACTACACTATTAATTATTCCAGAAACAACCTTTTACAAAGCTATATATACATCTGCCTGGTGAAACACCTGCCTGTATTTACCATCCCGTTCTTCATTCTTCTCAGAAAATTGTACCAGCTTAGTAGTTAAGACAGAAAGCAGAGATATGGGCATGACCAGTAATCATGTGGCCAGAGAGATTAAGGAGAAATATAGGACAGTGTTGTTTGGCAGGAATGTCTTGTGAAAGAAATATGAAGTGGTGGGACAATAAACTATACACCATGAATCACAGGAATAAAGATACACAGAACACAGAAGCATTGGAAGTACCTCAGTATGTGATAAGAAAAATTTTACTTATGCAAACAAAATATGCATATTTACTTTGATCAGCAGGTGGAGTCAGGTTGATGGAACTTCTCCATTTCTCAGCTAATAAATAAATAAATTCTTGCTGTTATAATAATGAATCTTAGTATAAAGAAATTCTTAAGGAGATAAAACTAGTTGCTAAATTAGAGAATTCCACAGGATTACAGCATTTCCCAAGACCACTGGGAAGATGAATGCATGTGTTCAAAGTTCCACCAGTGAGAAATGAAAGTCATAAGTTACATGAGTTTGTTATTTATAGTCTTCTGGGTATTGCCCAGTCTGCCTCCATGAACACATAATAGAAAACTTGCCCAAGTTCGGTGAAACAGCAGAGAAAAAGATGAATTATCCTAATTTTGTCTATCCATTTGTTCTCTCTGTGAAATAGTATTTTTTTTCCTTCATCTAAGAAACATTTCCCAGCTTGACATGCTATATATGTTGCTTTTTCTACCTGTTTGATAATGCAAATAAGTGATGCAAAGAAGCAGAAGAAGCAGGAGAGTTAGCAAATGATTGTTTCATTTTACAACTGTAAGGTCAAAACACATGCCCTAAGGGAGCGTGATACTGCAGGACAGACACTGAAGTCACATATGTATCTTTTAATGAAAATAATTCTGATTTTTAAGGCAAATCTCTACCCAGAAGATGTCAGGGTTGGAGAAGCATGGGGCTAGACAAGTCCCAGCATAAAACTCAAAGAAGCAGGATAAATGCCTGCTTTATACTGTTATGAAGATCTCAGCTTGAAAAGCTGGCCAGCAGCAGAATGAAGGATCAATCTGGACTAAAAAGGCAGAGCAAATCTCACAACCCAAAAAAAACAGGTAGTAGATTGAGCCGGGTATTTTTGTTTTTCCTACAGCTTTGTGTTACTGTATTTTCACAAGGATGTAGTGCTTGTGAACTCCACTTGAAGCCTCTGTGCATTGACTCTGCTTCCGGACAATATTATCAACTGCCACCTTTCTGCTTATGCCCTATCAATGATGCTACCACAAATTTTTAAATCAATTTGCCATGTAAGAATGCTCTATATAACCGGAGAAATATATTGCATATATATTGCAATTTATTGGTTAGATCTGTCATACTGTGAAAAAAGAAAAAAAATAAAACGGGAGCAAATAGATTATCTGGACCTTCCTTCAAACAAAGTGCTATATTCAGTGATTTTTGCTGGAGCAAAGTTGAGAGTGAATGAGGGCAGGCAGCTGTGGCTAGTGTTCAGCCAGCCTGATTTACATTGTTCTAGTAAAAACTCTGAACAATAACTCAGAAATTCAAACTTCAGCTCTGCATTCTGTCTTTACCACCTAGTGCCACAATTTATTAGTGTAGTTACAATATGGGGATACTTTAATGTGGTTCTGCTGCACTGACCTAGTCCTGCGTAGTGCTAACTCTAGAAGGGGACCACAGAGCTTGTTCAAACATAAGCTTCAGATGATTTTTAAAAGTGAGTAGGTAAAACCTAGCAACTTGTAGAAGTCAAAAACTCAAAACATAGCCTCAGCTTCTGGGTGCTAGCTATCAGTGGAGAAGATGATAGGACTTGCATGCAACTGAGCGGTAGCGAGGATGTACTGCAGGAGACCCTGTGGATCAGCTCATGTAGGGTCTAGGCAGACCTCAGGGTTTATTGAGCAATAGGACATTTCATATGGTGATCTCAAAACAGCTCCAATGCCAGAGCACTATTCAGGTCTCCTGGTTTTAATCTGCTACAGAGCTGATCTTACTCACATGGCCATTAGAAAATGTACTTTTATCCTTCGTAGCAATACACAGACAAGCAATTGCTACAGAGGCTTTGAAGTGCTTCTCTCTCCAGAGTTGCCCTTAAGTGTGACAGGGAGGAATCTGTATACTGACACATCCACCCAGGAGGCACAGTAGTGCCCTTACTGCCAGGCCTCTAGAGTGGGCTGGATGCATTTCCATGCTGAAATACTTATCCTAAGAGCACTTCCATACCCCATGTCCATGTACTCTTTTTTGCCACATCCAGACTTTATGTAGAGTCATGAGTATACATCATGCCCTTCGACCTCTTGGATTCCTTGAGAAGAAAGTTTTGGCATGTGTGTAGGGAGGGAGTCAGGTCATATTCCTGGCCAGGTTGATGGGGTGTGCTGCAGGGTGTATCTGCCACACAGTTTGGGTTTAATCTATGTCTGGCATTGAAAACTACTACTGATGGGCTACTGATGGCTCCACAGTCCTAGTGTTGCACCTCTGGCTGTTCTCCAGCTTAGCTGCTCAAGATGCCTGTGAGTTCTGGGAAGGGCATGAGCCATCCTCCAGTACAAATAGCCACAAGTTTCACTTCTCTTGGAAGTGAAAGGAGGCAACATCTTCTTGACTCTCCATACTGCCAACTCAAAGCATGACAATTGTAAGCTAGACCCTAAAATTATTATATTATGAATAGTTTTATTCCGTGAACTTGTATAACACATAGATTTATTAAAGTTTTCGGGCTTTTATCTGCAACTAGAAAAGTTACAAACAATTTTTTGAAAATTAAAGCTGAAATTCATTGGCGGTCTCTTCAGCCTCACAGCTGAAGCTGTGAAAAAACACTGAATGTCACAAGAACTGTAATAAAACTTTATCAGCTGGTAACATCATTTTTTGTACATTTAGATTCTCCACAATCCTGCACTGTCTATGCATATTTGACAAACATGATCAGAAGGGATAAAATCAGCTGAACTGCTTCCTAACAGCCAGCTAGATTCAGCAAGCTTCCTACATAAAGTTTTTCTGTGTTCTAGGGCATTTTTTTAATGATTTCTTGAGGTGTGTATAAATATATATATGTATTTATGGAGCTGGACTGCATTCTTGCAAAATCACTGGCAAAAGTCCCATGGAGTTTCAAGGGAATGGGATCATCCCTTTAATGTTTTAATAGTTTTCTGACTTCTTATTGGCTAAAGGACAAGCTACAGTAAGCAGACTTTCTGTGAAGTTTAGAGTAAATTCTCTCTGCCTTTAATCAGAAAAAACTAAAATGTAGCTGGAGTCTAGGAAGCCTGGACACTTTAGTAGACTTCCCCACTTATTTTTAAGAAGATTCATGAAACAGTTGCATTCATAAAAGAAGATATTTTTACTTTTTTTTTTATCAAAGAAGAGGGTGATATAATTGATCTATAGTAGAGTGAAATAGCAGCATACTGGGGACAAATTTATTAGAATGGGCACAGTGACACTTTTGGGTCTCTGTTCCAGCATGAGACTCTGGTCCAGAATATCTCCTGCGCCTGCCAGCTCTGTCATGATACTGTTTCTAGTGAAACAGGTAAGCTAATTCAATAATTAATAATGGACAGTATAAAAGTGGATTCCTATCATACAATATTTTAGCATTCACAAACAGCATGTTTGTTTCAAAAATAGTTGATATAATAACTTACGTTTATTAAAAACTAGTCATGGAAAATGTTCACTGAGAAGCTGTAGAGTTTTGTATTAGAACTCACTCTGGCTATGTCACTTAATGTGAATAAATTGTCAGTGAATAAATAAATCCATTTATACAGTCTCTTTTCATACCAATATTGTTCAGTATTGAATTATATTTATTTTTCGATTTTCCTACCAGATATCAATACCATTGCGAATCATGTTTATTTTCTACTGGTTTTCCCCTGTTATAAAATCAGCTTTGCTTTGTTTCCAGCACTCTTTTAGCCTTTGACTTGCATGAGCGGTGAGCATTGAATCTCACATTTGTGAAATCTGGTGTTACTGGTTTCATTATGCACCTCAGATTCTTATAGAAGCCTAGTAAATTTGTATGTGATTTCTACTTTTATTTCTTGTAAAGATTTACAAAACTATTCACTTTGATTTTTCTAAATCTAGAAAGAAATCTGAAATCTTGCTTCTTTGTCTATATTTTTGTCTATCTTTGTCTATATTGTCTTATAATTTGGAAGAGGTCTAGGTATTCAATATCTAAATAACTTAGTGTAATTCGCTTCAAGGAAGTTTTCACTTATGTTTCTATATCATCATTATTATTTATTAATAACAAATTTTATTTTGATAAATTAAAAAAATACTAAGATGTAGTAAATTTCAATTCATCTGGATAAAATTAATATACATTTTGGGTACATTTCTGTGAAATAAGTGTACATGAGAATAAGTGTCATTGACAGGCTTACTTTAAACCAAAAATAATTTCTATCCATTCGTCCTCCATTTAGCTGGGTTACTAAGGAAGTGGTTTTGCATGTGTACATGCTGTAGGGACCGTAATTCTGTTACTAGCTTTTTTATAAAGAAAAAGTTACCAGGAGACACATATTCTCATTTGTTTTTTTTTTAATTGAAAATATTCCTAATGCTTTTGTATAATTCAAATCTAGAGATTCTCTTGCATAAATCAATATAGAAATAAAAGAACTCTCAGGTTTGTAAGACACCTTAAATCTGTAGGACACCTTAACCAAAGCACTGGTTCCATCAATGCTAAAAGAAAATCTCCCATTACTTCCATGAGAACAAAACTTTACAAGACTAAATCACAGTGAATTACTTTGTCATAGTGATTCTTCTAACTTGTTTAAAGAAATATATTTATTTAAGTTTTATTTAATAAGAAAAATGTAAAGAGAAAACAATCGTAAACACCTATACAAAAAAATATCAATCAGAATAAACCAGGATTGTGACTGAAAGAGTAAGTAAATATTTAAGTTCTTATTTCTAGTTTATATCTAAATTGAATTTTTCTTCTGTCTGTAATAACATAGTCTGAATAAAGAGAAAAAGTTCATTTCACCATTAGCTTAGAATAAGAAATATAAAGGGTGAAATCCTGATTATACTGTGGTCAGTTATGAAAAAAAAAATTTTAAGTGGTCTGTTTGCAACCTTAGAGGTTTATTATTATAATCCACTTCCTAAGCAAGAGCTTCAGGCCGTGTTTTCTGCTGCATCCAACATATTTTTAGACAGTGGTGTCATCCTGGTGCACTTTGGGGGCTCTGAGCAAACCAAATGAATTGAGAAATCATTTCAGGGAAGTTTGATTAAGTTTCAGTATGGGTGAACTTTGCTGCAAGTGGGGTGCCGGGCTTGCAGACTGAGGTCGTTCATTTGCTACCACTGAAACCTCATGTAGCCTGAAATGAAGAAATGTCCAGTGTAGGGCAAAAGGTGGTGGACTTTCTGAGCTTCTGTCTTGCACATTGCGGTTTAATTTCCTCTGAGTCAGAAGTCTTGTTTAAATGCTACTGGCTGAATGTCAACTGGAAAATAAAACTGAGATCAAATGCAATGCTGAGCTGCATGTTGCCACTGTTTGAGAGCACGGTAAATTTACCTGAAAGCTTGTACTTCCACTAGTGAGCATGCATTGTACCTAAATTTTGATAGCACTGAGTAGCCCAAAACTTAGATCATAATAAAACCTCAATGCAGTCTGTAATCACAGACCCATGGCAGATGCAAACAGCAACTTGATGGTTCTTTTCTGAACACACCCACGGGAGTGGGCCTTCTCCCACATGTGGCAAAAAGAGGAAAAGCCCCTGTGATCTCAGCAGCGACTGCTGTGCTTTTTACATTGATCCAGACTGCAGACCCTCCTCTTTCTGGGAGAACCTGCACCCCTCTCTGAAGAATAATAAGTAATATTGGTGTAAGATACAGAGGAAACCTGTCTCATTGATTTTTTCGTTGAATACTTAGTTAAACAGACATACAACATCAAGGTATCCCACTTCCTTAATTTCCCCTTCTTTCTTAAGGCTAGTGCCGTACTCCCAACCTACACAGTTTGCCTTCTCACCGGACAGTGAAAAGCTCTCTAGTGCACTCAATGCAGAAAAGCTGTAACAGGATGCCCACTGCAGAAAACAGTGAAGTCTTCTGTGTGGGGCACCTGCATCAGTCCCTTTCAAGCCAAGAAGTGAAAGAAAGTTTATTTTCCTCATTGCAAGGCACTGCAAGCATTCTTCAGCCTTTTTCTACACATATATCCTTATAGATTTTCCCCAGAGAGGGTAGAGACCACTGCAGACAGAACAGTCATATATGATCAGCAAGCTTGCTTTTTTTAGCTTCTTTTGGTAGTCCCTGTGTAAATAGGCGATGATCAATTCACAAGTTGCTGCCATTCAAGTCATCATGGTTTGCTGTTGAATATATATTTATCATTTCATCGATAAGATAAATCTATGAGGATTTCTTAGTCTTTTAGTTTAATGATTAAGGCCACTCCAGCACTTTTCTTACAGCTTGCAAATTTATCGCTCTCTCTCTCTTGAGGTATGACCATCAGAGTTAGTTACACTATAAAGGCAGAGTTGCACCAGGGACAAACACTACACATTAATACTACCTTTTACCCCTTTTCAACATCTACCCTTGTATGTACAACTCCAGAAATGTCAATAATCTCCTGTACTGCAACATTGCCTAGAGGTGGCTTACATCACTTTATTTCTACAACTAAATATCAGTTCTCAGAAAGTCCTGACATATATCCTCCAGCTGTGGCTTCTAGGAGTAAAATGTTGCATTATGTCTCTCATGGAGGGCAAGAGACCAACATGGCTGAATCAAGACCTGCTGGTCAAACTAAAGGGCAAGACAGAAATGCACAGGCAGTGGAAGCAGTGATAGGAATCCTGGGAAGAGTATAGGGACGCTGCCCAGTTGAGTGGGGATGGAGTCAGGAAGGCCAACATACAGCTGGAGCTGAACTTGGCAAAGGATGCAAAGAGTAATAAGAAGGACTTCTACAGGTATGTCAACCACAAAAGGAAGGTCAAAGAAAGCGTACCTCCCAAAATGAACAAGACTGGCAAACTGGTAACAATGGACTATGAAAAGACTGAGGCACACAGTCTCTACTGGCAACCTCTCTTCCCACGCCTCTCAAGTGGATGGACCACAGGGCAGGGACTCAGGCAGCAAAATCCCTTCCACTGTAAGAGAAGATCAGGTTCATGACCACCTGAGGAATCTGAATCTGAAGCCCATAGGCTTCTGTAAGCCTATGGGACCTGACAAGATGCATCCCAAAGTCCTGAGGGAATTGGCTGCTACAGTTGGCAAGACTCTCTCCATGATATTTGAAAAGTTATGGCAGTCAGGTGAAGTTCCTGGTGACTGGAAAAGGGGAAACATTGCACCCATTTTTAAAAATGTAGAAAGGAGGGCCCTGGGAACTACTGACCTGTCAGCATCATCTCTGTGCCTGGGAAGATCATGGAACAGATCCTACTAGGAGCTATGCTAAGGCACATGGAGGACAGGGAGGTGATTCAAGGCAGCCAACATGGTTTCACCAAGGGCAAGTCCATCTGACCAACCAGACCAACCTATTGCCCTTCTATAATGGAGTGACTACATCAGTGGACAAGGGAAGAGCTACGGCTATCATCTGTCTAGACTTCTGTAAGGCCTTTGACATGGCCCCTCACAACATCCTTCTCTTTAAATAGGAGAGATATGAATTTGATGGGTGGACTGTTTGGTGGATGAAGAATTGGTTGGATGGCCACATCCAGAGGGTCAATAGCTCAATGTTCAGGTGGAGATTGGTGACTAGTAGTGTACCTCAGGGGTCTGTATTGGGACCAGTATTACTTAACATAGAATCATAGAATGGTTAGAGTTGGAAGGGATCTTAAAGATCATCGAGTTACCACCCCCCTGCCATGGGCAGGGACACCTCCCACCAGACCAGGTTGCTCAAAGCCCCATCCAGCCTGGCCTTGAACACTTCCAGGAATGGGGCATCCACAGCTTCCCTGGGCGACCTGTTCCAGTGTCTCAGCACCCTACAACATCTATATGAATGACATAGACAGCAGGATCGAGGGCACCCTCAGCAAGTTTTCAGACAACACCAAGCTGAGTGGTGTGGTTGACACACCTGAGGGACAGGATGCCATCCAGAGGGACCTGGACAAGCTTGAGAAGTGGGCCCATGTGAATCTCATGAGGTTCAACAAAGCCAAGTGCAGGGTCCTGCACCTGGGTTGGGGAAGGCCTCAGTACCAATACAGGCTGGGGGATGAAAGAATGGGGAGCAGCCCTGAGAAGAAGGACTTGGCGGTACTGGTGGATGAAAAGCTGGACATGAGCTGGCAACGTGGTCGCAGCCAACCTGGAAGCTGCATCAAAAGAATCCTTGGCTGCATCAAAAGAAGCATGGCCAGCAGGTCAAGGGAGGTCATTCTGCCCATCTGCTCTCATGAGACATCTCATGAGACATCCCTCTGCAGTGCTGCATCCAGTTCTGGGGTCTCCAACATCAGAAGAACATGGACCTGTTGGAGTGGGACCAGAGGAGGCCACAGAAATGATGCAAGGGCTGGAGCCCCTCTGCTGCGAGGACAGGCTGAGAGAATTGGGGGTGTTCAGCCTGGAGAAGAGAAGGCTCCACAGAGACCTTAGAGCCCCTTCCAGTCCCTAAAGGGGCTCCAGGAAAGCTGGGACAGGGCTCTTTATGAGGGATTGTAGTGATAGGACAAGGGCTAACGGTTTAAAACTGAAAGAGGGGTGATTTAGATTAGATATTAGGAAAAAAATCTTTACTATGAGGGTGGTGAGACACTTGGACAGGTTGCCCAGGGAGATGTTGATGAAGCCTGAGCCACATGATTGAACTACAAAGCCAGATCCAACATCAAAATCAACATTGCTCTGAAG
>KZ506159.1:150943-227652 GCA_002844005.1 Limosa lapponica baueri | reverse complement strand
AAAAAAAAAAAAAGTGTACACCTGAAATGCAGTGATAAAGAAGAGATGGAAATAACACGATCAAAACAACTCATGAGGACATGGTTATGAACACAGAATTTTGATAGGTGGGACTATGGTGTGTGTCTAGAATACCTTATATTCTCACACTCTCAGCAAGGCATAAAAGGATTAGAGGAATAAGTTATGTGGTTAGCTAGACAGATAGCAAATGTTGTAGAGAAGAGATGTACTTTACTCATTGCAAATGTGTATGGGGAGTAAAAGACAGATTGCTCAAAGTTTAATACTGAAGAATTGATGCATTCAATGCATCAGTTGGAAAGGAGGACATTGGTTTCTGTCACACTGGAGAAAAGATGTGTAAATTAAAACTTTAGAGAAGAAACAGTGGACTTTGTTTTGCTGCTGCTGAGTTGGAGACAACTGTGTGAAAGAGAAAGTGGGCATAGTTGGAACTGAGCTGTGAAACAGAGGAACACACTCAGTAGCCATCAAAACCAGTAAATAATTAGAAAGACAGTGGAAAATTCTCTATCCAAAAAAAAAATGCCGTGGAGAGAAGAGCCAGAAAAGAAAGCTAAAAGACCTGAGAGGTAAGAGGAGGCAAAAGCCAAAAAAGAGCATTAAGAAAGTCTGAAACTGTCCCAAAGCTAAGGGAAAGGTAAAGATGGACGAAGCCCATACCTGAGGGGATCTGAACCAATTTCTTCCTGGGTATATCTAGTTCTGAAAGAAGACTCAGTAATTGGTTTATTTTTTTCAGGGCTGAGCAGAAAAAATACAGCTAGTGGAACACAACCAGCAGAAACATATAATAGCATTCATATTACATCAAAGAGATGAAGTGTTTTGCTTTCGTTGCAAGAATATTAAGTTCACTGATGTTAGTATGCTCAACCCAGAACAAGTCTCCTGAATAATAAGAAATTAAACAGGCATAAGAGGGAGGAATGCATTCTGAAGTAATTTGAAGACTAGCACTTGGATGGAGACAATCAGCAATTTAAAAGTACCTTTTAATTAAGCTATTTCTGCACAGTTTCCTTTTAGTCAGTGACCCAGTAGGGCATAATTACTAATGTAAATCAGTGCAAAGGACTGAGGATGTGAACCACTGTTTTTGGCAAGATTGCATGTTACATCAAGAACACTGCACGTTGGAGGAAGTGATTATTCCTCTCTATTCAGCACTTGTGAGAGCGCATCTGGAATACTACAGCCATCTTAAGACATTAACATACTAGAGACAGTCCAACAGAGGCCATCAAGGCTACATGATGTACAAGAAGAGGCTGAGAACTGGGTTTGTTCAGAATTAAGAAGAGAAGGCTAAGAGGGAATCCAATTGCTGTCTTCAGTAGCAATAACAATGGGGGCGTATGGGGCCAGGAGGGTACAGCAAAAGGATGGCAGCAAATAGACAAGAGCTGTAACATACAAAGTCAGACTAGATAAAAAGAAATTTCTAAAGGTAGCTTTCTAACCTTCATTCAGATATTCATTCACAGAAATATCAAGGCGGACATAAAGTGACAGAAGGGATAACATTTTGTTAAAAAATCCCTCTAACTAAAGTTAGCAAAAAGAGAGATCACCTTAGGTTTACACGTAAATAGTTAGATACACATATATGTTGTCCCTCTAGCATAATTTTTAATCCCTGGTTTTATGCATTACGTTTTGGTATCTTCTGCCTGGGTGCTATTTTCCAGAATCAGATAGCCCCAGCAGTTTAGTTTACTCTGAGCATGTAGCCTCTGATCATTATCAGTGCTTATTAAGTATTAGAAAATACAGAAAAAGTGTAAAAGATACAGCATTATCAGTTAGTCTTTATGGATGTCTTTCTACAGAAGAACAAGCAGCAGCTAGAGGACAGTTGAAGCTGTTTCACCTACCAGCAATGTGTAAAGAGGACAAGGCTCAGCTTCTTCAAGTGGGTTACTTTCTTAAACCTAATTGCCTGACTGTTGAGTCTTGTAGTATTGAGTCCCTGAAGTCGTGAAGGAAGTGGCATATCTTCAGCCTGTGTGTTTTGATACCAATGCTCATTTTAGAAGCCATAAACTGTCAAATATCACTAACATTGCTGTTAGATTGCAGGACGTTCTGTCTAAGATTGTTCCTCAGAATCACACTGGAAATTACTTTTAAGGCAAACAGGAAATATATGTGCAGACCTGATGTTACAGAATCCAGTTTGCCAGTGTACATTGTGGTGGCCAGCAGTGGAGCTGAACATGGGCAGATTTCTTCTGTGGCTTGGTCAGTGTCAGCATCACTCCATCTCTGATACCATGGAAGTGGCAGACAAGGAATCAATGAGAACTGATATTGAAAGGTTAAGCAAAAAGGATGATATCAGATTGCAGGAGAATGGAATGTTGAATGTGACTAGGAATGGGGAATAAGAATGAGCAAAGAATGGTGAAGAGGAATTAAGAGGATGCTCAGCAAGATAAATTGGATAGAGGGTCAGACACAATATGGAGGCAGAAATGAAGGGGTTAGAAACCCAGAGACAGATAATGCAATAACTTTCTCAATATCCTATATAATTCAACAAACTTATCTAAAATCCACCAGCAAAATGTGTGTCAGCACTACCTAATGATGGTTGTGCATGGGTTACAACAGCCAGGTTCTGCAGCTGGACCCTGTTCTCATAGGACATAAGTTGGTGACCAGGACAAAAGCTGTGGAAGTACAACCCCAGGCGCCAGTATATGCTGGGGTCTGCCCAGGTGGAAGGTGGCTTTGCAGAAAAGGACCTGGGGGTCCAGGCAAACACCAAGTTGACCACGAGCCAATCATGTGCCCTTGTGGGGCAAGAAGATGAATGGTATCCTGGGCTGCTTCAGTAAAAACATTGTCAGCACGTCAAGGGAGGTGATCCTTCCCTTCTGCTCAGCACTGATGTGGCCGCATCTAGAGTGCTCTGTCCAGTTCTGGGCCCACCAGTACAAGAGACATACTGGAAAGAGACCAACAAAGGGCCACAAGGATGACTAAAGAACTGGAGCATCTCTCCCATAAGGAAGGCTGAGAGATCCGGGAGTGTTCAGCCTGGAGAAGAGAAGGCTTGGGGGATCTCATCAATGTATATAAATACCTGAAGGAAAGGAGCAACAAGGATGAAGCCAGGCTCTTTTCAGTGATGCTCAGAGACAGGACCAGAGGCAATGGGCACAAACTGAAAAGAAGTTCATAATGGGAAATCATTTTTAGAATAAACCAAATTTTCCAGACAAAAGTCACTTTGGATAGAAAATGCTTGCTAGGTCTACTTTTGAAGAATCTTACAGTGTTGACTATGATGAATTCTTTGTATTTGTAAAAAGAAAACATTAGAGTGAAAGGAGAAGTCAAATTCTAAAAGTTAGGAAAGATCTGAAGTAGAGTTATCCATGTAAAGGTAATGCTCTTGTACATGTGGACATCTATCTCTCCCCTAACTTGTCAAAAGAGCCCACAACACGAACTAATGCTGCAGAATAAAACAGGAGAACAGTCTGTAAGACATGCTTTTCAGTAAGAGAGATGTGTGAATGACAAGAAGGTGCTTCATGAGGAAAAAGGAAGATCCTGAGCTTAAGGTAGTTCAATGCTGCCTCAGGAAATTGCTTTCCAACTCTGTCTCTGTTCCCCAAGTTCATACACAATGCTAGGCAAAATATCACAACTGTCTACTAAGTTCTGATTTTTGCTTTTTGAATGTCTGGGCAGCCAATGAGGTAAGGGTTGGGCACTTCCAGTTGCAGTCAAAGTAACAAGTATGATACTCTCAGTAACGTGATGTTGATGCTAATTGCTCTGCAAAACCAAACCAAAGCACCTCTAACTGGTCAGATGTTGCACTTTGGACCTCCATCTATTTCATCTAGTTATGCTTTTGTTGCCTTTTTTTTTTTAAGGGAATAATATCCACTTATCACCCTGTGATTGTGCACATTTGAGGAGAACAGCACGAAAAGTGGTCAATTCTTTACATAGAACAAGAACTAGGGCTCCAGCAGTAATACCTACACACCAAAAGAAGACAAGAAAAGTAGTCCTGAATAATTTCCCCAAAATGAGGAAGTTCTGTGTTAAAATTAAAATGTAATTTTGTACTGGAAGATCACGTATCATAACGTGTATGTAAATCAAACTGAATAAGGCAATGCTAAGTTTCTCAACTTTTCAACCTTAGTAACTTTTTTGCATAGGGCTTTTGGTTTTTGGAAGTGATATAGTTAATGACTCATAGGCATTTGCAGGCCTCATTTGAAAAGAAATATTTGCAGATTGGTCTTGGCCAAGTCATCACAGTTTAATTAACAAAGGAGTGAATTACTCATAAAAGAATGCCCAGGGCTTCCTTGGCTGGCTGTTTAGAGCCTCTTTTATCTGAAGAATTGCAATCACTGCTGTTTGTTGCCACATCCTGATTACCTGTCATGGTTTGGTGTATGACCTAAAGATATATAAACTCTGTTAACTGCCTCATTTGGAGAGAGTTGATACCAGCAGAGTCTATCAGTCCTGCTCTGTGCTCTCTGCTGCAGTTGTGGAAATAACTTGCTTCTGCTCTGACCTGATCACAAGTGCTTTCCAGGTATTTGCTGACAGGTTTTACAGGTGTTTAATATCACTTTTATCTTTCTTTAATAGCTAAAGGAGTAGTGTCATAGCATTTATTTTAAGTAACTCATATGTATTTTCTTTCAAGGTTAACTTTGTCATCTTCTTAAAAATTCTCAGGATGCTGATTTCCAAACTAAAAGCTCAGCAAATGAGCTTTCATGACTACAAATACAGGTATGTAACAAATAACAAAGAACTCCTAGCCCTTTATTTTCTCATATCATCAGAAGGTTGCCAGTTTGCCCTTGTAGATCAGACATTTACCAACCACCACCAGGTGTAACAGATATTCAGAGCATGATATAGGAAAGCCACAGGATCCACAGGATCCACGAACATTTTCTTACCTGAGAAGGCAGGTCAGCACCTGTGTGCTGAGTGTTATGGACATTTTCTCAAGGACTTTGCAATGCGGTAAGATCTCTGCTCTTGGGTGTCCTCACTGTACACCTGTGGCCTCTACTGCTGTGTCACATTTTATTCCTTGAGTGTGACAAAAGGTCCTCAAAAGAAAAGGAGATGTAAAAGATTTGTGGGACATTCCTAAATGACATCAGCATTTCTGATTTAGCTTTTTTTCATATATGCAGACACTGTCAACTCAGGAATGTCCCTGGTCTTCTTGAAAACCCAAATGAGTATCCTTACCCTGATACCCAAAACATTATCCTTAGCCTATAATCTTGCACGCCCTGGTTTGGCCTCTCTTGGCCAGAGTCTTAATGGTACATTAGGTCTTATGTAAAGTCCTGGAGGTCACCTTTTCACAAACATCTTTCCCCTTTGTGAGAACAGCAAGGGCAGGCAGCTCTGCAAGGAGATGTGTGTGCTGAAAACTGCACTTAAATCAATGGAAACCTGAGGATTTGTGAACTGGTTTCCACACCCCAGTTCCCCAGTTCTTTCCAGTTCTTAGTATCTTTAATCAAAGCATTGTGAATCCATGCCCGCTACTACAGTCCTGTCTTACTAAGATGAATTATTTTATTGTCTATCAGGACTGGGCGGGTGGGTGACGGGGTGGGGGCAGGGAGCAGAATGGAAATTCCACTACTAGCTTCCTATTAAATTCCAGCATTAGATCCCTAACAAGAAGCATATTTCCATTTTACTTTGACATGCAAGATCCAAAAGATCTCAGCTATATTCTCCATATTGCTACAGGAAGATTGATGATGATAGTCACAGACAGCAGTGCCTGTATTTAACATTGTCTGATGTTTTTCATTGTATTCTTTTTTTTCTACTGCTTATAACTGTGCTAAACTTTCAAAGATTCAAGCCATTCCTCACATTGCAAGTCTTCCTCAGAACTCACTTTCTTTTGAGATCTCTTCTTTTATCTATGCAAACATGTTCCCAGACTTGTTAAAGAAGATTCTCTTCCGTAATGATTATTCTGGGTTCATTTTTTAAAAAGGAGGTGACTTTTCACAGTACCACAGAAACTTTCTGTGCAGTTCCATAGAGTTTTAAACAGTGATAGGAAGGTCTAATAGTCTAAGAATCTTGTTAACAGATCACTCATATTTAGCTATGTAAATATTTTTCAGTTAGAAGCCTAAGTTTGATGATAGTGGCTTTCCTGTTCAATTTCTTGTCGCTAATTTTTCACCTTAAACCCAAAGCCAAGATTGTCTCCTGTACAGATTTTTCTGGCAGTGTGCTCCAAAACTGAAATCTGGGATTTTTTCCTCAAAATCACACGATTACTAATACCATTACAGAGTCAGAATATTGAGGGACTATTTCTGGAATAATTTGTTTGTAGCTGAATTTCTTGGTTTTGTGCCAAGGATGTTGAAAAAATACTATAATTAAACATTTTCTTTTTAAGATTGGCAAGATCTACACTTGTGCTAATTCCACTGTTGGGGATCCATGAATTTGCATTTACCTTCATCACTGATGAGCAGGTGGAAGGACTTTCAAGACATATAAGACTTTTCATTCAGCTGACAATGAGCTCATTTCATGTAAGTACTGCTTTGCAAGTACTGTTTTTAGGGGTCATAGATCCACATATATATGTTGCTCACCTATACATGCCACAGATATACAGTATTCTTATTTAATATTATGCTCCAACCTATAATGTCTCTAAATACGCTATTATAGTGAAAAGATAAAAAATTCTCAAACTGTGTATTCAAAATATGGTAGTCCCAAAGACCAAAAAAGGAGCCTGACATCTTCAGAAAACAAGTGTCCTGTGTTCTGTGGTAATGGGTAACAGTTCATCACAGACCCCTGTTCTGAAAACAGGATTGAAGTTTTTCACATGTTAATCCCTAAAAAGCACTGGATAGCTTTTTTTACCAAGATTTTCAGTTGATCTGTTGACTTTGCAGTCACACTGGGGAGAGAGCTGGTTCTGCACTCATCTTTTTCAGTCTACATGTCCAGCATACTTCAAACTCACTACAATGACCTTGTTGTTGTGCTACTGTGCAAACAAAAACCAATCAAGATTCTGTACCAGGAGATACAAGGATCAGCTTCACTTTAGCTTGGGTAGTTGGGGCAGTCAGTTCATGGCTAACACATCACTGACACAGTGGGCCCTATGGGGCAGTCCTTACCTTTTAGGACTTTTTCCAAAAGGAGTTCAATGTAGACTACATGGCATTTGGGGCACTTTGATGAAAGGAGTTGCAGATCTGAATACTGTGAGAACAACAAGCAGAGTTAAAACATATGTGAAGAGAAGCATGTGAAGGATAAGCAGGAACAGCTTTGTGTGGGGTTCCAGCCTAGAGGACACACTCTAGATATGCTTACCAGACTAATGTCCTCAAGCAAGTACATTGAAGACACATGTTGTACAAGAACTTTGTC
The DNA here is from genome assembly GCA_002844005.1 of Limosa lapponica baueri. Classification (NCBI taxonomy): domain Eukaryota; kingdom Metazoa; phylum Chordata; class Aves; order Charadriiformes; family Scolopacidae; genus Limosa; species Limosa lapponica. The sequence goes on along the minus strand of KZ506159.1, from coordinate 220,185 downwards.
AGGGCCATGACTCACCTGAGTTGTGTGCTGTTCAGCTGTTGTAGCAGAGGTACTTCCATGCAAGCCTAGAGAAAAACCCAAAGACATTTTTAATGCCGAAACCACACTTACATGCTTCAGGCACCTACACATTTAAGGCTTCCATAGTTTTCATATAGGCATCAAAGATGTCAGCTGAGATGCCCTTTTGAGGACTTCAGTTTGGGGCTTCTCTCTTTCATGGGTTTAAGTATAAATTGAGCAAAACACTTATTGTGTCAGAAGTGAAACATAGAAATCCATGAATTCAGTGAACAGGCACCAGTAAAAAAGTCCACTTTTGCAGACTAGACCCCTGATTAGTGCACACATCTGTAAAATGGAGACAACACAGGCCCCAGCAAGGAGATGGTTCAACCTGTTCCATGGAAGTGCTCAATAAGGCTTATGCAGCACCATTTCTTCCTGCCCAAACAAAGCTGTGTAAGCCAGCAACTGAAGAAGCAAAATGAACTGAGACAAAGGAGGATGAAAGAGAATCTGAATCTGTGGGTTAACGGTTAGAGTAGCTGGCTGGGAAAGGGATGCTTTGAGGCCTCAGCACCTGACCCTGAGTGTTGATACCATTTACATTAACTAACTATAAATTTGAAAAAGTAAGAGAAAATTAAAGTAAGAGAGAAGCAAGGAGTAAAACATCTTAGCACTTGCTTTATTCATACTATACTTCTGCTCAGCCTCATGAGACATGGCAGCAGTCGACATTAACCTTCCTTATTTCAAGAGAAGGTGCAGATGTACCTCTGACCAGAGAGGGTGGTGGCTAGGTGACTACTCTACGGCTTGGCTGTGCCTGTGGTGAGGCACTAGGTATTTCTTGTACTTCCAGGCTATTGAGAAAAATATGGGCTATATCACAACAGCCATCTTCTCCTTCTTTGATGAAAAACGCATTGACCTACTGACATAGCTGAATCCTTAATACAGGTGTCTAAGTCCATTCAAGGAAGAACTGAAGGAGTTGCATTTTCTGCTTTGTCATTTTTTTCTTGGCTGCTTTGTGCCTCAGCTTCCATTTACTGGGCTATTGGGAGTCCTAGTCTAGGTGCCCAGTGCCCCATCCTCCACCCCATTTGATATATACAGGAGCCTAGTGCTTAACTGACACTTGAGAAAAATTGCACTTATGTCGGCCTGAGTTTCAACCTTGGGTCACAGCATTTAACTCCCTACTGAATATAGTTTCCTAAACCTTAAATGTTTGTATTGGCCGTGTTCTTACTGGTTGAAGGACTTTTATTATTTTCTCCCAGCAATACAAAGATCACCTCTACATTTTCCTGCCATGGTTCCCGAGATTTACATCTGGCAAGGTCAACACATGTAAACCTATGTCTCATATATACTCTTGTATCTCTATAGGAAGCTGTTTTACCTCCTGGTAATAATTTCTGCTTGATGAACAGGAGACCTCTCCCCATTTTGGTTACAAATAACTATAAAAGGAGACTACATGAAGTGCAAGTCCTTATGGGATGCCATTCATAAATTCTAACTAAGATTTTAAGAGAGTCTCTTTCTAATGGAGTTGCCATATATCCAGTTCTCTCAGAAGACACACAAGGTAAATCAGGTAGCAATTTAACTTTCCTGAGCAGAGAAAGAAGTTTCTTGATATCTTCTGAAAGAACTAGGCAGTTCAGGAAGTACCAACAATTCTTCAGGTGAAAGAATAACCAACAAGGTTCTTTTCTGCAATACTGCATTTGAAGCGTCTGTGTATCAAACTTTTCTACCCCCCCAAAAAAATCATAAGTATGAGAATGTCTGACCTCATTCAAAGTTTGGGCTCCATTTCCCTAAAGGATGTGTCCATTCACCATATCTGCAAAGTGACCCTATGGCCTCCTGTATGCACATTCACAAAAAGTACTGTACTCATGAACAAATTTCTAGACTAAGAGAAAACGTTAGAGCACTCACATGTGTGGAACAGATAGATGGGCTAGTGTCTGCAGGTGGAGAAGAAGTTTCTCACTTATACAGTCAGCAGAGTCTTAGAGAAGTTTATGCACTTGTCTCTTCTTCAGTGACCCTACCTTAGTTGTGTGTAAGTAGGCAGAAAGTCAAGGTAATGAAGGAATGAGAGTGTAGCTCCAGCAGTATCTTGGCTGTAAGCATGAAGGTGTGAAGGAGCCACACTCCATTACAATGGTCAACCCTAAATAGTCCAAATCCACAGCAAGCTGTTACTGAAGCTCAATGGCATGTCTCAGATAGCTGCTTATGCACAAGAATACATGTGTTTCACTGTTACTATTTACTTTCCAGTTTACAAAGGCTGAGAACTGGACATGCCAGTCATTCTGCAGGCACAAAGCACTGCTGTCTGCTTCAATCTGTGTTCTTCAGAGTTGATGAAAATGACTTTTTCAGGTAGTAATCCCCTTAAACTACCTGCTTAGCAAAGCTATCCTTCACCCTTATATTCCTGCCTTGACCTTCTTGGTGAGACAGGACAGCAGTATCCAGATCCCTTTTCTTTAATGAGGTACTCAGCAATACCGCTGGCTACAAGCCTTTACTACTCACGAACTTGCTACTTTGACATACTTCTGCCCTCTTCTGCAGTCCTAGACATGAAGTCATCAAAACATTAGTGCATTTTCCCCACAATTTATGGTGATCCTTGTTTTTAACCTATATGTATGCATCAGTGCTTTGACACCGTTACTGAGGCTCTAATGAAAAATTTCCACTACAGCCTGAGGGGAAAAATATCCAGGCAGGCAGAAGGGAGTTCATGCAGAACTACCACCCTAAGGGGGCCGGCTGACATGGTGTTGAAGTACATCATCCTCAGTTAAACATATCCTTACTTGGAGAAGTTGCAGTGACTAGATGTTATTTTAAGAAACACAGAATCGTTTTAAGTGAAAATTTTATTTACTGGCTTGTACAAAGAAATCTGATATGGAAGATAGCTTACTCATGCCTGCTAGAAAACACAAGCTTCATTCCTTTTAGAGGAACATGCACATGCTTGGCTACATGGCACAATTTACAGGCAAAACTTCTTTTCAAAATACCCAGAGATCTTAGCCAATGTTTATTACAGATTCTCTTTTTTAGCTACAGCATTATTTGTGAAGGGATTAGCAAAAAAAGCACATAAACTGTACACAATTACATTTGTTTAGTCTGTAAATCTTCTCAGTAGTTTTAAAAAGCAGTTAAACTGTTTTGTTAAAGAAAAACAATTACCTCTGGGATCTCATCTGGAGGTTTTAACTCAAACATTTTCAAGAAGCACAAAATTAAATTCTAAATATGAGTTCTGCTGTAGATATGAGGCTGCTTTGCTTTAGAAAGCATTGCAATCTAAACATCTTCACTCAATGTCACATGTAAATTATTAGCCACACAGAAAAATGCTGGTTTGTGGGGGATAAAACCAAGTTTTTAATGAGTAATTTATCATGTTGCCATTGTCAGTAGAATTGAACAACAATTGTGAGACTTACATGTGCATCTGTCATTTCCTATTGGATATTGTGCTAATGAACATTTATTCTGAATTTCTGATTCTTCTTTTTCCCTCACACTGTAATAATTTTAAAAATGTATGCCTTAGAAGTCATGGCATATGGGAAAGATTTCTAAGTATGAAGTTCCAAGTACTAAAAAGAAAAGGATATCATAGAACCATAGAATGGTTAGAGTTGGAAGGGACCTTAAATCTTTAAGGTCCCATCTAGTTCAAACCCCCTGGGCAGAGACACCTCCCAATAGACCAGGTTGCTCAAAGCCCCATCCAGCCTGGTCTTGAACACTTCCAGGGACGGGGCATCCAAAACTTCTCTGGGCAACCTGGGCCAGGGTCTCAACACACTCACAGCAAATAATTTCTTCCCAGTATCTAATCTAAATCTCCCCTCTTTCAGTGTAAAACTATTACCCCTCATCCTATCACTGTACTCCCTGATAAAGAGTCCCTCCCCAGCTTTCACGGAGTTCTTTTAGGGACTGGAAGGCAGCTATGAGGTCTCCCTGGAGCCTTCCCTTCTCCAGGCTGAACAACCACAACTCTCTCAGCCTGTCTTCATAGGAGAGGTGCTCCAGCCCTCTGATCATCTTCGTGGCCCTCCACTGGACCTGTTCCAACAGGTCCATGTCCTTCCTGTGTTGAGGACTCCAAAGCTGGACATAGTACTCCAGGTGGGGTCTCACGAGAGCAGAGTAGAGGGACAGAATCACCTCCCTTGACCTGCTGGCCATACTTCTTTTGATGCATCCCAGGATGCAGTTGGCTTTCTGGGCTGCCAGTGTGCACTGCCAGCTCCTGTTGAGCTTCTCATCCACAGGCACTCCCAAGTCTTTCTCCTCAGGGCTGCTCTCCAGCCATTCTCTGCCCAACCTGTATTTGTGCCTGGGATTGCCACATCCCAGGTGCAGGACCCTGCCCTTGGCTTGGTTGAACTTCATGCGGTTTGCCCGGGGTCGGCCTGTCAAGCCTGTCCAGGTCGCTTTTGTTGGTTTCCTTTCCCTCGTTCCTTTCCTCCATTGCACATTTTTTGGGTTCATCATCTAACTTTGTTGCGGTGTGGTGGCTTCGGTTGTCTGTGTGTCTTCCAGTGCTGTTTATTTTTATTTGTCGGGGTCCTGACTGCTGATTTGGACCGGTCGTCAGTGTTTGGGTCTTTTTCTTTGTGTCTTTGAGCATCTTCCTTTTCGTGTGTCTGTTGAGCTTTTTTTTTGTCTTTTGAGTAGTCCTTGTGTCAGCTGGACTCCTTTTGATTTTTGTGCCCTTGTTGTCATGTGGGTGAGTGTCATATGTTTTTGTTCCGTTCACTTCTGTGATGTCCCTTTTTTTTTTATTTTGTGTTCTTCTCGTTTGGGTGTCCTTGATTTGTTTTTTTTGCTTTTGTTTTTGTGCTGTTTTTTTGTCTTTGGGTAATTAGCTGTTTATTTTTGGTGTGCACTGTGTATGTTACTAAGTATTATCTGCTTTAGGATATTGGCTTTCTGTTTGCCTTTTTTTTTTGGCTGCCTTTTCCAGTTTTTGGTATGATTTTTGAGTGTTTGTTTTTGTTACTGTTTTTTCTGGTTTTTTAGTAGCTTTTACCTTTTTTCGGTTCGTTTTTTCCCTTTTTCTTTTCACTGGTTTTGTGCCTTTTGTGTTTTTCTTGTGCTTTCCTCATGTGGTGGGTTGCTCATTTCTTGTTTGTGTACTATCAGGTTTTGCATTCATTGTTTTTCCCCTTCTCTTGTGCTTTTTGTCCTCCTTCTGCTCTTGGTGGCTGTGAGGAGGAGTTTAGTGCTTATCTTGGGGACCCTCTACACTTTAGTTTTTATTGGTATTTTCTTGTATTTTGTGCCTCAACAATATGTTTTGGGGTGTAGTGGCAGTTCTTGATATTCAGTTGCTTTTTATGTTATATGATTTTTTTTTGTGTTTCGTGACTTCTTTACTTGTTTTATGCTTCCTTTGTAAGTATTATTTTTCCAGTCTTTTGGTTTTTAATTTTTGTTTTGTTTTATTCTCTGTTGTCTAGACTGTTTTTTGCTTTTTTTGCATCTTTCTTTTGATTTATTGCTATTTAGAGGGTATTTATATGTTCCTTTGATAAATGAGACATTTAGATTAGGTGTATCTTGGTCCTTTTCTCGGGGTGAGTCTTGATATTTTTTAGCAGTTCAATACCTTTGATTAGCATTTATGGTTTCTCTTTTTTTTGTTTCCGTTTTCAGTGGTGTGGCTTTTAGTCTGTTGTTTTTCATTCTTACTGTTTGTTTGCTTGTGGAGTTGTTGTGTGGATGCCTTTCCTGATTTTTCGAGATTTTTCTGTGGTTTGCAGGTGCTATGTCTGTGCTTTTCTTTTTCTGTTTTTGTTTTGGAGGACCGGTCTTCTTTCTGGATACGTTTGCGTGTGGTGTGAGTTTCTTGGTTTTCTTTCTTTTCTCTTGTTTTCCCCCTTTTTTTCTTGTTTTGTGACTTTTTTTTTGGTATTTATGGTTTACTTTATTTTTCTTCTTTTTTTTCTTTTGTGTTATTGTTGTTTTTCTTTATATTAGTGTTCGTGTGTTTGGTGACGCATTGGTACTTGGTCTTCTTGTGTGTGCTCGGCGGATCGTTTGTGTTTTCTGTATGTGTGTTGTTTTTTTCTTCTATGCATTGTATCCAGCGCGGGTGTGATTGTCTTTTGTGCTTTTTTGTTTGGTTTTAACGTGGTTTTCTGTTTAGGATTTACTTGATTTTTTTAATTTATTGTTGTTTTTTTTTGTTTGTGGGTGGGCATGGTTTTTTTTCTTTGTCTTTAGAATCCAGCCGGGTTTTAGTGTGGGCCTCTTCTTGCGTTTTTGTTTCTTTGTGTATTGTTTTTTTTTCAGCTGCATCTATATGAGATCCGTTTCCTTTTTCTTCTTCTCTTTTTTACTCCTTCTATTTTTGGACTCCTTTTTTCATTTTTTGTTTTACTTTGTTTAGTGCTATTATGTGTTGCCGTTTACTAGCATTCTTTTGATTCTCTATTTTGTGGTATCTTCTTGTATGTAAGATGGAGGGTCGTAGTGTGTTGTGTAGTGTTTGTTCTTGGGCGTCTGCATTCACTTTGCGCTACCTTTGTTAATCGTCGCTTTGCAAGGCTGTTTTTTGGTTTTTTTTTTTTAATTAATTCCAGGCAACTAGTTTCCTTTCTGGAAATTAAAAAGCATTGTTTATATTTACGTCTTTAATGCCAATGTCATCTTTAAACCGAAACTTCAGTTTTTTCCTGTATGCTCTAACTTTTTCCTCTTACTGTCTTTCTGTTACAGGGTTTTTTTGTAGCAGTTTTATATTGCTTTGCGAATGGAGAGGTAAGAGACAATGCAATGAGAAAAGTTTTTAGTTCATTAGTAAAGTCTCTTAATGACACCAAGAAGGATGAAGACACTAACTAGTTCTGCTTATTTGAGAGCATGGGTGCATTCTTTTGAACTGGTATAATTTTTTTGTACAAAGACACAAGACCTCTCACAGGTTTGGGATTCAAATGCAAGGTGTTTCCACTGAAGCCTGAGTGGCTCTAGCACTGTGGATGCATACACCCTGGAGTGTATGAAATACCAGTAGAGTTTTCCGGTCAGCCACCTAAACCCCCCTTCTTTAATCATCCATGTGAAGTGACCAAATCTGGGGTGCTTTAATATCTTACAAAGCAACATGTTGAAAAAATAATTCCATGCATGCACTGCTCAGGACATCTCTAAACTTGATGTGAGGGGATTCCTTGTCTGGAAGTCGTCTCCTGCTATGCTTCAAGAGACAGCTGGGGGCTCAACTTGCTCCATGCCAGGATTTGGGCAGATCAGTGGTGGTTCTTATGCAAGTATATGACAGGACAGAAAGCTAGCCTCCTGCCAATGTAGGGTGAAGACTGAGTTCAGACCAGACTGCTTGGGGTTTTGTCCAGCTGAGCTTTGAATTCCCCGCAAGGACAGAGGTTCCACCACCTCTCTGGTCCTCTGTTCAGTTCTTCACTGTACTCAGGAGGAAACAGCTTTTCCATACATTCTGTTAGAACTTCCCCTATTTATTTGAATTTATGATCACTGTCTCTTGTGTCCCTACCAAACACCTCTGTAGAGTGCCTAGCTCCATCTCGTCCATCATCGCTGCATAGGCAGTATTTAGGCCTTCAGCATGAACAAGCCACATTCATACAGCCTCTCGTCATAGGGCAAGTGCTCCAGCCCTGATCTCTGTTGATAAGTTCAAGCTTATCAGCACAGTTCATGCACTGGGGGGCCAAAATTAGATACAGTATTCAGAGGTAGTCTAACAGTTACTGAGTTAGGAAGAGCAATCACCTCTCTTGATCTACATGCTTTGCTTCTGCCCACACAACCAGTGCCTCCATCACCATCACAGCTGCATGCTGCCTTTGCCTCATCAGACTGACTTGCTACAAGTTACCTCAGAAAATGATGCTAGGTAGGCTGTGGAATTAATCTCACTTAATATCAAATGATTTCTAAGTTGAATCTCACCATCTGTATCTGCCTTACATTTGATCCAGGTGCACACCTCCACTGCTTGCAATAAACAGACGTACCCAGTGTCAGTAGCACTTAAGAGCCTGGCACAGCCAGATGGCATGGGATACACTACACTGACAAAGGTACATTAAATTGGACACCATCTTAAAGGCACCAGTGAAACAAATGAGATGGACTTTATACAAAATGTATGTTAGGAACATATACTCCTAATATTTAACAAGGAAATCTGGAGCAATTTTGGAACTATTTAAATAAAAAAAGAGAGCTGGCACTTGTCTGCAATACAGGAGTACTTGCCTAACATTTGTGAAGGGTACAGAACTGTCAGCATCTCTCATCAGTCATTAAAAGTTGCTCTTTTGGACTTCTACTTCTTGGTCCAGTGGAGAATTCAGGCCAAAGGTCCTGTTGGTCAGAGTGAGGGCATGTCTCACTCCTCTGTGGGGGCCTGGAGTCCGCCCGCCATCTGCAGCATTGGCACGAATCCTGCAGGCAGTGGGACACACAGTGCTGAGGATTTAAGGCAGGCTGCCAGATAAAAAGCTTTAACAAAACAAGCCAAATATCCAAGCACAACACTCTGGCAAAGCTGCATGGTCCTTATTTCCACAGACCTTGGGCTTTCCTCCTCCTCACTTCATCAAGCTGTAAACATGAAAGTCACTTGAGCTCTCCCACACACATGCACCAGGATCACAGTGTATTCAGGGGCTAGGAAAAACTTTCCCGAGTTAGAGTGAAGAGGCTGGACTCCTAGCATTGATTTAGCAAACAAGTCTGTTTCTACCCTACAAGGAAGTTGCCAGGTGCAAGGTGCACCCCAAGGGGTCAGGAAGCTCAGCACTTCCACAGTCCCTCTCATTTTACAACTAGCATGTGGGTTCGTGGACTGCAATGTGGTCACAAGTCATCACCATGGACAAACTGCTTTCTTCTCCCACCAGGTGAAGGCAGAACTACAGAAGCAGTGGTCCCGCTTCCTGCTGGCAGATCCTTTTGGCTGTAGACTCTGCTTTCTTGGGGAAAACATAAAATACCTCAGGAAATGTTCACAGAAACAAAAGAAACAGCACCTTGGCAACAAACACCACTTGCGCCTGGAGGCAAGAGAGCCCTGGGGCATGCAGCTCCAGCAGGTCCTAGTGAAGCAGAGGACAAATCTCAGCACAGAACCAGGCTGTGCTCTCCCATCTTGTCCACGGGCAAGCATGTCAGACAGCAGTGAAGGAGAAGTCACCACTGGAGAGACAACTGAGGAAGTCTTTGAAGAAAGTGAGATTTAGAAAGCTGCCCACTAGGACAGCACCTTCCAACAGCCACAGTATTTTGAAAGATCTTCTCACACCTTTAGACTGTACAGATCTCTGTGGGGTGGAATGCAAGGAGGAACCAGTTAATATCACAACTGTCCCAGTTTTTTTAATCTGAGATGTTGCTAACCTGTGTGGCTGGGATAGAGGAGGTTTGCTGGATCAAAAAATGCTTTGAGGTGACCAGTCTGGAAGATAGCTGGTGCTCAAAGAGATATACACAGGGGAGCATGATGTATTCTGGAGATGAGTAGACTCTGGACATAGACGTTGTGTCTCAGCAGCTTCATCCATGCTCAGCTGCCTTTCTATTCACATGACAGAGAAGTTGTTTGTTTTCTCTTTCATAGGTGTGTTTCATAAATAGAGAGATATGTGTAGAAGACTCTTCTCTCCACAGACTGAAATCATCCCATATCTCAAAAAAAAAGTTTCAGGCCAAACCAGACACATCATGTTTAAGCAAAATGAAAGGATTTCTATATATTAAATGAAAAAACCAAAACTTCTTCTTGGGAAGAAACAAAGTTTTACTTGCATTTTTGATCATCTTCTCTTGAAGTTTAGTGCTAGAAATGTCATTATGAATTGAAAGACCAAAATGTTTTCTTTTGAAAGTGCCCAAAATTTTTTTTTAATACAATTTTTGTTTGCTCATTTATGTTTTCACTGATTTTTCACATAAGCCACACATTTTGATGCACCTGCAGGTTTGTCCTACCCACAGGCCCAAATGACAAACTAAATCAGTCCTGCTTTCACCTTCCTCCCAGGGGACCCAAAGCGGATAATGACATGGGATTGTAACAGCACCAAAAGAATCTTGTGAAATTCTTCTTCCAGCAAGAACCATAATGAAATTTTGACACATAGAGTTCACCCAGAGACCTATGAAATTCAATTAAGTTTGTTAATATTTGATGAGCCAGTTTCCAAACTTGTGAACACAAGCCAATTGGCATATTGAAAGGAAAAAAGAAAAAGGCAACAGAAATATTAGTGGGCAATGTTTATCTACAGTATAAACATATATCCCAGGCACACACATATATAACTCTCTAGCCTGCAGCTAGTTACAGAACATTCATTATTAATTTTTCCTGTACATTACTGGCAAGCACTCTAAATACCCGCAAATGTAACAAAACATATCCTGGGCAACTGACTCTAGGTAGCCCTGCTTGAGTAGGAGGGTTGGACTAGGTGGCCTCCGCAGGTCCTGTCCAACCTTAACCAGTCTGTGATTCTGTGAAAGCATTGTATGTCAAATAAATAATTTTCAGGGCTACTCATGGGCTCTATTCATGCATCTTCTCTCCACCAGGTGCTAACACTGTGGCTGCCCTTCTGGCCTTTCCTGCTTCTACATCTCCCCATGGGGTGGCTTTGTCCTCAGACTCCTGCTGCCAGCTGTACAACTGCAAATGGCACTTTTTTGAGGCAGATTGCCTGTATCTTCAATGTGTTGCTTGAGCAGACTAAGTTTATGAAGCTTATATAACTTACCAAGGCTTTTAAAAATTATTTGTCTGTCTACAAATGTTTAGACTTGTAAACTTTACCAGTTATATTGTTTACTTGCAAAGAACATATAACTTCACTGACTAGCACTAGGTCAAGAACACATTTGAGCTATATAATTTCTGGTAGTTTTCAAAAAGTATTTCTTTTACAGTTCTATCAGTGTTAAGAACTTAACCTATTTAATCAATACAAGGTTGTATATTTCAGTAAAATATGAATAAAATATACATATTTGATACATTTTAAAATATATCTGCAGTTTTAAAAGGCTTTTTACCAGAACATGCACTCTGCTTATAGAGCATTATTTTGCAGTGGATTTCTCAACCACGCATTATAAGTACCACACACTGTTGACCGCGTCTTCTCCAATTTAAAAAAGACTAATTTCTTCTACAGCTGTTGTTTAAGATATTAAAAAGCTTAAAGGGGTTCAGAATGTGTTCTACTTGTGTGCTAAAAATGTGAAAATGGTAAGATTTTACTGTATCTCATTAAAATAGTTTACTTTTTAATTGCATTTTGAAGTACCTCAAATGGTCAAAAAATGGTTTTCTGTACTCTCAGCAGCAGTCACTGCTAGGTGCATTATCCCCTCTCTGTTATGTGTATGGTCTTTTTGTTTCTTCCAGTTTATAAAAAACAACTTTTTTTTTTTATATAAGCAGACACTGAAGGCCTGATAAAATAATCATCACGTATTCCTTCAGAAAGCATGTTTGTGAGTAGATAAATCAGCAAGTTTCATCATAAAAATATGGCATTATTTGTGATATCACTAAAGTACAGAAGCTGTTAATTCTGAATGGCCACACACACAATGTATCTTTACAGAAACATGACAAGCTCCTCAGTTTTAAATAAAACATTAAGCAGCCTAGAAGGCAGCAGCACACGCAACAATTCCAACACGTTAGCAGAGTCAGGTGAAAATGGCTGCAAAAAGAGTCAGCGAAAACAGCTGACTTTCCTCCTAGGCAGGTGAAGGTCCACAGGTAGGTGTCTTCCCGGGATTTTCCTTCCAGCCTCTGCGGAGCCCCAGGCTCACAGGCGGGACGCTGCAGTCAGAGGAGCTGATGAGAAAAGCTGCAGCAGAGTGTGCCAGAAGCCAGCTGACTTGCCAGGGTTCCCGCATGTGCACAGATTGGAGAGACAGAAACAGCTGGGAGGAAAAGGGCAAGAAATATGATCGTGCTCTGATGAAAAAAGAGGGGGAGGAGACAGATCGACCCAAATTGGTATGTCTTTGTAGGTGACATTTTGTGTAAATTGCTTATCCAATTTGCACATAGATTAATTATCAGACAACAAAAACCTTAATGTTAGCCCACAGTTTTATGCTTATGTAGATCTAATAACAGGATTTTTCTTTTTATCAATCAATTGCTCACCTTTACACCCCAGATATCCACTGCTTTTGCCTTATGAGAAAGACTGATGTGAGCTAAAGGCTTCTTCCCTCTCGATGAGAGAGCCCGTCCTCCCACGGTCTTGGCGAGTTTGGTCTCTGCTGAGTCAGTCCATTAAGTAAGACAAGGTGGGATATTCATGCTCAGGACATTAGAGACAACCCACACTAAAACCTGACTCCCACAGCTTTGAAGTTGTCTTTGCCAAGGATTTTGCTTTCCATCAAAACTTGTATGACAAAAAATTGAATTTCAAAGCCAAAATAGTTTGTGGGGTTCAACAGAGTTTTCCCATTAGATGTCCTGTGATAACTGATCTGATTTGTACAAATCAAGTTTACACAATCTTAATCTGCTGTGAGACATGCTATAAATTTTTATGTTTTACTACACATAAAGCACAACCTTCCAGATACAATGGTTCCTTCTATGGCCAGAGATGTCAACTATATGCTAATTATAAATGTGTACTTACATTCTTTGTTTAAATATATTGCTTCTACATACCAGGGTCTGTCAGAGGCTCAAGAAGCAAAGCACAAACACTCCAGTCTGGAGAGCTCTCTGTCAGTTATACCTTGCAATCAATAATACTGGTTTGTATTTTTTAAAATACAGAATAAACCTGGTAGATTAAGAGAGATGTGCCAGTTCTGTGATGCTTGTTTTACTCACCTCCCAAGGCACCAAACAAGAAGTGAAGTAAGGCAAAGAGTCACACATGTGCCACCTCACTGAATCCTATGAAAAAGGGAAGGCTGGATGCCTGGGAGACACTCCAGTGCTAATGTTCTGTTTTGTTCCAGTGCAAACATGAATTAATATAGCAACCATTTCTTTTTTTTTTTTTTTTAAAGAGAGAAAAGACAACTTTATTAGCGTAGATAAACAAAGTATCCTATGACAATCTGTTCTTAAACTACAGTGATCTTCCTTCTGGGATGTTGATGTTGGGATGGGAGGAGGCCTATCTTAGATACTGACCAAAGTATGGCATAGTATTGTCCCTACAGGAGATGAAAAGATGCTGCTGCATGTCTGGGTCTATTTGGATATTCCATACACCTGTGCCTCATACCAGAACTGGAGGAAGGGAAGTCCTACCAGCAGGCATGTACCTTTTTCAGCAGTCTTGATCTTTGTGAGTGATTAGTCTATGGTGGAAACCAAAGACAATCTTGAGTGTGTGGGACAGCAGAAGGATGTCTTCCTTTCATTTGCTTCAGGAATTTTCCCATCAGTCTCAACTCCTAGTGAGAGGGTCTCTGTGATCTGTAAAATGCTTCCTGACATTGCTACTTTTTTTTTTTTAAATCAAGAATATTTTACTGACATCATTTTTTCACGTTTCATAGCAAACACAATTCTGGATTTTTATTTCTTTTCAGCCTGCCAATCCAAATCTCACAAACCATCTGCTGTGCTAAATGTCATGTTGTGTTTAGGTATCTTTGCAGTCATTCCTGGAGTCACACAGAACTACAGTGAGAAGCAACTGCTTGTAAACTGTGTCTTGCAATCAGCTCCAGGAAGTTAAATTGGAGCTGCCACAGAACCAGGCCTCGAAGGCTTGAAGGCTCAGTTTCCTTCTGCATCATGTTCATCACATTGTAATGATTATTTTCTTCCATCACGGTCAAATTCTCACTGCTCTCCTTGTTTGCTGTTCAGTTTGTTTCTTCACCTTCTAAGAGCCAGCTCTGATTTTAAGTCCAGCAGCATCTCTGCAGAGACTGCTGAGCAGCAGTCCTGGGCTGTTCACTCTCTCCCAGAGGCTGCCCTCTTCCATGCCTGTATCCAAGTCCCTCTGGGGCTGACTGAGAGTCCTGTCTCCCCTGCATGCCATGTCTGCCTACCCAGATGCCAAAATCTTGTTTGATTTTACCATGTTCCACATGGGTCCTTTCCTCACAGCATCAAAGTTTCCTTGCCTGGAAGACCATATGATTTCCAGAAAATGGCATGATTTGCAGGGAATTTAGGCCTGTTTGAAATGTGGAGAGCTGAATCTACGTGATGTGTAGCCCTAATCACAGAAACCACATAGGCTACATCAACAGCAGAGACAAGGAAGCTGACAAAGCGCTCCTGGCTTCCTCTCTTCCTTTGTGTTTAAGGGCTGGTGCTCAGGTCTGGCTCTGTGCAATGCTTTGGGAATAGCAGTCTGCCCGACTGCAGAGTCCTCTCTTCAGGCAGGCAGTGAGGATTAGCAAAGAGTGTACTAAGCACCACTGAGAATAACTAAAGAAAAGAACAATTAAAATTGCACCATGGCTAATTCCTCAGCTTTTTCTGAATCTTTTGTCTCACAATGCCATCTCCAGCAGGTAGACAGAGTTTAGGGGTGAGAGGAGGCAAATGGCATTTCTAGTTAAAGCTGCCAGTATGTGGTCTAAGCACACTCACATTTGAATTTCATGGACATGATGAACAGAGGACTGGGACTCAGGATGTTTAAATTTTATACAAGATAACTTCTACTTTCCCGGGTAGCTTTGGAAAAGTCACGACAACTCCATGTACTTCAATTTCTACTTTGTGAAACAAAGGTGATAGTAATGACTGCTTGTGCAAAGCAAGGGAGTAATGGGGTCATCATTATTATTTATTACTTAAAACCAAAATGTTGAAGATTCAGATAATAAGTCTAATAAGCAGTTGAGGGAATTCGGATTGTTTAGTCTGTAGAAAAGGAGGCTGAGGGGAGACCTTATTGCTCTCTACAACTACCTGCAATGAGGTGGGTGTTGGTTTCTTCTTGGGAGAAGAGATAGCAAGTAGCAAGTGATAGGACAAAAAGGAAAAGGCCACATGTTGCGCCAGGGAAGGTTTAGATTGGATATAAGGAAAAATTTCTTCCCTGAAAGGGTTATCAAGGATTGAAACAGGCTGCCCAGGGAAGTGGTTGAGTGACCATCCCTGGAGGTATTTAAAAGATGTGTAGACATGGAGCTTAGGGACATGGTTTAGTGGTGGACTTGGTAGTGTTGGGTTTACAGTTGGAATCCATGATCTTCCAGGTCCAACCTAAATGATACTGTGATTCTAAAGATACACATAGCCATATGTCAGTCATCCCAACTCCCCATACACTTACGCAGAAAGAAGCTTTGGTTTCTGCGTTGGAAGAGAATCATGGTGTTCTCCAGCCAAGACCCCAGTCTTGGGGTCTAGAGAGGCCTAGAGACCCCAGTCTGGAGGGGCTTGAATGCCAAGGACCTTAGGATGTGCTACAGCACATCGACCCCCTCGGTATTGAGGCAGCCTTTGTAACCTGTGGGAAGCTCCTTCTTGTCACCTTTTGCAGTACAGGGAGCCTTGTAACCTGAAACAGCATCTCTTGATTACCCTCCTGGGACAATCAGGTTCATGGGGCAAGCACTGAGAAGCCCAGACATAGTCCACTGCCCTTGCAAACCACAGAGCAAGCTGCTGAGCTGTACAAATACAGGATAAATGAAGGCCTTGAGTGAATGGAATGAGGAATGAGTGGTGTCTAAGGACAGTGTTGTGAGTAGTAACATGGGTCTAGAAGGGACAGCTACATTGTCAAGACTTTTCTGTATTAATGTGATGGTGAATTATGCATTATACAGACCAACAAGAGGAAAGAGATAGGGAATGAGCCACCAATGAAATGCAGTACTGAGCCAGTCTGAGCAGAAGGAACAGTAGGAAGAGGGAGATAAGGTGGAAGAGGAACCCATGAAGGTTGAGAGAGGAAAACAGAGACACAGTAGATGAGAGAGACTAAATGTAAGGCAGTGAGCAGAAAGAGCAAAGAGCCAGAAAAGACCAGGACCAGTTGTGATCAAGAAATAGGCAGTCAGCAGCTTCCAGACAGTAGAGAAAACTAGAAGAGAGCAAAGATGAGATCCAGGTAAAATCCATGGGAGAGACAGAGGTCTGGGGGTGAGCAGGATTCTGGTATTTGTAACCAGATTCTTCTATTGGTAACTGTCATGTTTTAGTTTGAGGCTGGAATAAAGAGGCTGGAGCTCCACGGGAAGAAGTGAGTTTCCTCTTGAGTGAGGGTGTGGGGTTTTTTTGTTTGGTTGGGTTCTCTTGTTTGTTTGTTTGTTTTTTCCAGGCATGTGCCATTTGAAAGTATTAAAGAGAAGAATAAATCAAAGAGTCAAAGGAACAGAAAGAAGGGAGGAAGAATGGAGTTGAGGTGTGCCAATGTCAGGGAGAGTTGAAGAGAACAAATGAAAAACAAGCAAAAGAAAAATCTCCAGATCTTTGGATAGCAAAGAGTCCAATGTGTCAGAGGAAGGAAACAGGAAAGACAGGAGATCAGGGAAGGAGATGGGTAGATTTTATTGAACTTAATTTGAAAAAGGTATCACAGGACACTAAGTGATCAGGCTTTGACGATCTATCTACGTGTATATCTGTCCATTTATCTGGTAACTTGGGTATGGTCAGAATATTATGTCCCCTGGAGCATATTAAACATGGAGATCCCCAGCACCTGAGGTGTCCAGGAAAGCATACTCTTCTGCCTGGGGCTGTTGGTGCAGCTCTGCACAAAGAGGGGCAGTCCTGTAAGGGCTGGAGTGAAAGACAGCATAGAAACAGCAGCAGTTGTAGATATGAAGTCTAGTGGAAGTGAAGAAAGTGGATTTGTGTAGAGGATTTATGGAACTGAACTCTTCAAGGAACAAGAATGGATTTTGCAGGATAACAAAGTAGATATGGTGTTAAGAGTGAAAGGGTGCAGAGTGGAGAAGGAGATGGCAGCTGAAGGAACTCGGGAAATAACCACCATGAACTGAACTAGCAACTCAGGTGAGAGAAGAGGTGGCTGGAGAGGTGGCTGGATGAGAAGATGCCATTGGATGATACTAAGTGATGTATGGTGGGAGACAAAGCAGGAAGAAAAAGGGAGGTCAAAAGGAGAGTCATTTAAGGGAGGCAGAGTTGTGGGAAGTGAAGGGGTTGACTCTGAAAGGAGACGAGATAGAGGAGTGTGTATGGTCCAGGCAGGACCTGAGAAGCCTGAAGAAAGGGTGAGGAAATGATTGCCTGTGGCCAAGGGTAGCTCAGAGGGTAAGGTGGAGCAATGTCTTTGCTGGGTGAGCAACATGTAAGTGTGACTGTTTAAAAAAGTACAGTCCAAACCAGCAGAAGCTGGTTTGCAGTGTATCTGCGCAAGAAAAGCATTTACTCTGACAAGACCATCATTGTGCTGGAGCCATTGCCTAGAGTCAATGCTTCAGTGGTTACTTCTCCGACAGCTTCACACACGGATGGTAGCAAGGATATAGTATCTTACTTAACTGTCGTAACCACCTCGCTTTTACTACTACCTTGTGCCAACACTGCTTCTCTAGGCCTTCTTTACTGTACCAAGTCAGTAGAGGTTATGTTTGTTTTCTTTTAAGATTTTAGAAGATACAGATCTTTCTCTGGATTTCAGTGTTACTGTTTTAGATAAGAGCATCTATAAGCATTGCAGAAAAAATTTCTATGCAACAAATTCAAAACTCTTTTCTTACAGTTGTTAGCTAAAGTTCCTATTAACTCAGAGGCAAGGCACTGCAAAGCCCAGAACTGTCAGGAGAAAAAGCAACATAAATAAAAAAGTGCTATAGTTTATTAGGAAAGAAATAACCACTCAGCATTATGTTATCCTCAGTGAGCCTACACATTAAATACCTTCTGTAGGTATGTTCGTCCCACCTGGAGAGGACAGAGCAGGACTAGGAGGATTTTGGGATCAGAAGCGCTCACCCTGAACAACAAATGATTGTGGTGGGAGGGAAGGAACACGATGGTGAGCTGTCAGACTGTGAGCTGACTACAGAAGGCAAGTAGCTGTCTCCTCCCATGCAAGAACTAAGGCAACAAATTAACCTGGAGAGGTGCAGATTAGTAGGAAGCAGAAGGAGATGTTTTGTATCATACATCACTGTGCTGTGCAGCTGTTTTCTACATAATGTCATGGGAAGTTTACATGAGTTCCAAAATCAGCTCATGGGAGAAAAAAAAATCTGCCAAGTGCTGTTTAAATACAACACTGCCACTGCTGGGGAAGAGAGTGCCTGAGCAGGGATCACCAGGGGCTCAAAGTGTAATCTAGGGATGAATCACAACATATTTGATCACAAAGTTTTCTTCTCTTACCCTTCCCAAAGAAACTGGTATGGAGTGGTCACTGTCCGTGCCAGGATATTGGACTATATAGACCTCGGGCCTAACCCAAATTTTTACTTTTCATAGACTTGGGAGGTAAGAAACAAATTTGTTTCAGCAATAGGAAAATTGAGGAAAAGCATAAAGCTACAAAGGACAAAAAAGGGACTGACTACACATCTTTCTTCAACATATGTAACACCACAGGAACCAGTCAGTTAATTATACTCTTAACCATACAAGTGTAACATATTTGCAGGCATTTTCACTGTAACGTGAGCCAACACAAAAGATTCCTGAGGACTGTGAGCAGCGCTAAGAGGGTTTCCCGACATAACTCTCACTTTCCACATTAACCACAACACCATCCAGCAACCTTTGTCCTTTTTGAATAGACTTGCCAGAAAGTGAAAGGGCAGTGAGAAGAGCTCCTGAAGCCTGGACCTGTGAGCAGAGAGCCATGAGTGTCACCATGTTGGAGAAGTCAGGTAAAAGACATCTAAGCAGCTGACAGAAAAGAGTCCTAGTCTCTTTGAGCGAACAAGCAGAAACAAATGATACAGTCTTAAAGCATTTACTAAGTCTACACAAAAAAAAAAATTTTTTTAAAAAAATCATAGCTCTATAAATAAAAAGCCTATAACTTATGCTGTAGCTCCAGGAGATGAGTGTTCGGTTTTCTACTTTATAAAACAGGAAGTAAAAATAAAATTGGAGCTAGATGTTCTCATCCTCTAGTTTCAGGGACTTGTGAAAAAATAGTTCAAACAGAGCACGCAGCATTAACCAGTGAGGCTGGACTGTTTGTCCCTACAATAAACACTTCTCTAGTGCATGTTTGTAATTTTTTTCTCATTTGTATAAGGACTGAGACAGTAATTTATACAAGCAAGATTCTTTGAGTAAGAAATGTGACATTAGTATTTCTGTGGTTTGAGTCAAGATAGAAGATCCTGACCGCCAAAACCTCACTTGTGTGTGAGGACAGTTCAACGTAAGGTGTGCAAACAACATTCCCTGGGCCATTTTGTCTTGACCATCAGTTTAGAAATTGCCATTGCATTTAATGAAACCATGTGAGAGAAATGGTAGTTGCACCTGTGTAGCAAACCAGGAAAGATTACAGGAGCTAAGTTAAACCAATTGCTTCAACTTTGCACATAGCTTTGCTTTTGGGGGCCTCATAGAATCATAGAATGGTCCGGGCCAGAAGGGACCTCCAAAGGTCATCTAGTCTGACCCCCCCACAGTCAGCAGGGACACCCCCAACTAGACCAGGTTGCCCAGGGCCTTGTCGAGCCTCACCTTGAATATCTCCAGGGAAGGGGCCTCAACCACCTCCCTGGGCAACCTGTTCCAGTGTTCCACCACCCCCATAGTAAAGAACTTTTTCCTAATATCCAATCTAAATCTGCTCTTCTCCAACTTAAAGCCTTTGCCCCTCGTCCTGTCACTGCAGGCCCTTGTAAACAGAATCTCCCCATCCTTGAAGGACATCAGTCACAATGACCTGTGACGGTTCAAAAAAACTTCAGCCCATTCAGCTTGTAGAAGAGGTTTAACGTTTTCATTTGACTCGCAGCAGTAGTTATGACTGCTCCTATTCAATGATCCACATGAATCCTTTCATGAGCAGTGCAAATCACCATGAACATCTCTGACCTTCTACAGCCTGGTTCTCTGTCCATTCTAAGTCCTGCAAAGCCGCATTATCTCTTCTTGTGTTTGTACAGTGGTCAACACAGACACAGACAGGTCAAACATGACTGTCTGTCAGTGCACCAATAGGACTTAACTGCCCTCACCAGCCTGACCTGGGGCTTCCACCCACACCCATAGTTCCAGGAGCACCGCTTAAGTTCAGGCCTGAGCTACGTCGTAGGTGTCTAAGCTATGTTGTAGGTGCAGCTATTTCCAGGGTTGCCTCTTGGATAAACCTCAGACCTTTGTTGTAGCCTTGTCTCCTAGTCCTATGCCTGCTTCATCTCCTATTGCTCCTGACAAAATGGATGAACCTGGTTTATCACCTCACCTTGTCTTAGGATGTTGATGCACCCCATTACCAGTACCCTGCTTTTCCCATACTTTTCAGACCTGTGTCCCAGTCAGTCAGGACTCTGCCTGTGCTGTGGTCACTTAGGTCCTGGTTTGTTCCACTCTCATGGAGCAACCCTGCCTCTTGCTGCTTCCTGACACCATTGCTCAGCACATTTTTCATCAGGAAACGTGGCTATGTGTGATAGTTTTATGTGAAACATTAGAAGATAAAAGAAGCAACTAGGATGATACCAGGGGAAATAACTGTCCAGTATAGGATTATGTGGTGCCTTTCCAAACGTGGCACCCTGTCATCCACCTGGCATGTGGAGATGCTGTTTGCTTTGGTGCTTCCAAGATTGTAGCTACCCACGATAAAAAGGCTCAGCATCACTTCTTTCCAAAGTTCTGCCCTCCTCCTTGAGCAAGGCATCTTGTGCTGTACCACCACTGCTCTGCCCTAGAAGAGTGCTTTATGTGGAAGGCTTTTCCATGAAATCCTACCAAAGGTTTTGAATTAGCATTAAGCAGTAATACTTGAAGTAAGGTATGCGATGGGGCTACAGATCTGCTGTTGTCCTTTGCTGACTGTATGTCAAGGTCATATACAAAGACAATGGTGTAGTTATAAATACATCACATGGAACATCACAGGAAATGGCCTGTCATCTCCTTTTCCTTTGTACTGCTGCAAACTGGGATACATCGAGGGACTGAAGACTGACAGTGAGCAAGAATGAGTCAGTTATGGCAATAAAGCCAGATTTTAAAATGCAGGCGGCTTTCACATCTGTGGCCAAGGTGATGGATTTCTATGCTGTTGGGTCCGTGCCTGCGCATGGTCCATTACCAGTCCCAGTAGCACACCACATAATTTTCAACTGGCACAGCAGCAGTTCTCCAAAGACATCCCAGTCTGAAGTCCTCTAAGGCAAAAAGGGAGACACACTGACATCTAGTGTTAAAGATTGAAACATGCACTCCAAAAACAGCATTGGAAGATGCAGAAATGGTTTTGAACTGCAGGAGGGTGAAAGGACACTGGCAAATAATCCTAGGGTTTCTGGTCAGGCAGCAAGTTGCTGAAAGGGAAAATGTGGAAAAGCTATGCCTAACATAACATCATCTTCTATATTTAAAATCTAATCACCTAGAATCAGCGTACCCTGTGTTCAGGAGAATTTGTGGATTCATTTTCAGTGCTATTTTTAGCAGATTTTTTTTATTGTGATAAATAGATTTAATTATGCTACTGACTAGATTGCTTGTTTCTCTGTTTGTCTCAATGACTGGTCTTTTAACTATGCTTTTGTCAAGCAGCTGGTGTGTTTCTCATCTGTAACCAGAACAGAGCCGGAGACTCTCCATCTGAACTCTTCGCATCTCCAGTGTAAACCAAACCAGTAGGGATCAGATATAAATACATGTACTCACAACAAGAGTCACTCATGGGGCAGAAGCAGAGGACCGCAGGGACTTGCTGGGGCACGTCCTGTTTTAACCACAAAGCCTGAGCAAATCTGAGCCTATGACAACCTTTGACACATTCTTGAAACTCACATTTTTTGCTGCTTTGTATTCTGTCTCCAGTGGTGGAAATCCCTATAGGGCCAGAGAAGAGCGCAGGGACAGGCACACGCCTGGTGCTCCGTCCCTCAAACGCCTGCCATTGCCCATGCAGCTGCAGGAAATCTCAGGCTCCAGCTGTTCTCCCAACAACCTAAATTTCTTTCAGAGTTAAACAAGCTTCTGACATCCTCAGCACAAGAATTTGCAGCTTGCCTGTACAGCCCGAGAGGAATCACCACCTTTTGCTCATTTTTTGGGTGAATTTGAATGCTTCTACCAGGAGGGATTTGTGAAGAAAAGAGCTTTCCTGGCTTGTTTCAACTTCAGGTGAGAGTTGGGGCCCACAACTGCAGGGTGAGGAAAAAAAAAAAAAGGAGAAATAGAGTCAGGTACACTTGAAAACTAATACAGGCTGGGAAGAGATGTAGAAGGCTGTTGAGAAGAAGGCTTCATAGCCCTGGACTTCAGATGAGTTAGGAGTGGCCATTAAAAAAGAGCCTTTAGCTTCTTGGACCTAAGCCCCCATGCAAAACCCCCAACGGTGACCACAGAAAGAGGTGTTCATCTGCAAAACACAAAACTGATACAAGGCTTTTGCTTACAAACAGGAAACATTTAATTAAAGGTTCCTTGGACCCTGTTAAGTTTTACTAACCTACTGACTCCTTGGCTTTTATCAGACAAGAGTTAAGAAAGAGCAGCTCAGGAAGGACCGGAGGGTGCTTCTGTCAAAGGAGGTAATAACCACTGGGCACTGTGATGAGAGGCTCTGTCTGGAGTCAGACCTGTGTAAGAACCCCAGGGCAATGCTGTCTGTCTGTCTGGTAGAGCAGACTGCTGTCGATAAAAGACTAACTTTGCTTTCACCGTAGCAGGTGCAGTGTTGGGGCTCCAGACACTCCCACTTTGTTGTTTGGGAATGGTGGGACAGTATGAATGAGCATATGAGAAAAACTTGCAGAAATGCCATTTTGTAAGGTAGATCTGCACAAACATTTCATCTTAGGTGACAAAGTATTGGATTTGTGTGAAAAGGGTCAGTTCTATATGATTCTAACAGGTTGCAAGGCTTTCTGGGCTCATGGGTTACATTAAACATCCCCCTGCAGCGTATGCTCCTGCAGGAAGTCCCTGTCTGAAATAAAAAATAAATAAAAAAATACAACATTTTCCTCAAATCAATTGATGGGGCTTTTATTGCAGAGGAGGTCACTGCAGAGTACACAATCTTACTGCTGAAATAAGTATGCCTAAAATGCTGCACTTTCCCACAAGTTGCATGACAGTCCAAAATCAATCACGGACACAGAGCACACAGGATCAAAAGGTAACACTTAATTTCAACAGCATTGGACACATGCAAAGTGATACCGCCACCAACAAAGCAGATGCCTGGTCTTCAAACACTCTGCATAAAACCCTCATTCAGCCATCACTGCCTGGTTACGTGCCGATACGCTCCGGTTGTGCCGGAGTCACACGGGCCAGAGCGAGGGAGGACCTGGCCCAGGCTGCAGGCACCGCGGTTCTCGGGACCATCACAAACAAAACCTCTGCTGGCTAAAACATTTGAGTCACAGGGCTCAGCTCACGTTTTCCCCAGGCTCCTGTCAACAGGGCCATCGGTTCAGGATCTGCCCACTGAGGGACCCGGGAGGGGGCTGTAGGCTCCTGCCCGTGGCACGTGCCCCCAACAGCAGCACCTGCAGAGACGGTGCTGTGTCTGCCCCAAACACTCCTCGCCGCCGCACCTCATCCACAGCACTTCCAGAGCTGCACCTCTCTCAGCTCTGTAGAGTCTGAAAGGTTATTTCTCAGGGGGGTGAGCAGTCGCCAGTGCCCTTCTCAGAAAAGTCCAGCTTTTCAGAACAGCTGAGGAACCCGCACCACCTCCCACCCACCCGGAGAGGCGGCGGGGCTGCACCCTGCCGGGGCTTCCCAAAGCAGGGATCCATCACAGCCACCCAGCGCTTCACTTCCCAAAACACTGCTCGGAGCCGGAAGGATTCACACAAATCCACCCCTACGCGTCCCACCCCCTCAAGCGGGAGGAATTTTAACAGCTTGTCCTGCTTCTTGGGGACTTGCTATTTCTTTGCAGCATCCCCCGGCAGGCTGCGGCACCTCCTCCTCGGCGCTGGAGCTGCAGCGGAGCAGGCAGGGGCCAGGGGTGGCGAGGGCAGGGCTGCGGGGCCACCAGCGGTGTGCACCCCGAGCTGCCCCGCACCGCAGCTCCCCGCACCCGCCGCATGGCTCCCGAACTCCGCCTCAACAGGACCGAGTGATTCCACCCCGGAGGGCAGGGGGCACCCAGCACAAAAGCAGAGCGGGCGCTGTGGAACAGCATCCAGAGCAAAACGGGATCTGGTGGTGCACAAACAGCCTCTAACTTCCATTTCCACTTAACATCTGCACTGAAGCAGAAGTTAGGATACTCCTAACGTACTGTCCAGTTCACCGTATAGAAAACTTGCATTTATCTGGAGATTTCAGGATCATATTGCTGATCCGGGAAATAGCAGAAGATGCAGACTGTATTGACATAATTTTATTTGTAATTAACAGGAACTTCTGAAGTATTAGGTAACAGCTTGAGGCACAAAGCATGTTTACTGAGTTCCAAAAGCAGTCTGGAAACAAATCGCCTGGTACCTTTGCAGCTTTCTTTCCACTTCTGAGGAACATGAGAGGGTCAAAGGCTTAATTGCACAGTGGAATCCAAGCTGATTTTTTAATTATTTTGGCTGCGGAAGTCTAGCACGAGTATTCCTGTGCAGAATGGAGTGAAGCCTCCTGCCCTCTACATCTAGATGTGGGGGACGTGAGGCTGCTGCCCTGCTGCTCCCACCCCCCGCTCTCCTCCTCTCACCACTGGTTTTCGGGCGCTGGCACTGCCCCAGCGCAGCCAGTGCCGTGGCTCGTACTGTGACAAACTCCCCACCTTGGCTTTCAAAGCTGTGTCAAAGGCCTCTACAACTGAAAATGCTTTTTGCTGGCAAGTTGCAGCTAGATGTACCACAGTCCGTGGAGAATTGCTGAATATTCACCAAACTGGTCATCACCACGCTCCAACACCTGAAACAGCGCTCTCAGATTTTTTGACATATTTAGGCTACTTTGGGCAAGGTGCAGAGACTCTGTTGGGAAAACCAAGCTTCCACCTGGAACTTTTTCAGTGTCTTACCTTTTTTATCTTTTTCTGAGCAGAGCATGCACACCTCTGTTACTGCCCCCGTGTGCAGACACACCACCGAGCTGTGGGATGCCATTCTGCTGGTGGCCACGGAAACTAAATTTTTACATGAGTTCAAAACCAGACAAATTCTTAGAAGAAAGCTCCACTGAGGTTTAAGAGATGTGTGGATAATGTTGTCACTTCCAAGGTCCCCAGGTCACACATTGCTGGGGAGGTGGGCTGGTGTTCCTCAGAACTGCAACATCTGCTTGCTCTGAGCTCCGCTTCCAGAGCAGCACCCCACAGCGATCGCTTCTGAAGACAGTTGTTGGACCAGACAGCATTTTAGCAAGGCTGATTTTGGCTGTCAGAAAACCTGCCAGCATGTATGTTAACTCAAATATTCAAAGTAAAGCAATTTATTAACAACAACATTTTACAACAGTGTTTTCTCTTCAACTAAGCTTCAAGATGCACATGGAACTTGCACACAAAGGACTGACCGGCTGTAGAAGACTTCCAGACCATTTGAAGCATTTCATGGCAGCTGCTTTCATAACCATCATGGTCAGCTTGCTGCGTGTTTACGAAACAAACCCACTTAACTACAGGTGTTTCTTAAATTTCCTACTAATAACGACATTTTAGGGACTGTACTCATCTGAATGTGATGCAAAGACCTGGAAAGGGTAAGTACAAGTAGGTGACACGCAAGTAACGTGACTGCAAATTCAAGCTATGTTGAGCTGGCGTCACCTGAGCCGTACACGTGCATATGGCACCCCACGTCTTCTTTGATGATACTGCATTCAAAGGGTGTGTGGCTTTGGTAGAAGAAAAAAGCAGCTTAGTAAAGACAATTCCATGCTCAATGTGTCTCTGTACAGTTTATTTTACAGGAGATGAGATGAGCACTGTGGTGCATATAAACTTGCAGAACAATATAGGAAAATACAGTTTAACCATATGAAATTGTTTTACAGTAAGACAGAGAAATTATGTATAGGAAACGCCTTCAACACTGAAGGACAAGATCCACAGCTGACATAAAGTAGCTTCCATGGAACTCTACCAGTTTACCCGAGCTGAAGATCTGCCCCCTGAATCTTTTCTGCATTCAACTTCTTAAGTTCAGTGAGTCCTTCATGTATCCTTATGGAACAAAAGCCATCCGATAATTCGCACAATGATCTGAGATTTACAAGTTACCCAGACAGAGGCTGCATGATACATAAGCTATTTAAGGGGTCTACTGAGACAAAATGTATTGAAAGTTATAAAATTTTGGTTAAACATCTTTACAAATAAGTCGTTAGTACTGGCAAAAGTCAACTTTTCTGGAAATTTAGAAGTATTTAGCAAAAATTACACAAAAAAGGACCAAATAAGCAACTTTAGTAGAAAACTATTTTAGTGTATGACTGGTGATCTGGCCCGCCTTTGAATCCCTGCTGTTAGAATGTCTGCAAAACCATTTGGTGGCTTTTTCACACTGTCTCTGGC
Organism: Limosa lapponica baueri; assembly: GCA_002844005.1. NCBI lineage: Eukaryota > Metazoa > Chordata > Aves > Charadriiformes > Scolopacidae > Limosa > Limosa lapponica. The sequence goes on along the minus strand of KZ506159.1, from coordinate 193,498 downwards.
TGCAAAAAGAAAGGAAACCATCTAAGGAGGAGAGGAGAATATTTGTCCAATACTGCTTTTTTCATAATGGATAGAGGTTGCTGTCCCTAGCGAGCATTTCTGACCCGCTGGAGTGAGAAAGTGGTAAATAGCCACGTGAATTCCTTAGGCTATTCTGAAAGTCACAGCCATCACATCACAAAACTCCAAAGGAATAAGGGATTTCATTTCACATCAAGTGCTCCCAAATTCAGATGACTAAGATTGCCATGTCATGCAGATGTGAGATCTCTGAAACCACTGTTCATCTTTAGACTTCCAGTACCAGGAAATTTCTTCTCAGCAACTGCTTTAAAAAGAGTCAAGTGGTTGTTTTTTTTATTTCGCACAATAAAGGCATACTTATGACCCAAATGCCACTTACTCAACTATTTTTATACAGAATTCCCTGCTAATTCTACTGAGACAGTTATATTGAAGGACATGGCAGAAGATCAGGTTAGCTTTTAATCCAGTTGCTTTTAAGTCTAACATTTCCTACTCCACTTTAGTATAGAGAATTTAGGATGGCTGTGCTGGACAGTAAATGGTCAGTGAGACAAAGGCAGGTCTCCTGGATACGTGGATGTTCTAGAAGAGCGCGCAGGGCAGAGCAAGTGGGGAGGGATGAAAACTCTGCACAGATCCGTGCACGCTGGCTGCTCCTGAGTTTTTGAAATTTGTAGGGTGAATCTGTGTGTTTTACGTGCTTGTAGCAGATACAATTTAAAGAGGCACTTCAAGGGGAACTACTAGCAGAATTTTAGTAGGGTTGTGATACGAGCCATTACTCAGTTACTTGTTAAATCAGTAGCCCTGAAAGACTGCATGTATTCAGAATTACAGTCTCGTCCGCTCGCTGACTGTGAACACAGTAGCTGAAAAGCTTTTGTTCTGAATATCCACTGAGTTTCTCTCTTACAACACACCTGAAATAGTTCAACTTAATGTAAGTTGAGGGAATTAAATTTGAATGTTTCAAATTTATGTATTTTTTCTGTAATTACTATGCAGTTAACATAAGACTTATTTCTTATTGGTCTATGAAAGATTTTGTCCATGTACAATTCTTAGAATCAGATGCATCATTAGGCACAAAAGGTTTACTGCCTTGAGGAACACATGGGATTAGAAATTTAAGTCAAATTGTGCTATGTGTTGGTCCCTTCAGAAAAAATGTCCAGGAAGAAAAAATAAACTGTGACTACTACAGAAAGGAGACATTGCACTTCCAAACCCGGGGGCTGATAAGAAAAATCCGAAACAAAACTCAAAATAACCCCTTCAAAAAGCATTCATTTACCACTCTCAGAAAATATCCAAAAGCATGAAGTTTGGTCAGCACGTGAAAGCAACAAAGACATTCTGTGAAAATTCAAAATTATTAAAGAAAAGATCTTGAAAACTGGTGTATCTCAGCAATGGAGGGTGTGCTACAGTAACAACGAAGAAAGAAAAAAAAAGAATCAAAAGATGCATATTTATATGAATAAGATCTATTATAAGACAAAGGAATGAATATTATTTATACAACAGTGCTTTTCAAGACAAGACAAGGATTTGCTGACACAAAGACTCATCGCCACTATGCCACAGAAAGCCTGTGTGCTCCAAGCCCCTGGAGACCACCTGCACGCCAGGCTCAGCACGTCAGCTCAGTGCCGGGGCGCAGGACACCCCCGCGCTGCCACACGCCAGGACACGTTCTGCAGTCACCCACGTGGCATCGCCACACGCTGCATTCCTGCTGGCACAACCAGCTGTGAGTCGGAGAGCCCTGTATCAAGCAATAGATACAAGGGAACAGTTCATCACTGATTTTCACGTGCTAAGCGGAATTCGGAGAGCGATGAGCCTGCTCCTGAGCCCATCGGGGTCTGAGGGGGGCGAGTGCCTCACGCCGAGCAGCTCAAACGCCACTGGGGCAGCTAAATATTTTCTTGCCCTACGTGCCTGCTTTTAATTTGAATCTGCCTGTGACGATTGCCCTCCTGGTTAAGTTAAATGTGACCAGCCAGCTCCTCTGGTAAAATGTCAGACACTTGTGCTGTGCAAAAGGCACCCGTCAGCCATTCCCTGCCACCGTGTGGGCATGGGAGGAATGTCCACACAGCGGGAACCATTCACAGCAGTGCTTCCTTAACCTCTGGGGCTTACACGTCCTATTTCAACACATGCTGGGTAGCAAAAAAAAAAAGCCTACCCACTTTCCAGAAAGGTCATTATTTTGAAAACTGCGTTTTTGACGCTGCCTTTTGAAGACCCAGTTCTCGCAAAGCAGAGAGGTGAGCAGGACTGCCTCCAGGACACTGGACTCTGCCATCTCCAAGGACAGACCCACAGGCTACATCAGTGCCAAAGAGCACACTAGCTACTACGGAATAGCAAATACGTTTTCAATTCAGAAGGAAACAATCAATCAATTGATCACACCAAGAAGTCACATCTACTCATTCCAGGGGGACCTTCAAGGTGCTGGTCTGGATTTCTTAAGGTGCTTGATAGTAAAGGACCCACCTGGGTAAGCAGAGCTCTTTCTCCCTGTGTGTGACTGAAGAAATAGATGGGCAGAGCCACATTTTCACTTAATTTTGGATTTGGGTTTTTCCACCTGCATCAGAAGGTGAGCTGTAGGCCCACGCTCTTAGGCTGTGCTCCTACCACAGCCTGACACAGGGTCACTTGTGGAGCTGCTGGGAACTGCAGGTATAGCAGCTAGGTCTTAGACGTTAAGTGTTTGAGGTTCTCATTTCTTAATGTTTACCTTATACACGTACTCAACAACTAAGGAAAAGAGAGGATTGTGCACTTCTATTTGTTAGCCTCATTTTCAAAGCCTCTTATCACCTACGTACTCCTTGTGTTCCAAGAAATCTCTGAGTGCCAAGCACTTCCAAAGAGCAGGTGAAGACTGCACATTTCTACATAGTCTGACTTGCAGCAAATATTTAAATAACGACATTAAAAACAGGGACAAATTTAAAGAGGTTCTGAGAAGGTCTGAGAAACTATGACTGCTACTGAACATGTAAAAGTTTTCTGTGAATGCTTTACAGAAAATTCCTATTAGAAAAAAAAAAAAAAAGAGATATGATCTGGGTGTAGTTCCCTGTCACAGGAAAGCTACACACACTGACAGTACAGCATGGGGCTGTCAGTTAAACAAAAACCAGCCACCTCTGCAACATGGAACGGTGCAGATGCAGAGCCAGGTACAGAGAACCAGAGCACAAGTTTGCACGCTGCCTGTTGTGCACAAAAGGAAGAACAACTTCAGTGTTTACTGTAACTGCGCGATGCGAGGGGAGCACAGCTACCCCCCAGCAGCTGGGGCAGGGCTGCAGAGGGGGAAAAGGATTCTGGAAACATAACAGGGATTTCCATGTGACTTTCACTGCTGTAATGATATTTTAACATCAAAAAAAAAAATTAAAGCTATCTTTAAAGATCCCAGTGTCATCACATAATGAAACAACATTCCTATAAGAGAACAACTGAAGTCCTTCAAAAGATGTTCAACACAAAGAAGTGATGAACAGATGTGAGTTACAGACATGAGTAAATCTGAAGCAGGCTGGATATCTGAGAATTAGGCTGGTTTGGATGTTGCTCTATGAAAGCAATTGGAATCTTGCCAGTGATGGGAGAAAGTGCACTTGGCCCATGTGGTAAAGGAATCATTGCTTTCAGCTCATTAACTCCAAGAGGAATCAGCCAATAGCACTGGACACAGAATGAGTTCTGTTAGGAAATAAGTTGAAAGAATACCTTAGAGAAAGATTTCCAACAAGAACTCTCTATTGAGTAAACCGTGCCAGAAGATGTCTTTGAAGACCAGTGGGCTGGTATGGATGATGAATAAGATACTCTCATTCTGTATGGTAGCTGAGGCTACAGCTGGTAAGCACCTCACCGGCTCTGGCACTGGAGTCAGGACACCCAGCTGATTCAAAGCCGTGGGATTCTTGAAGCCCTTGAGCTCAGATAAGGGCCAAAAGGCTCTGGCTGAAGCAGAGATCGCCAGGGAGCCAGAGGCTTGACAGCATGAGATAAGTGTGTGACAGCATCGCTTAGACAATGAAGGAGCTCTGCAGGAGTGGCAGGACTCCTGGAACACAGGCGGCTTCAAGAAAGACACAGGGAAGCAGAGCTACCAGGTAAGAGCCAGAGGCAAATTCCCACTAATTCTACATCTTCAGGTGAAAGCAAACAAAAATGGAAAGCTCACCTTCTGCTCTGGGACCACAGAGCTGTATGAAGATGTAAGACAGCCTTGTCACTCAACAACAAAAAAAAAAAAAAGACTGATACCTGTAGTGACTAAAATAGTAAAAACTTGCATGAGCCCACCAGCCACATGAAATGAACTTGAGCTCAGTACCTATGGAGGCAGGACACTTTGCTATTCCTCTTAATGAGCTACCTTGCATCATCATCATGCTTTTCACAAGCTAGCTATTTTAACATAACGTGAAGCTCGATCTTGCTCTAGAGAAGAAGTTGTTTCGGTTGAGCTATTGCATGAGGAAAGTCTTATTTTTGCAACTCAATGGAAGATGAATAGAGCAATGCTGAAACTCCCAAATTTACCTTGTTAGGAACAAACACAAGGGCAGGTGTGCATGCTTCCCTTCAAACATGCCACCACTTTCTTTGGAGATGCTGTCTGTTCAGAAGCACCAGGGCTCCAGCACTCCCTGCCTTGTAAAGCATCGCACTGTCCAGGACCCATCAGCCAGAGAAGTGAATGAGCCAGGTAACACCCATCCCGCTGTCTGCAGTGTCAAGTCACAAGGGAACATCACCTTCCGCAGGAAATAAGCTGGAAACTCTCTACACGAGACAGCAAAACTTCCCTAACGCTTCCACCGATGACAGATGAAACTTGCTGCAGAGGCAGCATCTCGCCCGTTGCAGAGCAGCACTGCGTGGCAGTTTGCTGGGTCTAGGAAAGATTAACAGCCAGGTACAAGTGCTCTCCTCAGATTATTGAAGTGAAAAAGAGATACAGACTCCATCAAGAGAATTATCATTCCATGCAGCTCACACATTCCTGCAATATTTCAAATGGACCAAAAACCGGAAGTAGGAAAAGTGTCTGGAAACAAAAGGAAAAAAAAATTTACCAGAAAATATAACTGAGAACTGAGAGCAGCTTAAATACACCTTACTAGAGGAACCAAAATACATTTCAGTCCTCAGAGAAACCTGTGCCAACGGACAGTATTTCCAGTCCAAAATAGATAAAATAACAAACATCTTTAAAGAAAGAGGAAAAATGAAGTGTAATTGGTAACAGATTATTTCAGATATTTATTAAGGAGAATACTGTATAAAGTGCACAACTAGCGTCGCTTTGCAATCAAATGTGGTGAGGTGTCAAGATTGCTCATTTTAATTTATAGACAGCTTTGAATACAGGGGTCAACCTGAGATGCAGCTCTTAAGTACTCCAGTTATTTTTGGTCACTGAAGTTTTGAAAGCTCACCCTCCACCTGTGGGTTTAAAAAAAAAAAAAAAAAAGAGAAAAAGTGCCTGTCCTCCAAAGTGCATGGTAGAGATAGGAAAAGTATACATTGGTATGCCAAAAAAATTAATAGGACAGAGAATGAATCAATAGGAAGACCGAAAAAAGAGAGATCATCACAAAACTTCCCTGCTTGAGCCGCATGGGTCTAGAGAAGTGTATGTATTCTGAGCTCGAGGACTACAGGACACTACACTTAGGAAAACCAGGTTTCATTTGTATTGCAATGATCTTTGCAGGTACTTAGGACAGACTCACAAAACTGCTGATACTTCCAACACCAAGGATAAAATAGCAGTTGCAAATTCAGCAGTGTGTACTGCAAGTGCAGTACAGGAGGTGTCACACCGGGAACAGTGATCCCGAGCGTGCAGCCGTCATGGCACCACAGCTGCCGATGTGCAAAGGCTTGTAAGGGTTAATGACACAGCAGAGAAGTGGGTTGTGGAGATATTTTCAAGAAAGGAACAAATCTATACTGGTAAAAAAATGGTTGAGGAAAAGGGAACAACAGAAAAATGCAACAGAATTCAGTTTGAAATAACAAACTTGAAAAATAGTCACTGCAGCAATATTAAAAATGTGTTTCAGATAAGACTTCACTGTGTCTCAGTTTGCTTTTGTAAAAGGGAGTATTAATGCTCAATTATCTAATCACAGCACTTGGAGGCTGGTGAACGAAAACCTAGAATAGTAGTAGAACAAAAGAAGGATGCAATATTGGTAATGGGGAAAAAAGGATGGTGACAATGAGATAAAGTGGAACATAACTGTGGATCAAATGAAACAGGACGGTTTGGGAAACTGTAGATGACAACCCAGTAAACACTAAGTAAAGGCCACAGTGGTGAGAATCAAGGTTTCTGCTGGATCTAAAGCAAAAATCTTAAGAATCTTGGCATTGTATGAAATGCTGAAAAATATATTAACAGCAATGCTGAATAATCAACCAGAAATAACTGCAGGAGAATAAAATTAATATCTTTCCACAACCTGTCTACAAACTACTCAAGACGATGTGCCAAGAGCAGTGCTGAATTTTTGGTTGTTTGCGATAAGGGTAACAAAGGAAAAACCTAAGGTTAAGAATCTGATGGTGCAGAAGTGCTGGGCACCTGCATCTACATTTAATGCAATTTAGCATCACAGATTCACGGCACCTTTGAAAATCAGTCTCTAAAAAGATAAAACTCACAATTTACCTGGACAAACTTGGTAATTAAAGATACCTAAAGGCTGTGTTATTCACCTGAAGGAACCAACAAAGGGCAATTTAAACCTGGATCCCAAATCAAATGTTAGAGGACTGTCTTTAAGAAGATTCTGTGAGAAAACACCTTGCGTAAGTAGGAAAGGTTTTGAACACCTCATTTATTCCTTGGTATATAACCTCTTTTTGTCATTGAGGGCACTCAGACAGCTAATGAGGTAGGTATAGCACAACCAAGTCTTTCCTGATAATGGTGATGGCAACACTTTCAACCTTATTGATTGGTCTAGAACAGAAATCACGATGATAATGGGTTTATGTATCCCTGAGAGGGAGTATAAAACAGGAAGAACAGGAGTCCTCTCCATAGATTTTGGGAGAAGGACCATCACTTCACTGCCATGGTTCAAATGTGTTATATGAAATAAATCGATTTGCACAACATTGCTGCAAGACACACGTGTTTATAGATGGGAGAGCCAGAAAAGCTAATTGACTTGCCTATGGCCATGAAAGCAGTCAGCAGACCTGGGATTCATGATCAGGACTTCCTTGCCTCCTGCATCGTGTTCAAACATTTATCTACTTGCTGGCCAGAGGCTCACTGCATGGTTGTTCTAACATACTGTATAAAGTCATGCAAGGGATGTAGCACAAAGTCACTGAAGAAGAGAGCTCTCTCTGTACCAGAAAGCAGATTTCTTCTGGAAGCTGCGTGCAACTGGGAACCTCTGGTGGGAAGCACACATCTGGTTTCTTCACCCCGGAATGTCTGGTGCTTAAGGCTTAGCACAAGGACCATTGTAATGACTAAATGTAACAGAGATAGCCCATACAGGCATAAATTACAAGGTGTCTGGTAGTGGAACAACCTTTTCCCTATGCTCTTCTGACCCTTAAAAAACGAACATTAGCCTGGTTAATTCAGTGGACTCATCATATACAACTACAGAACAGTCTATATTTCCATGTCCACAGGTCGGATATCTCCAGTTTTGTGTTCTTTTACCCACAGTTCCCTGTCTTTGGCAGGATCCACTTTCCGAAGCAACTGATCCACGAGCTCTACTGTCTAAAACGAACAAAACAAGAATCAAAATGTCAAGGGTGCATTTCAAGCAGAGACAGCCATTGCTCTGAAGCGTAGAGCAGCTATGGGCACACCTATGTTGCATTTGCAGACAAGTGAGAACTGCACGTACATGAGACTCGGTGGACAACAGCCAGATGTGAGTTTGGAGCCTCGCAGCAGGAAGAAGAGGAGAGGCAGACTTTTAACGCCAAGCAGAGACGCGCTTCCTATGCCAGGCATTGGCCAGTCAGTCTCTGACTCCTGTCCTGCAATCTGTACTTTACACCATATACAACCATGTACTGAGGTCAGCGTACATTCTCTGTATTTTAATATTTGAAAACAAGCCAGATTTTTAATATATACTATATTAAAATATAATTTAATATATACTATATTAAAAAATATACACTTCCTCCTCCAAGAGTGAAATGATTTACCATCTTCCTTGCAAGAACACATGACCTCAAGGAATAGTGCATCATGCTGGGAGAGCTAATAAAGGCTTGTGCTGGCCAAATGTAATTAAATTCATTGTGTCTCCCCCAGCAAAAAGTTGCGATCCAGAAGTACGAAATGTGACCAGGATCAGAGAGTCTCGGAGAAGCAGAACTGCAGGGTGGCAGTACAGTACTGCTGCACACTAACAGACTGACCGCACGCCCTTTTCACATCTCCTTTTGACACAAGTCAGTCAGATGAGGACAAGGACCGTCCTGCTCCGCTGAAGCGCAACAAAGACCAAAGGGACCAAACATAAAGCAGACTTACACTTTGGTTGAACATGTCTGTCTCATGCCGCAGCTGTGTATACTGGCAAAGATGCTGACGAATCATCTCCACCCTTTCAACTTCTAGTCTCTCAAGCTCCTGGACACAAAGGAAAACAAGTCCGTATTTTTCTTGGAAGCTGAGCTTGAAGGCCCAGAGAAAGGACGACACACAAAAGGTTGCCAGTCAGTGCAGTGCAGGGTCACGCTTTGGAGCTGAACTCTGTGGTGGCACATCCCTCTGATTTGCAGAGAATTTGAGACAGTAAGCAATAGAAATCACTTCAGCCTGGGCCTAGTGACAGAAAAGAAGGTCGAAACCTTTCCAAAACTGAGACAATCAAGGCAGAGAGAGGAGCTACTGTCTTCAGGGACGCTGCAAGCAAGAGGGAATCTTGTTTCCTGCAAGAAGCTTTGTAAGCTTTGTCACTAGCTCCAGAAGTTACAGTGATTCCTCGGGGAAGCAGAAGACTGCGCTGGGTATGTGGCTCAGAGGGCCTGACTGCCCTCGGTCTGACCAGACACCTCCAAGGGTAGTTTTATCTGTCCATCAGATGGTGAACTGGGACAAGTCTCCGCCTCGCTCAGCTGGCAGTAAGCAGACCCCAGCAATGCTTTAGCTGAAAAGGCAGGTGATTTCTAAATTTCCTCCTGATTTTTTCTGCCTCCCTCTTCTCCTGGATTCTGATATTATACCCCAAAATCTGCATTTAGTCTTTCCTTGTCCATCTGAATAGCAGCAATGGAAGCAGCATGCTACAGAAGTTTGCTTTTAAATACTGCAATGGACTTTGCCATTTCACTAGAAAGCTCTGTATTCACAGGGACATCAATGAGGCCGAATCTTAAAAAACCTGCCTTCAGAGGGCATTTCTGGTGTCCACTTCCTGGGCATGCTGGTGGAGTGCAAGCCAAACGTATACAAGTAAGCAGGCTGCTATATTGCCTTCCCTGTGCTATCTGCAATTTGTTAAACGTCTGTTTGGAAACAGATCATTACAGCACCAAAGTCTCAGGTGGCAGACTATCTGCCCAGGGAGGAAGAAGGGCAAAGGAGTTTATGGTACGGACAGTGCTGGAAGAGACTGAGCTCCAGCTGCTGTTGCCAGTTGAGGTAGTGCCCTTTTGGAAAAAATGGCCCACTTTGACCTGAGACTCCCTTACTTCTGGTGCGGGACCAGAACACGGAACCCAGCACGCTATATGTAGAACGTGCATTGTGTCTGCACCAGAAACTTCAGGGAGGAAGGTATAGACAAATCTTCAGACCTTGACTCCCTTGACTTTGTATTGTATATGAACTAATCTGTATCTGAGCTGAACAGAAGCAGACTGTTTTTTCAATTTAGATTTTATATTCACGTATATCAAGATTTGCCTTTAAATGCTTCCCAGCCTGAGTTCCACAACTGACAAACCTGCCATGCAGTCCGCAGGTTAGGACTTCCCTCTTGAACTATCTACTAGAGCATTTCCGAGTTGTCCTTTTCCAGGAGCAAATATGCAGCTAACATGTACCTGGCCATATCTGGACACACTGCCACTGATGGTCAATGTCATGTGCATCAGTGAGAAACCACCAGTGAAGGTGAGAAGAGAGTTAGATCCCTTATGTAAAGGAACAGCCAACTTTTTCTCTCTTGTTCTGCTTTTGGGAAGATATCTGCCTCCTGGTTTTCCACTCACCCATCTGCCTTTATTTATTTACTGCAGTTTAAATAGTGCACTGACACACTGCCAAATGCTGAACAATTTATTACCCTGCTTCGTACTAGGAGGTGTTTCCAGTTTTGTGTTTGTCCAATGAGAAAAATACATGCAAAAGACGTTTTTATTTCCTGCTTTTGAAAGCAATTGGCTGTTGTCCAGAAGGGCTCTAAGGAATGAGATGAGGGAGAAGCCCGAAAGCCAAGGTACAGGTATTTCAAGGAACACAGCACATCAAAGCTGTATCTTGACATCTTGGTGACTAACCCTTAAGGTATATGCCCTGGATGAATACTGTGAGCTGTGTTACCTTCAGAGAAACAGAACAATAGGCAATTAAAGCACGCCTCTTCTAAGCTGGCAATATTTGTGAAGAAATTGTAAAATCACAGAATATAAAAATTCATTAATGTATAAATGGACTCAGTGATTTATCACGTTTCCTTGTGCATTCCTTCATCCTTCCTGAGGACAATTCCAGCCTTCTGGCCCCTAAGCAGTCCTGAACTGGTTTAATCCCTTCTGCAAAGAAACAATTATTTCTTCCTTCCCCTTATGATACGAGTTTTTCTTAGAACTGAGAATGGGAAATACAATGGGAGATTTATCACCCAATTTTTCTCACTGCTTTGCATTCAAACTAGCTATGAATGATGAATGTTGTATACTATTACAATTTTACATGTATAACATTTCACGATGCTGCACAGAGTTACATACCAGAGTGGTGGTCACCATTTCCTCAAACCACTTGGACTGGGCTTGATTGTAAAGATCCACGCAGCGCATCAGGTCATCTCCTGAAAAGTTCAAGACAGCAACACATTAGTCCTCTCTAGCCAATGTTACGGAGCTTAGAAGGAAATTGCAGCTCAGGTTTTGCAGATGGACCCAGGGGGTTTGAAGGTCAGTCCCCATGGAGCTGAAAGCACTTCTGGTACATGGTATGTGTGAGGTGCAACAAAATTTCAACAAAATGCACACAGTCCATCTATGGTAAAAGATCAGGTGATTGTGGTGACAAAGAATGAGCGGGAAAGACAAGATTTTAAAAGGAATGTATGAAGACTAAGCAGTATTTTACAAAATGGCCAGAACTATGAAGGCAAGTTACTTCAGTTAAAAAAATAAATGGCCAGAGACAGAAAGTTATATCTGAAAAATAAAATAATTACAATGGAAAATCTATAATAATGAGTTATTGAGCTGCAGGGCAGCACTCTTCAGGTGAGACTGCATTCTAAGAGAAGTCTGTGAAAAACGGGCATGGAGCATCAGGCTGAAGCCGTCTGAGACCGAGGGATGCTCCTGTGCAGCCTCAGCCCAGCTGCACACTCCTGCATGCTCCAGCCTCTGAGGATGCGTGATCCCAGTCGAGCTCTGGCTTCCTCCTGTGTTCAGAGTAAGCTGCGATTATTTCCATTTTTCCTTTGTTGCAGAGCTCTGTTCTGACAGAGTGGGAAAGATGGGTAGAAAATCTGGAAGGAAATTACTGCTTTCCAGGCTCAAATTCATCCTGTTCTTTTAGGTGCAAAAAGGTCTTTATACGTAAACCGGGGACAAAGAACAGGACTCTATGGACCAAACAAGCGTCAAAGAAGTAAATGCATCTGGAAGCCCCTCATGGACTTAAAACCTGGGGTGGCAACCAAACTGTACAAAGAAAAAAGGAATCAGGGCTTAATGCTTGGCAATAAGCTTATCCACAAGTACAAACTAATGGCTCCCAAACTCCAGCAAACTCCTCAGGAACTATCTGACTTGGGGTTATCCTCCACCCACCTGAGTCAATCTGAGCCACTGTACAGCCACGAATGTGACAGCCATGAAACACATGAGCAACCCCCGGGAGCAGATGCAACGCCATGGATCAGTAACCCATGGGATGGCAGGAGGGCTTTGGCCTGTAGCTCTCTGGTCCTACCATCCACTTGCAGCGGCCTTATTGCAAAGCCAGATCACCATACACATCATCACAGGTGCCCAGCCAGGCTGCGAAGTACCACCACTGTGGGGACGGGGCAGGTCCTGCCCTGCCATGCACCATGACAGCAGCACAAAGTGGGGGAGCCTCACACCAAACCCTGGTCTACTCCCATCTGATCTTCAGCTCTCCCTTGCTTGTTCAATAAATACCTACTACAAACCATTTCTGAGGATCCAAGAGAATACAGACAGATAAAGAGCGTTTCTTTATCTAACTACACGTAACTTTTGTTTCTCCTCAAATGGTTGTCTATACACATGATCACATTGTGAAGGACTCTTCTCAGTCTCCTCAAAACCCACACAAGCTATCCTGAAGTTTCATAAGCCTCAGAACTATGAAAGACCACTCTGCCAAGGAATGGACCCATGAAGGGATGAAATATGGAACCCGTAGTTAAAGCATATTTTTTTAGTAAATGTACTAACAGAGGTACATGTATCAGCTTTGCAGATCTCAAGAGACAGTTCCTGATGGATCCTGTAGAAGTGGTTTGAGCGTCTATAAAACATGCATAGGTCATACCAAGTACCTGTGCCCTCAATACAGTATAGCACACAGAATCACACAATGATACGGGGTTGGAAAGGACCTCTGGAGATCATCCAGTCAAACCTCCGGCCAGAGCAGGTCCTCCTAGAGCAGGTTGCACAGGAACGTGTCCAGGCAGGACATCTGAAATGTCTCCAGGGACAGAGACTCCACCACCTCTCTGGGCAGCCTGATCCAGGGCTCGGCCACCCTCAAAGGAATGAAGTTCCTCCTCATGTTTAGATGGAATTTCCTATGTTCAGGTTTATGCCCATTTCCTCTTGTCCTATCACTGGGCACCACTGAAAAAAGACTGGCCCTGTCCTCCTGACACCCTCCCTTTAAGTATTTATAGGTGTTGATCAGATCCCCCCTCAGTCTTCTCTTCTCAAGACCCAAGTCCCTCAGCCTTTCCTCGTAAGAGAGATGTTCTAGTCCCCTCATCATCTTTGTAGCCCTCTGCTGTACCCTCTCCAGAAGTTCCCTGTCCTTCTTGAACTGGGGAGCCCAGAACTGGACCCAGTGCTCCTCATAAGAGAGATGCTCCAGGCCCCTCATCATCTTTGTAGCCCTCTGCTGTACCCTCTCCAGAAGTTCCCTGTCCTTCTTGAACTGGGGAGCCCAGAACTGGACCCAGTGCTCCAGATGCGACCTCCCCAGGGCAGAGCAGAGGGTGAGGATGACCTCCCTCAACCTGCTGGCCACACTCTTCTTGATGCCCCCCAGGATGCCATTGGCCTTCTTGGCCACAAGGGCACATTGCTGGCTCATGGTCTATCCTGTTGTCCACCAGGACTCCCAGGTCTCTCTCTGCAGAGCTGCTCTCCAGCAGGTCAGCCCCAACCTGTCCTGGTGCAGGGGATTATTCCTCCCCAGGTGCAGCACCCTACACTTGCCCTTGTTCAATTTCAGTAGGTTTCTCTGCCCTGCTCTCCAGCCTGTCCAGGTCTACACACTAGTATATCCTCATTTTAATTACTAAGTAGCAGTGGAAAAAAGACAAAAAGTCCACTTTCAAGGAAAAAGACAGTAATAGGAAGCATAATAGGCACCCACATAGTTGTGGGCGACTGTGATTTAGGAAAGAACCAAGGAAGAAACTACGATTTAAGGAAAAAACATTCTCAGCTGAGCTTATTTGAATCTGACTTTGAAAGTTTAACTAACATTCAGTTATTTCATCACACTTTCACAAAACAAAAGGACAATTCACCCTCCTTTTACTGTTCTCATCCCAATTATCAAAATTATCATTTTGTGACATCTGACTTGGAAAAATTGGGCTTCTTTTTTTCAGGGGATTTCATACCAAACAGATTTGTAGCACAGCTCACTTTGACTTTGTAGCAATATTAAAAAACCCAAGAAACACATGGGTGGATGAGCAGTTGCACCCTTTCTGTGCTCACCTCCTGCCCCTGACAGACACAGGAACTCACCCGCCTGAGTGGACTTCCGTCTTGCCTTCTTAATTTCCTCTTCTGTCTTGTTGCTGAGCTTCACTTCTAGCTGCTGTGTTTTCATTTCCAGATCCTTCTGTCTCTCTGTCAAGGCTTTCCGGGCCTTGGAGTAATTAAAGAAGAGTCACGTGTTTTACAGGAACAGAGCTGCCAGCTGCTTTCAGTCATCTACGACTCCTTCATACATGCATGGAGTCAGGGACTCTGCATAGAACTGGGATTCAAGTTCTCAGGACACCACGTGGTGTTTAAATAAGTGTCCTACCACCATACAGAAGTAGTCACCAACAAATCACAAAAGCATCTAAACTCTTCATAGGTTCTTAGAAAGGCACAGTACAAAAGGCATCATCAGACTTTCATGTTTCTTAGTAACTTTCCCACTACTTCTGGAAGAAAGGGGAGCTGGAGCTTCTTCCAAATACCTTAACCAGCACCACCAAGACACCTCTTCTATTCACTTTTCTTAGGATCTAAACTGTTGAAAGAATTCCAAGTATCTTACAAAATTTATTTTTAAGTACCTTCTCGATTCAATATGCACTTACTGGAAACTCTAACAATAGGAACTTTTAAAATTATTTCATAAAAACTAATTCAGGTTCAGGACAACAGCACTTCATACTGTAGAAGTCAAGAACCTGAGGCCTCATTAAAACTGGTTATTTAAATTACTTTACTTTAAAGTTCTTCAGGCCTTTAAAACCTGATTGATCAGCATCATTACTGAACTTCTACAGGGAAACTAGTAAAAAGTCTTAACAAATAAACATCATCACCATATGTGCATGCCACCACCTCATTTGCTGAGGTTGCCTAAACACATAAAATAAAAGTAACTTGTCTCGCACGGAATTAAAATAGGTCACATTTGCTCTTTACCCAGTTACAGGGTTAAAAACGAAATTTGGATGATTACATGTTGTTAGCACCTTGTAGTTTTCTACAGTCACACCAGCCTGCATGCTACAACACTCTTGAGGCATTACTTGAATTTTTTCAATTTGCAGTTTTAAAGTCCCTGTGCTTGGCTGGGCAGGTCGCAAGAGGGAGCTGCAAGAAAGCAATCTAGTGGGAAGCCGTGCGCTTCATCGGGCACACTGCAGATATGGCTTTTTCATTTATTTATTCCTTCTTCTCAAGGCTATTCTAACTCATTCTTTCCAATACCCCTACTGAGGGCCGTGTTTCTTTGCAGATATGACTGTGAAGAACTTACTGTTTTGCAGAAAAACGCCTTCCCTGCATAGATATAGTCTAACAACCACGTGTACGCTGCAACAATTTTGTCCCTGGTGAACTCCCCCGTGTACACTCTGATCTCTAATGAAAGCCCAAAACCCCTTCTGGGTTGACTAAGCATGGCACGTTCCTTTCCAACTTACACCTCAGAGCAAACCGCACGAGGATACCATTTGGCATCAGCGTCTCGGCAGCCGGGACACGGGTATCACGTGTCCTAATCCCTGCTGCTGATAAGAGAGCACCTTTTGTGGGTATAACTCTCCCTAAATCACAACTTCAGCCACCTATTGGATATTCAAGTCAAAACAGCCCCTGATACTAGTGTGCTGCTGCTGTTTGGGTTTTTTCAGGTGAGGATGTTTGCTGTGAGGTGCAGGAACTCTCCCAGGAACTGGGAGAGGGTTTGTGACTTGCTGTGCCAATTTTGAGCTGCCTTCCTTAGCCATCTGCTTTCGGCCACTGCAACAGAAGATACTGAGCCAGGCGAGCCTTTGGCCTGACCCTGCCACTAATCTAAGGCAAGGTTTTTTAAATTTTGAGGGCAATACACGTGACTTCCAGATGCATACAAGCAAGGAGTATTTTCATCATATGTATTAGAAATCTATTGTCCCAAATTGGTAAGGGGAGGATGAAACAAAAAGCCAGCTCAGCAGTAATGTGTTAGCCCTGCTGTAAAGCGTTGGCGCTGCCTGTAGCCCCCGGTTTCCCAAATCTCAGCTAAGCAGCAAGCCACGGCACGGGCCTGGCAAAGCACAACTAACAGCAGAAAGCACTTAGCAGAAATCTTTGGGGTTCTTTGTGGCAGAACAGAAACTGTGTGTCCTGTGAAAACAGGACAGCTGCTTTTCTGTCCAAACCAGCAGTATGCTATCAACTGTCCAGTTTGTTCTCTGCTCCCACCTTTTCAACGGCTGCGTAGCGGCTGGCCAGATGCTTCCGTAAGTCTGCAATATGGTGGTCACACTTCTTCATGTCTTTCTTAAAGTTCTCTCTGAAGTTAAGCAGGGGTTTCTCTACCTCGCTCTGAAGCTGGTAATGAAAGCAACAGAGAAATGGCAATAATGAGGAGCTGGGCAGAAATTTCTGTCTCTTCCGCTGAGCAGAGCTCAGGACAGAGACGAAACAACACACACACCACAGTCAAAGGCAATGCCACACAGCAAAAATTCTCTTCCCCAGGAGAACTCTGAGTGAAGCTACTGCAAAACTCAGGTCTTTACAGGATAGCTCTGTTAAGGCAATATTTACTGAAGGGAGCAAAACCACAGAAATCTTGTCTTCTTTTTTCCCATTAAATTATATCTCTCTTCTTACACATAAGGTCCAACGGCAGGCAATATCCAGAGCTCTTCTTAAGGTGCTCTGATTCTGGCCTAACTGATGCAACTTGCTTAAAAAGAAGAGGACACAAACTAAAGCCGCTAACCCTGACTGCACTAAGGTGACTCAGTGAACCGTGGTGACACGTCTGCATTTATTGTACAGTGAAAAGGGACCCAATAAGGGAACAATTTATTTATTTCTAACAAGGATACGGGAGCCTAAAGAGGAGCCTGAGTATTTAGATGAAACTCTTTAAGAAATGGCAAGAAATCACTGAAATGAACTCAGTAGAGATCCATCAAGACTGCACATGTGATTTACCTCTTACAAGCAGGACCTGACAGTTGGTAATACACAGCTCCGGTAGAGTTTGTATCATACTGCTCTTTGGCATTCTGATACACAGTTTTGACATCTAGGAAATGTGTTCTCAAGCGATAGGTATTTCACCTCCCCAGAAGTAACTAAATACTTCTTTCCTGTGAAGTCCCTCCTGTGAGGATGCTGCACTCCATCAACGTAGGTGAGTCGGGTCCATAATCACCTAACACGGCCCACAGTGGAGCAGTATCAAAGAGTCCCTGAAAGCAAGTATCTTCAGCCTTTCTCCAGTACTATTTTAATGGAGAAGGAAACTTCATTCAAGCTCAGTACAGTCTTTATATGGACAGAGGCTACAAAGACAGTCAAAGCCCTACAGCACACATCCAAGAGAGGTTAAACAAGCCTAAAGCAGAGCTCGTTTAGGTACATGAAGACTGGCACCACAGTGATCCAGTATGGCCTACAGCTATGTGAAGGTCAAGTGCAAGGGTAACGAAGCCACATTCTTCTTTGCAGGGCCAGGCACTGTCACAACAGACAACTGAGCTTTGGGAGGTTCAGGTTGAATGTAATTTAAGTAAATAAATAAATAAATAAATCACCAGAATGGTAGCTGGGCATTGAAACAGGTTGACCAGAGAGGTCATGAAATCTCTGCCCTTAGAGATATTCAACACTCTGCTACACAAAGATGGAGCTGACTTGATCCACTGTGGGTGATAGTCCTGCTCTGACTAGGGGGTTGGACTAGAAAATTCTGGGCAATATTTTTATGACAGTCCCATCAGGATGACCCCAGGCAAGCTAATAAAGACCTGTTCACAACTCTGTGGTCCAGCATGGTTACACAAGCTCTCCCAAGAACAGAGGTACAAACCGATAGCTATGCCAGGAGCATTGTCAATGCTCAACAAGACAAGAACTGGAACAGAAAGAAGTTGAGGGTGGCTTCAGTGAACTCCAGAGGCAATATATTGCACTTGATAGAGATGCCTGTGTCCAATTGAGTCTGAAGTAGCTAAACAGTCTGCGTGCCCTTCAGACTGCTTATTAATAAATGAATTAACCTGAGTAAACTACTCAACGTAAGTCAATTGTCCTCAGTGGAAGAAATGGCAGCCTGACTCATCTGACATAAGCAGACTGTGCTGTGAAAACCCTTATAAAAATCCCCAGGGCCAGGGACACACCAAACAGGAGGGCATTTCACTGGTAGTTCTACCTGCCTAATAGAAAGCAAATATATTTGTTTATTTCACATGGTTTATAATGGGATGGGAAACTGAGATCTTCATAAAGATGGGAAACGCATCACCAGGAAGCTCAAAATGCAAACAAGGCAACTGTCATCTCCAGTTTTGTGTTCCAGGAATCAAAGAGGCGGATTTCTCAGTGAAGTCATACTTCCTCTAGCATCACTGTCACGCTTGAACTTCTGTCTTGCAAGAGGTACCATAAGCTATCAAAATAGACTCACATGTGAATGACCCTGGCTTTTAAATGTTGCATTATAGCTGGCCATACCACACTTCAGAAATTCCTCTTATTTCACAAGTACTGATTTTTCCTTTGGCTCCATTAACACCATTTCCAGAATGGCTAGTAATACAGGATCATATCCAGGCCAGCCCACCATGACTTCAACTAGTGTACCTTCTCTTACAGCAGAATTCACCTCCTGGAGCTCAGTGAGGGACAATCAGACAGCTGGAGGTTCAGTGCCATGGTGGCCTTGAAGGATTCCTCGTGTGCATGCACCTACAGCTGCCATCCAGTCTGTTCAGGCATTAGCAGTGTAATAATATTTTATGTTCCAAGTGCCGCAAGAGTGCTGTCACCTTCTCTGATCTGTTTGCAACCCCCAGTGTAACAATGCCATACGGGACTGTCATGGAAGGTGTTCAGTGTCTTCATGGCTGGTGTTTATGTTTGAATGCTCTCGGCGTGCTCTGCACTGCACTGACTGCTTGTGCCAGCACTGACTGGCTTCATTTGACTATCAATGAGAAAAATAATTACTACTTTTAAGAATAACTTCTCTGAAAGTAATACCAATAACCAATATGTTGAAAAACATATTCTGTTAATAAAAGAAAGCTGGAACTAGGAACTCCCAAAGCGGGTATGGGAACAGTGGGGAGAGTTCAGAGAATGCTACAGGAGTTTCTGTGCAGGGCTTAAGTAAAAGTAAAATAACAAAAGAGCCCCTACACATTGCCTGCCTACATGCTCACATCACTCCAGGGTGCATTTCTTCATCTTGGAAAACAATACAGGAGGACAACGGGGAGCAAAAACTATTTCACTAATTACAGCCCTGAAGTAGAAGTTTGAAGCAGAGCAGTGGGTTACCAAGGCAGCGGCTGGTTGCCTGAGTAACCTCTGCATAATCGCTTACAAACAGTGCAGAGCTATAATTTTCCTGCAGAACATGGCTGTTGTGCCGAGATATCTGCCACTGTATTGAAATTGATCACCCACAGAGGTTAACATAATGTAACAGGATGCAAGATGCACCACATGTGGTGGGGAAAAAAAACTATTAATACCATAATTTGTACAAGAAATCTCCTTGGGCATCACTTGAGAGAAAAAGTGGAAAATAACACAAAGTTCCCAGTCCAATTTTCAGAAAGGCTAACGATACAAAGAAGTGAGACTCCTGGTTCTCCTCCTTCCAGACAGATACAGTAGGTACTTGTTGAGAAGCTAAATATTACCTTTTATTTATTCCTCTATATAAGTAATCTGTACAAGCTCTAGGTAAATTTACTTGAATAGTGTGGAAATTAGAACCTCTAGCATCAGTCTTCCTTCTTTTTTATGAAAAGTTAAGGCCAGATGTGTTTTAAGTTACTTATCAGGTAGATTAAATAAACTATGATTTTGGCAGCAAGAATGGATAGAGTTTCATTAAGTTTATTCATTAAGTTTATTAATTCTTCTATATTTGTACCATATCATAGAATGGTTAGAGTTGGAAGGGACCTTAAAATTACTGAGTTCCAACCTCCCTGCCCTGGGCAGGGACACCTCCCACCAGACCAGGTTGCTCAAAGCCCCATCCCATGTGCATGTTTATGTTCCCCAGAAACAAGCACTGAAGGGAGATCCACATCAATTACAGGGTAAAAATCTTTGCAAAAGGAAGAACTATTTACCTTTGAAGAAAATTTGAGATGAACTTCTGCTTCATCAGCTAGACTCTTCTTTAGCTGAGCCCAAGCCTCTCCTAGAGTGCTGAAAGAACAGAATGACAACGCTCAATGCCCCGTCTTCTGCACATCCACCCAGTAAGATGTGTTGGACAGATATGGTACAAAGCTTTGTACTCCATCTTGCTCAGAAAAATCACGGAAAAGTGATAGCAGAAAACTGAAAAGATAATCAGTCTCTGTGACTAATGCAGAATTCTATTGGCACGGTATGTAGCACATCTTTGAAAACACTGTTCGTAACGACCTCTCGTCACAGAGATGCCGTAGTCTCCATAAGCAAGATACTTCAGTATCTTATCCTCACCATAACAGTTTTTTCTTTTCTAATCCTTACAATAAATCTTCAGCAGTGCAGTTTTTCCATTGCCTCTTCTACTTTACACCCTACTTTTGGTGAACAGACTACCCTACTTCTCCTCAAAGAAGCCTTTTACTGTTTGAAAATTACTCCATCATCAAAACGACACCGTCTTCCAGCAGAGGTCTTCCAGTTGCTAAACTGGTAACAGCTTATTTCGTATCAGACACTCTTTCTTCTACATATCTCAGGATGATTGCTTTTTTAGACAACAGCGTGAAGTTGTTGATGAATAAGCTTGTGATTCACTACAGCCAGATCCTTCTCCCACAAACTCTTATGTAACTGTATCTTTCACATCCTGTGAAAGTATAAAACCTGGTACTTTGTCCTCATTGAAATGCATCTTAATTTTTTTCAGTATTTTCTCTACTTTAACAAAATAATTCTGACTTGCAATCTTTTCTTCAAATTGTACATACCATCCGTCCTAGCTCTGTCTCATCTCTGATTACAGAAAACCCATTATTTATTCTATAGGTCATTAACACATTGAAAAAAATCTGGACTTGAGAGGAACAAGCCTTATGGGATCTCACTCCACAGCTCCTTCCTGCACTTTACTTTTTTTAAGAAGTGGTACAATTTCTTACACAGTTTTGCACCTTAGGCTTTATTTAGGCCACATTTCTCTTGCCTGCCTACAAGGATCTCCCATTGCAAAAAGCTATACTGAATTAAGAGCTATGATGCTGACTTCTTCTGTTATTCCGTCACTGGAGGAATTTAGGTCGGTTTGACATTGTTTGTTCTGTATGCACTCACAATAATTGCTCATCACCTTTGTTTTCCACTAAGTGCTTCTAGAAAGCTTGATGGTTTATTCTACCACTCTACACAGGTTAAATAAAACTGAGTGATCTACAATTTCCCAGCTCCTCTCTCTCCCCAACCCCCTTTTCAAATAGTTATATTTGCCCTTTCCTGATAGCCTGAAGAATTGCCTGTCAACTGCAATTTCAAAATAATGATCTGTAATCTCTGATGTTGCTCCAATGAGTTGAGTCCTCAAGTATGGTGTTCATCACAGCTAAACAACCCGAGATTGTTTCACCTACCTAAGTGCTCCCAACTCTTCTCCTTCCCTAGTCCCACCCTGCGGTCCCCTCCCACTGTTCAGTTCTCACTGGCACTAATTGTTTTATCTAATCTATTTAAGTAAAGAAGGCATTTCAGCCTGCTAAGCATCTTCTGCATCTCTTATCCAACAACCATGACTTAGAAGACCATGGATTGTATCACCTTCTGTGTACGTGCAGCAGCACTGTACTCACAGCAACCTGGACAGAACCATCCTGATACCACAAATCAGTCCCATCTTGTCACCCTTGTGTCCCACTTGCATGCCTGATGGTGGGTCTTCTTAATCACCAGAGGAGGGCAACTGACACTGGAGGGACAGCCCACATTTTGTGTCAATTCCATAGGTTGCTGGACATCAGAGATGGAAAATGCTCTGTGCAGTATGAAACCAGCAGTGGTAACTCATGTGTTCACAGAGCAATTCATGGGGTCCCCCGACCCACACCTTCTCAGGAATGAGAGGAAGATCACAGCAAATGTTTACTTTGACAGTGCTAGGCTGCAGTCCTACTTTTGGCTACTTCAAATCCTCCTGTTGGCTGTTCTTTCTCCCCCACTTTTTTAAATGGAATTTTTCCCTTTCCTGGGCCTCACCAACTCCCAGGATCTTCTTGCGAACCTCTTGGCCCTAGCCAGTTTGGCTACCACAGCACCAGGATGAAAAACTCCAGCAGGACCTCCTTCCGTTCCCTCACCGTGCTGCCCCTCCAGGCAGAGCACCACTGGGCAGTGTTCCTGTCTCCCTGCTCTCTGCTCTGTGTCACCTTCAGTTCCCTACTTCAACATTTTTTATGCTTCGGCCCTCATTCCCTCTCTTTTTTGTCTACTCTCCCCTAGTTTCCTTTGCTTCATTTTTTCATGCATTCCCCCCTTCTCCTATTGGGGGTAGGAGAAAGTGGGAGGAGGATGCAGAAGAAAGTGGTTTTAGCTTTGCTAGGAGCAAAGCTTTCTAGGAGAAAGAAGCACAGAAACCATCGTCAATGTAGGTGCCTAAAGAATTGTAATTTCTGTCCTTGCCTACTGAGAGTTGAGCAAACACCTTGCGGAGCTTCACTGCCAGCAGAAACACGCTGTGTCAGAACTAGGGTGAGGACAGTCATTTCCAACCTTGGCTTTCAGTGCTTAGAGGGTTTGTGTCTTTTCATTATTACTGATGAATGGCAATCTAGTCTGATGTGCATTGCCTAATGCCTTCCTAACTTCCAAAGTGTCAACCTGCTGTAAATAAGGGACAACCTGCTGCTTTTCCTGGAAGACCAGGCCCATGATGAGAAGACATCCTCCCTCTGTCTGTGCTGCTCCAATTCCACTGGCCTGATCTTATGGATCTACTTTCAGCAGTGTATATATTCCATATATTCTTCCATATTCAAAGTAATTTAGTACTTATACATGCTAAACTCTAAAGGAACTAGTGCTGGCTAGAACAAGGATAGCATAAACACATTATTGGAAATGCAATGTTCTATACACATATTCCTAAAAATTTACCATTAACATCTTCAAAAGAAAAATACTCCAAAGCTTTTATATCTTCCCTAACACACCCAGGATGCTAAGCTAAATAAACCTCAATGGGAGAGCTCAGGAAAAATACATGTACCTGCATGGGAGGAATGCCTTTTATGTTAAAATGTCTTCTGAAAAGGCACACAGACACACTTACCCTTCTTCCTGAGCAGCCAAGGAATTCTGAGACAGTTTGGACAGGTTCTTAGCATATTCCTCCTCAATCTTTATCCTACACTCACACACAAACACAGAGAGAAAATAAAAAGACAGCAGTAAGTAAGCTTTAAGGCAGAAACCCACACGCATAATTTAAAGAAATTCTCTGCATGTTAACAGATCTTGCCACAGGAATTTTCCTTTCAGTCTCTCCAGGGCTTGGCAGCACCAGTTTCAGGATCCATCTCTCCCCTCCATATGCTAAAAATGCAGTGGCAAGAGCAGGGATACACGCAGGACAGAATGCGCAATAAAATTAGAAGAAAAAGCTACAGTTCTGGAAAGCAAATAACAAGGACAAAGTGTTTCTACTGTGCAACATGGACTGTCTGCAAAACTGGGCTCACTCAAGAAGCATGTGTTTCAGTCTGCTGCTACACATGAGGTCGCACAGCCTTGAAGCAAAGATGAAAGAATGCAGTGATACATGAGAAATCCAAATGAGGTTTGGGGTGCTGGACCTTTCCCAGGGACACCGAATGCTTCCTGCTCCCTGTTACAGGTGCCAAAGCTGGCGAAGATGTGGCAGAGGCTTCGGTCCCCGACACATGGTGGTGCAGCCCCTGCCCTTCACCCACCCCACCCCTGCCCTGTTCTTCTCTCCATTCACTCAGCAGCAGCACGCCAGCAGCAGGATCCGAGCTTGCCAGTGGTGGGGTGTGGAAGAGGGGAGCTGTTGGACACAACCACTATGGGAATGGCTGCAGGGAGAAGAGCAAGTGTAGCTGTTGAACAAGGGGACAAGGGTAAATACTGATTGCACAGCAGGGAGGGAAGGAGCGATGTGCATCAGGCCTGCAACCCACCTCTGTCTCCCCTGAGTTCTTCTCCTAGGGAAACACTTGCAAAGCTCGCATGATCCCAACTAGGGCAAACAACTGGCTGTTTGCTAGTCTTCTAAACGGCTTGCTCAAGAGAGTATCTCCAAGAGAGAGCTGAGGGGCACGCAGGTGGAGCAACTCCTGCTGCTGTGCTAACTACGTACAAGCAGGGGAAAAACCCGGTTTCAAATCCGCCTCCTTCCAGTGAGAAGACAGAAGGCAGGAAATTTTTGGCACACCTATCTGCAGTAGCTAGGCGAGCAAGCACCATTAAGCATGGCACATTAGAGACAAAAAGGGGTCCCTTGAGCTCCTGGGAAATCATGTCTAACTAACCTGATAGCCTTCTATGATGGCATGACTGGATGGATAGATGAGGGGAGGGCAGTGGATGTTGTCTACTTTGACTTCAGCAAGGCTTTCGATACCATCTCCCACAGCATCCTCATAGATAAGATTAGGAAGGGTGGGTTAGATGAATGGACAGTGAGGTAGATTGAAAACTGGCTGAAAGACAGAGCTCAGAGGGCCATTATTAGTGGTGCAGGGTCCAGTTGGAGACCCGTACCCAGTGGTGTTCCCCAGGGGTCAGTACTGGGTCCGGTCCAGTTCAATATATTCATCAATGACCTGGATGAGGGGACAGAGCGTACTCTCAGCGAGTTTGCTGATGACACAAAACTGGGAGGGGTGGCTGACACACCAGAAGGCTGTGCTGCCATTCAGTGAGACCTGGACAAGCTAGAAGGTTGGGCACTGAGGAACCTACTGAAATTCAACAAGGGCAAGTGCAGGGTCCTGCACCTGGTGAGGAATAACCCCATGCACCAGTACAGGTTGGGGCTGACCTGCTGGAGAGCAGCTCTGCAGAGAGAGACCTGGGAGTCCTGGTGGACAACAGGATAGACCACGAGCCAGCAATGTGCCCTTGTGGCCAAGAAGGCCAATGGCATCCTGGGGGGCATCAAGAAGGGTGTGGCCAGCAGGTTGAGGGAGGTCATCCTCACCCTCTGCTCTGCCCTGGGGAGGTCGCATCTGGAGCACTGGGTCCAGTTCTGGGCTCCCCAGTTCAAGAAGGACAGGGAACTTCTGGAGAGGGTACAGCAGAGGGCTACAAAGATGATGAGGGGCCTGGAGCATCTCTCTTATGAGGAATGAGAGATGTTCCTCTAAAAAGATGTTAGGTCTTTTTAGTCTGGAGAAGAGAAGACTGAGATGGAATCTGATTGATGCTTATGAATACTTAAAGGGTGGGTGTCAAGAGGATGGGGTCAGTCTTTTTTCAGTGGTGCCCAGTGACAGGACAAGAGGTAACGGGCATAAACCTGAACATAGGAAGTTCCACCTAAACATGAAGAGGAACTTCATTCCTTTGAGGGTGGCTGAGCCCTGGATCAGGCTGCCCAGAGAGGTGGTGGAGTCTCCTTCTCTGGAGACATTCAAAACCCACCTGGACACGTTCCTGCGCAACCTGCTCTGGCTGACCCTGCTCTGGCAGGGGGTTGGACTAGATGATCTCCAGAGGTCCCTTCCAACCCCATATCATTCTATGATTCTGTGAGACAGCTAAGAGGGGTCTGATGTTCTGGGCTGCTGAAAATATGATCTGGATGTCACTCTGTGGGACATAGCTGGCTAAGGCTCAAGGTGACACCCAGCCTGGTACAGCACAGTATGTCACCTGTGTGGGGGGCCTCTTCTTCCCCCCTACCCAGTGAGAACAAAACCAGCCAGTTTCCCACGCTTGCTGCAGCCAGACCAACAAATACAGCACCAAAGGCTACACTGTAGTTAGGACCTCACTATGAAAAGGGCTTTATCCAGGCACACTTCCCCTGACCTACTTTACATACCTACTTTAGGATGAGACTGATCTTGTCTCAGAAGTGACAATAATTTCTATGGACTGGAAACGGAGCATAGGTCAACTATAATAAAGATGCAAATGTCTACATGTAGCTGACATAAATACCTAAGTGTCCAGCCCAAAGTACCAGGGCTCAATGCTTTTGCCTCAGTTACTAGGAATTCCCAACCAAAGGTCTAGTCTACATCCTTCACAATAAAACTGGATTTTGGCTTAAGTATGTCTTTGAGTGATTTACTGGTGGATGCTAGCTGTGTGTGCCAAGGTGCTAGTTGCTCTGCTGACTGTTCTGAGTCGCCCAGACAGACAGACCCTCACAGAATCTGTGTCTTGGTCCTTCATCTCACAAACAGAGGAATAACCATCTTCCATCATAAAGGTTCGCTGTGAAAATAATGAATTTAAAACCTCATGAAGTTCCTTCACACTGCTGTAGCTGGGGAAGTATTGAACACAAGTCAAAAGGAACCCTCGTGATTTTCACACTGGCACACAAGACAAACTATGTCTGCTGCCATCAGTGCCTTTCCCAAGCGTGGCACCCTACATGGCAGTGCTCCTCATCAGTCCCAGTTTTGGCCCAGGCTCTGGGATTTCAAATGTTACTTGTACTGGAAGTGGATTGCACTACTAATAGGGCAGACTGCTTGGCAATGAGGAATAACAACAAAAAGGTGAATGCTTAATAGCCCCATTTATAAGACTTAAATTGTTTCAGCTCAGTCTGGCATCCTGTCCCCATCTGTGGCCAAAACACCTTGAACTCTTCAAAAGAGGCTGAAAAACAAGATGGAGATATACCTCAAAAAGGGAAAAAAATATGCCTCCTGGCTGTGGCAGATATAAACACCTTGCAAACTCTGGATTGTGGTGACTGAAACACCAACACATCAGTGCACAGGGACTGCTGAGCCTTGTGAGCCTGCCTCCAGAAATCCATACGACTGTTCCGCAATTACTCCAGCGTCACATTAAAAAACCTCTAAGTTTCTTGCTTTTACTAACTTCTTTGAAAACTTTGGAATTTCACTCCCTGTGTAGTCAGAAGCATTACAGATTATAAGTGCATTTTGACCCATATTGTTTTGACGTTATTAGTTCTAGTTGCTCTTTGGATGTTTATTCCCTGCTCTCTTATGCTCTTTTCTTTTGCAATAAAGTACTTTGTGTGCCCACACTCGAATAGTTTCAGTCACACCATGTTATAAAGGATAAAGGAAAATTAGAGAGCCACAAAGGGAGGAAAAGATGATGTGATGTGACTACCATTCAAGAAGAAACTAAATATATTAAGACAACGCGGGGAACACAGAGACAAAGTGATAGAGGATATCTGACAGATATCTAACACAACTGTCACTGTGTGAAGGCAGTGACTATCAGTCTTTTTACATTGTTTGTCCAGATTAGGAGGCAACAACAGAAGCATAATTACTCTCCTGTAGTGCATAAATTGCAGAAGTCTTCTACAGATTGTTACAGTGCTCAAAAATATCAAAATACTCAAAAGGATTAGACAAACAGTCGAAGACATTTACAAGTATCTGCCAAACATGGCAGACCTAAGGCAAACTCTGTACCTGGAAATCCCCAGGCTTCTGATTAATGGAAGCTGGGAGGCCAGAGACTCTCATGCTCTTTTTCCTCTTACACACTCAGTTCTGCCACAGTCAGATTAAAGTCAGTGGTCTAGACAGACCTCCCTCAGCCTCACTACAGCCATCAGCCTGCTTGTGTTTCTTTTCATATTCTGCTATTTATTTTAAATTTTCTAAGCATAGCACAGATCAATTAAAAAATGAGTGGACAAAAGCCTACGACAGTGTTACTTTGCTAATAAAAACACTACTTCTTATACTCCAAGAGACTGATGTTATTCAGGGCAGTCTGCAGATTTTCTTGGCCGTTTTGGAGTGCTTACTTGAATGCAAATGCTAAACCATATTTTCACTTTTGATTTAAAGTAATTCTTTCCTTCTTTCACACTCACACCCTTGATCTTTCAGTTCAGATCTTTTTCTCCCTTTTTTGAGGTCCTGTCTTATCAAAATTCAAAGTCTGTACTACAGCCCTACCTTTGTCAACAAGAACTGAATGAACACATAATTGGTCAGACTGCTATTTACAAGTAGCTCGTCTAACAGCATCTATTTGATAAACTAAATTCCAGTTAGTGTTGCCTCTTGTTGATTATTTGATGAAGAAATCTGGTTAGTGTGTCTCATCCCAGCTTCCTACTTTTATTAGCTGCCTGAACCTCACCTCCAGAAGGCTGGTTGTACAGATGGAGAGAATTTTTCTGGACATGAAACCCTCTAGTTAAATGTGGTCTTGTATTCCTCAAGCCACCTGATGGGCATCGTGAAAATCTTACCAGTACTTTTTCCCTCTTACCTGGGAATGTAAAGGTTCCCCTGATGGCCTGAGCTTCATTTCCATGAGTAACCTCCCCAGCTCAACACCGTCCTCCTCCTTTTCCACACAGAGCAATCCGAAATCATTTGTTCCAAACAGAAGAAAAATATATTCATCTTTTTATACCTCCCATCTAGATCCTCTTCACACTCAATTCCACACCTTCTTTGTTACCAGCACACAGTGAATCTCTTCTGTCTCTGCTTCTACAACATGCCTACTTCTTCCTCTACTGACAACACAAACACGTCTCTTCCCAGTGTCAGAGCCGCTCTCTCCTTGCCCTCTCTCATTTCACGCCTCCCTCTTGAATGCTCCTTTCTTTTACTCTGTCAAATTTCATTATGTATCACTTTCTTTGGAGCAGCTTTCCTCCTCTTGTCCCTGGCCACAGCTATCACAATTCTGCTTGCCTTCTCCTCATCTTCTAGCTTAGCAAAACTATTTCTCAATTGTGTTTTTCCTTTCCCAGCTGGTCCTTTCTTCTACCTGCATCCTCTGGTCACACTTTTTCATGGATCGCAAAGGCAACTGTCTCTCGGACTGTCTTACATCAAAGGCTTTAGGAATCCACACAGATGCTAGGCACTCTGCACCTCCTGTATCAGACCGTTGCTGTTGCCTGTGCTATACTTTGCATTTCTCCGCTGCTGCTGTATCCCAAATAATAATAAAAAAAAAAGAGACAAGGGAGAAAGAAAACAAACCAAAATGAAAGCAACTATCTGCAAGTTATGCCCAATCGAACTGCCCCCCAAACGCCCACACAGGTGCCTGTTCGTTGCCCAGTCCATTGCTTCCACCACTATTGATTTACATCAGCAGGGCCATGCTGTGTCAGCAGCAGCGGAGCAGGAAGGCAATACCAACTCAGAAGCAAGCACCAACATAGAGGAGAGCAGCTCCTTCAACTGATGCAATTGCCTCCAGGAGAGAACATCCATCAGTGTGCTCTGCCTTCCTCCTGGGAGTAAACATTGCTTGTTCCCTATGGGCTGTTCTCAAGTTTTGAGAGTTATCCTCAAAATGATTTACAGTGGCTTGGACACATGACAAGCAATTTCAAATAACAGTGACACTACTTATGAGTAAAGATGTCACATCATCTCCAGTACATGGTTGAACTGAGCATCTATCAACTGCTTGTTTGGTGCTCAGTGCACTTCCCATGTCAGCAGAGCAACTGACCATTAATGGCATTCTGGTGTTTTCTGGTAGCGACATCTGCCTTTATGACTCGGGGTTCACTCTGAATATCTGTATGTGTAGTTTAGCTCCATAATCAGATTAAGCCCCAAGTAACATCTTTTTACATCTTCCTCTAGGAAACTGTGCATATGCTCCATGTCAACAAATTGCTTCTGTATTTTGCAGACAAAATATTTCCATTCTAAGTATCACCTCTGCTCTGTTTTTTCCATGTCCATGTTTTCTCCTTGAATCTGCAGCTTAAATCCTTCTCGGTTCCCTCTATCTAATCAGACAGCCTGTGTGCACTATGACTGAGACAGGCACAGCAGGAGAAGACTGGAGACTGTAGATGGACATTTAAGAAATATTAAATGGTCTTTAAGAATTGGTAGCATATCTTTTACATAGTTTATGCTACGTCATTAATGTACCAAAGTAATACCTAAATCTGGAAAAAAGATATTGCCAAAAATAGTTAATTTGATAGCAAAGTGCTAATTACCTTTCTCGAACGAACTCTGCCATTTCTTTCTGCATTTGTTTCCCTTTCAGTTGCTTTTGAAGAAGAATTTCAAATCCCGACACTGTATTGTTCCCTTGTGAATCCTTTTTATCAGCCTGGAAGGAAAAAGGAAGTTCAACAAAAAGATACGGGGATCAAAACCACAGACACGCAGTTCCCAGCAGCAGTTGCCCAAGGAGCCACAGGCAGCAGTGGTGTCCAAAGAGCCCTCCTCCGACAATAGCTGATGATCGCAGCACCTCGGCCCCTCTCAGAGGAATAGTCCAACACTTTCTCTTTCCCACAGAATCTTCATGGTTGGAAAGGACCTTTGAGATCACTGAGTCCAACCATATACACACACAAAAAAGAACCCCAACAATCTCGGGCACTAGAGCATGCCCTGAAGTGCCACGTCTACATGTTTCTTAAATACCTCCAGGGATGGTGACTCCACCACCTCCCTGGGCAGGCAGTTCCAGTGCCTGACCACCCTCTCAGTAAAGTAATTCTTCCTAATATCTAATCTAAACCTCCCCTGCCCCAACTTCAGACCATTTCCTCTGCTCCTGTCATTATTCCCTTGGGAGAAGAGGCCAACCCCCACCTCTCTACACCCTCCTGTCAGGGAGTTGGAGAGGGCAATGAGGTCTCCCCTCAGCCTCCTCTTCTCCAAACTAAACACGCCCAGTTCCCTCAGCCTCTCCTCGAATGACTTGTTCTCCAGACCCCTCACCAGCTTGGTGGCTCTCCTCTGGACAAGCTCCAGCAGCCCAACGTCCTTCTTGTAGTGAGGGGCCCAGAACTGAACACAGCCCTCGAGGGGAGGCCTCACCAGTGCCCAGTCCAGAGGCACCATCACTGCCCCAGTCCTGCTGGCCATGCTATTCCTGATACAGGCCAGGATGCTGTTGGCCTTCTTGGCCACCTGGGCAGCTCCTCTTATTCCCCCTCCTCTTATTCCTTTTTTAATTTGAAAAACAAAAAAGGAGGTTTTACAGTTACTTTTAGCTAGCATAAGACCACGTTGGGGCCAAAGCCTTGCCTTCCATTCTGCCCATGGCTTCTCGTACAGGCTGGCCCCAGCGAGCGTGAGCCCCGACAGCTCCCCCTGCAAAGGGAAACAGGATCCCGGAGCCAGCAGGGAACTGCTGGGGGAGAGGAGCGACACTGCTGCTCCTTCCAGGGGTAACACAGCCCTAAACGACCTTCAGTAGACCATCAAGTTCAAACCTGACCTGCACTTAGAAAAATACAGCCAGTCTGCAAAGATCTGCTGTAAAGCAGGGTGAAACAGCAACGTGTTCTGTAGATTACCACCATACCTTCCAGCTTTCACTGTCTGTCTCCTACACAGCCCTTTCCACCCTTTGCTCCACTGATTTCAGGGTTGCTATAAGGACTAACACAGTCTTCTCTCTGCTCTTTTCTCTCTCTCCTCTCTCTCTCTGCTTTTCCCTATTTCAGAATTTCGTTTCCACCCTCTTCCACCGAACAGGCCCGGAGAACACTTCCCTGATGACTAGAGGTTTTGCTCCAGTACCCTGGGTGCTGCACATTTGCACAGAGAAAAATGCCACACTAATCAAAGCATGAGACTTGCAGGACACCACGCTGGGCACCAGCAGCTGAGACAACAGAAGGAGCAGAGCTGATGGAAGGAGGAGGGTGGACCATAGGTGACAAGGCCAAACAAGAGGAAAGTCCTGGGAGTGGAGCTATGGGAGGATAAAAGTTTTCAGAAGAAAGGCAGCTTTAAGTGGAGTTTCACTAAGAGCAAGATGTGACCAAACCCAAGGAGCCAAGCACTGGCCAAGCCTAAATGAAAAGAACCAAGCAGGGCAGCGACTTCTGTAAGACACATGCAAAAAACAAGCCCACACACTATTAATGATTTATTGCTCACTGGAACCAGAAGACTGGAAGAAACTTTGATGGTTTGGTACTGTGGCCATTTACAAGTACGTCACCGTACTTTAGCAAGTTCCTGTCATTAGTCCTCACACCAACGCTGGGCACACACGAGGGGAAGTGCTGCTGTGACTCCAACAGCAAGACTTTTTGGTAAGTGAAACGCTATTTTAAACGGAAACGTTTCAATAACCAGTAACTGAAAACACACGTGAAATACATAAAAATATTCATTGTTGAGGTAGTATTCCCTCCACCTGCCAAAAACCACGTTTTCCAGTGAAAGATTTTTTTCTATCAGTTGCACACTTGAAGGACTACTGTCTCATTTCAATCTGATTCAGGATCCCGACAACAGAGCTAAGCACAAGAGCGCACACACAGAAACACAGCCACTAGAGACTTCCCATGCTGAAGGCTGCATTAAAACTACTCAATTTAAGAGCTACTAATGGGTCTGTCCTTCACAAATCTCATCCTTTAAAAAAGTCTTTTATCATCTGGCCTCCAGAATATCCCATGGGAGCGAGTTTTACAATTTAGCCCAAAAGTTGTAACAATCTGCTTGTTTTAAATGCAATACCCTCAGCTTCCTTGTGCATCCCTAGCTCTCATCCTCTGGAAAACACTGAAATAATATCCCTGTCAGCCATCACGCTATCACCCCTCCTGCTGCACAGCCCTTTTAGCTGAGGTATTTTTATGTGTCGTTTGTCCTACATCCTCCCCATTTCCTGACCAACACCATCTCCTGACAGTTGACCTTGCCTTTCTGGACACTCTTCTGATAACTGCTCACATCTGAGATCACAGAATCACAGAATTGTAGGGGTTGCAAGGGACCTTTGGAGATCATCTAGTCCAACCCCCTGCCAGAGCAGGTTTATCTAGAGCAGGCTGGACAGGAACGCATCCAGGCGGGTTTTGAATATCTCCAGAGAAGGAGACTCCACCACCTCTCTGGGCAGCCTCTTCCAGGACTCGGCCACCCTCACAGGAAAAGTTTCTCCTCATGTTCAGACGGAACTTCCTGTGTTCCAGTTTGTGCCCATCACCCCTTGTCGGGTCACTGGGCAGCACTAAGAAGAGCCTGACCCCATCCTCTTGCCACCCACCCTTTAGATATTGATAAGCATAGATCAGATCCCCCCTCAGTCTTCTCCAGACTAAAAAGACCCAAGTCCCTCAGCCTCTCCTCGTAAGAGAGATGTTCTAGTCCCCTCATTATCTTCATAGCCTTCTGCTGTACCCTCTCCAGCAGTTCCCTGTCCTTCTTGAACTGAGGGGCCCAGATCTGGATACAGTACTCCAGGAGACCATTTGCCTTCTTGGCCAGAAGGGCACATTGCTGACTCACGGCCATCCTGTTGTCCACTCCCAGGTCTCTCTCTGCAGAGCTGCTCTCCAGCAGGTCAGCCCCAACCTGTACTGGTGCAGGGGGTTATTCCTCACCAGGTGCAGGACCCTACACTTGCCCTTGTTGAATTTCATCAGGTTCCTCACCACCCAACCTTCTAGCTTGTCCAGGTCTCACTGAATGGCAGCACAGCCTTCTGGTGTGTCAGCCACCACTCCCAGTTCTGTGTCATCAGCAAACTTGCTGAGGGTACGCTCTGTCCCCTCATCCAGGTCATTGATGAATATATTGAACTGGACCGGACCCAGTACTGACCCCTGGGGAACACCACTGGGTACGGGTCTCCAACTGGACCCTGCACCACTCATCACAACCCTCTAATGGGTTAGATGGTTTCCACCTGATCTTCACTGGCATCCTCAGTCTCCCTGGTGCTGCCCTAACACACTGCATTTCAGCCCACATTCTCCTTTACCTTGTACCACAAATCAAGCTGTTTGTTCCACTTTTTCGGAAGCTCGGGAGCTGCAATATGTGGCTGGCTGCCTACTTACCCAGAAATAATCACAGTAGCTCCACTCCGAAGGTTTCAGCAACTGCTGCTCTGGCATTACGTCAGGATGGGGGAAAGTCACACAGTTTATCTGTAAAAAAAAAACAAAAGAGAGTTAGAAGGTAATGAAATGTAGCTGTTGATGAGAAATATGCAAATGAAAGGTCATATATACGTGCTTCCAATCTGAAAATCCACAGTGAATGCGTGTCAGTGAAGAAAAATTGGTTGTTGCATGGAAACAGCAGCTAAGTATTCCCAGAGAGCAACTCTGAGCAAGCAGGAGTGTCAGCTCAGAGGAAAATACACTACCCATTTCACATGAGGAAAACCTGCTTTATTTGGAAAGCACCATACAGGGAGTTCGCCTAGATCCCTAACAAACCGTGGTACAAATCCTGACATGAAACACCCTTAGCATGCCCTGAATACAAGAAATACCATAAGCAGCAGAGTGCACCAAAGGCACTATCGGCATATCTCCTCAGAATATATTGGCTATGTTAGTCTCTTACAGGAATACAAAAAAGGTGTTATTTTTTCAGTACACAGCCCTTCCATCTATCCCAGAAACCCTTTCTGATGAAAGTGATGCTCACTGCAAAAAGGAACAGGGGATATCTAAAGTCAGCTAGCCTTCCAATGCACAAAACCCACAGTAATTTGTGAGACAGGACGCATCACACAGTCATTTAACAAAGGCATAAAAAAGTACAAGTGCTCATTAAGTTATAGCAGTAGGAAACATAGCCTGATAAAGGAACACCGGAAGCGAAGAGCCTAACAGCTTCTGTAGAACATGCTGCAGAACAACTTTAGACGCAGTTAAGCCCTTCAGGGGAAGCATCAGCCAGAGTCAGAGCCCACTGCCAGCACATAACGCTCGCCTAAAATTTCTGCTAGGCAGGCATACTAAAAGCAGCCCCTCCTATTGCACCCACGGGCTCACTGGACACTAGGGGGACTGGTGTGTTCATCAAGGAACCATCAGAAACTGGGGATGGAAGACTCACAAATGTAACTGTATGGGTTTGGGGTTTTTTTTGGATCAGTTATAGCTCACAGGACACCCAAAAGCAAAGCTGTGG
This sequence comes from Limosa lapponica baueri, assembly GCA_002844005.1. NCBI lineage: Eukaryota > Metazoa > Chordata > Aves > Charadriiformes > Scolopacidae > Limosa > Limosa lapponica. The sequence goes on along the minus strand of KZ506159.1, from coordinate 158,228 downwards.
GCAGGGTTAGCACAGCTGCACAGGCAGAGCTAAAGGTAGTGCTTGCACACACTGAGTCTGCCTTTGGGCTATTCAGAGAGGATCAAGAAGGACATGGCAACACGCTGCAAAGTGCTGACCCAGTGCAAACCCACCATGCTAGAGCAATGCAGACAAAGCCTTTAGCTGATACAACGCTGTTCCTGCAAACCCACACTGGCTCTGCTGCTGCCTGCCCATGCTGAAGTTTCAGTGACTCTCCTGTATGTAATGCAAGAGCTTTCTTCACCCTCCTTCTCCACTCTTTCCAGAGCTTGCCAAATCCATTTCAAAGCAGAACACCTATGGCGTCTCTGGCTGTCACCTCAGCTATATCCTAAACCATGCGTGTTTCATTCCAGCTTCCTTTTAGTTCCCATCAGACTTCGATCTGGTCTGCAGGAGGTCGGAGACCAGGGCGCTCATCTCACCGTCGCTTTGCAGGCAGCAGCTGTGCACCGCTGAGCCTGCATCTCCAGCCAGAGACAGCCGTCACCGGCCACACCGTTCCGACAACAGACAACGGGAGCTGCTGGAAACACCTCCCCGTTCCTTCAGGCTCCCCATCAGAAGTGCCGTGCACCAGGAGCTATTAGCTCCACTCAGAGTGGGATGGCCGCGTGACAGAGGTACCAGTGCTCACTCTTGCCCAGGCACCCGGTGCCCCCGTGGGTTGGGGGACACGCCAGGGACAGGCCGGTGCAGTCACACTCTGTGATAGCAGCCATGGGCCCCTGCGTTATCCCAGGCTGACCTCTGTCACCACCACAGCCTCCAGCATGAAGCCCTTCCATGACAGACATCTCACTGAGGGCGTACCTTCTGTCTCTGCTGAAGTTTTTCCTCTGCTGCCTCCTCCCTGTCAGCTCAGGACATCCCTGCCAGCCCATCTGGTTTTTTGGATAGGTAGGTGGGCTGGCTTTGTTCAGGGATCACCAGCTCCCAAAGCCTGGGAGCAGACCCCGTCACTGGGAAGGGCTGAGGCACAGGAGAGGAGATGGCAGCTCTCCTCGGACACCCTGTTGGGAGACCTCAGCTCCTCCCACCCCTGCCACAAAGCTCCACAACTGATCAGCCCAGATGTCTACCAAATACCGGCTAGAAACCTTAAGCCAAATTGCTCCTTTCAGACAGTGTCCAACAGGCGCCCACCTGGGCCAGTGCCGGAGTGGCACAGAGGGGCTGGCGGAGAAAAGGCTCCACTTTGCTTCGCTGACCACTGCCCCCAGGGCCCTGCTGACCACCTGGGCATCCCTCTGCTGCCGCAGCCACACGCTGTTTCTCAAATAACACGATATATAGTTTCGCCTTAAAAAACTGAGAAGGTCTCAGAAGGCGCACACGGTTGCTCTGCCAGGTATGGTAGTGGGCCAGCTCCTTCCTGCAGCTCCTCCTCCCACAGCAGGGGTGGGGGAAACCGAGTGTTGTCAGCAGTGACAATCCTACAGGTAACCATGTGAAGAGGCGCAGTCAGACAGGTTGAAACAGCTTCTGGCTTTGAGGATTTCTGACTTTGATGCTGCATTTCACACTCATTGAATAAAAATTTGGGTCACAGCCACGGGTGACTTGGCTGCCAGCCCTTCCAGCCTCTTGACCATCTCCAACCCCCCCCAGCAACTCCAACCTCTCCAGCACCTCCAGCCCCCTCAGCAACTCCAGCCTCTCCAGCATCTCCATCCCCTGAAGCCTCTCCAGCCTGTACGAAACAATGCCCTTTGCCCAGCTACCGCGTGTGCTTACCCCACTTATTTCATGGGTATCCAGGACAAGGTGCTACCTCTTGAGAGCAGACTGCCAAGCTACAGGAGCTTGGGATTTAGCTCCAGTTAAAAATAGTTAGCAGCAGAAGGCAAAACAAGTAAAGAGACTGCATGGGGGTTTTAAGGACGCTGGAAATGATTCACATCATACCAGGAGCATCAACACTGCAGTGGTAAAAGGAGAAGCTGTTCTGGTCTCCACCTGTCCTCTTACTGGTGGTCTTGCAGAGAATGGATAGGAGGTCCCCTGTGGAAACACACTGCTGAGTGGAGTTTAATGTTTTTCCCCATGAAGACAGCAGTGTTTTCGAGGCAGATTTTCCTTGTCACACTGGATAATGAGAAGCAGGGAAAAGGCACCTCCTAAGTGTATTTTGCAGCCTTCACCAGAAGACTGGGCATCACCACACTGCGGATGAGGACACAGAGGTGACATGCAGCAGAGAGCATGTACAGTGGCACACGAGTTGTTCCCTGCAGCTTAAAAACCTGCAAAGTGAAACTGCAAAGGAAATTCGTATTCCCTGCTGGGGCACTGGCAAAAGCGGCACCTCTTTCACAAAAACTAAATCTATGTTGGTTGGAAGCTGCTTATGAACTTTAAGAATCTCCATTACATCACTTATGTCCTAAAGAAACAAACAGAGTTCCTGGAAATTCCCAGGCTCGGACCAGTGAAGGTGTCCCCACTGCAACGGACAGAACCATTTTCACACACACAGCAGAAAAAGAACAGTGAGCGCGCACGTCAGCTGGTGAGAGTACCACGGACCATCATCAGACTCAGAGTTTTATGAATAAATAAAACATTCTTCAGTTCTCAGCAACTTATGCTTGTTTAGAAACGATGCTGAATTGTCTAGGAAAAGTCAGGAGGCCAATTGGCTCCAGTATCACGTTTAAAAGGAAATTGGTCTCAGAATTTAAGAAAAAAATAAAATGCAGCTTTTCCAATCTGGAAAAAAAATCCAACTTGCATGGTAAACAGAACTTAAGAGAACTTACACTTCTCTTAAGTGTGAGACTTTGTGACTTCTACACAAAGTCCCGGAACAGGCATGAAAATCTTCAAAATTCTCAAAATATTACAAAAAATTATATACAACTGTGTAGGAAATCCTGTGACTCTCCTTTCATCACCACAGATTTTTTATATTCAAACAAGAGCTCTTGGATCTGTATTTCTGAACATTTCTAAAACCTCACAGGGTCTCCCAGCAGGGGGGGGGACACCATGCTGGCGCTGAGCAGGACACGGCTGCAGGCCAGCGTGGAGTGACCGCATCTTGCTCCCCCCACAATCCTCCCTCTGAAATGCTCCTTTTCTCGTTTCTAAAATCAAAGGTAGCTGACAAAAAGCACTTTGGTTCACCAGTTTAGTCCCACTGATGAGCTTTTTTACTGATGCTAAATAGAGCCAAAGCATCTTGCGATGACATCCTGATGTTAAACAGCTTCAAACAGCTTTATCAGCAACACCCTCTCCCCACGCCAGGGACCACCACTCTCACCGAGCATCCCTGAGACACGCGAGGTCCAAATTCAAACTACAGCGCTAATCTCTTTCAACAGTGCTGACCAGCCGAGGAGGCCTGATCGAAAGTCTGCAGAAGCTGACTATTACAGCTGTAATTGCCAATAAGAAACAAAACAAATTAAAACCCGTATCTCAGCTAATGATGGAGTCGCAAAACTTTAAGAGAAAACAAGGCCTTATGACCTGCATTACATTCGCACAGGCTCCACTGGGACAGCCAAGGTGATAATCAGCCTCACCATGATATTAAATCCTCATCTAGCCTCTTTGCTAATCAAAATAATGGCTGTTGTCAGCTTGCAACGAAGCAAAACTACTGACAAGACACCAGCAAGGCGTTCTCCAAGTATAAGCTAAGCAAGCACAGCAGAGAGCCGCAGCCTGTCCTTCCAGCTGCCACTGGACACAAGTGGCACCATGGAACCCGGGTGAGGTCACCGGCGCCGGGAGACGGTACACAGACAGGCTGTGAAAAACACGGTGACAACAGACCTCGGGGCGGGGAGAAGAAAACCAGACAAACAACACAAACTGATGCATTTCTCTTGACAAGGCTGCTGTGTACCAGACTCAATATACAGATTAAAATACTTTTGCCTGTATAGTGATCATGGGCAAAAGCAATTATACCCTTAACAGCTAAATATCCCAGCTGTATTTGACATGACTACGTCAGCAGTGATGGCAAAACAAGTTGTTTACGTCGCAGGTGACACTTGATGATGTCTGAGATGAAAAAGTGACAGCCGAAGGGTCAGAGGGAGGCAGGAGAGTGCACAGGGCACTCAGCAGCAAGAAACTTGGGCAGGTTGGCCACGCACATTCATTTCATGGATTTCAAAGTCCTCTGGAGGCTTTGAAGTTGCTACCAGCACTCACCAGTAAATGAGACATTGCCAAGCAACATGAATAAAGCAAGAATAATTTGATCAAGGCTTAGATAATCAACTGCATATTTATTACATAAGACACTATATAAATAAATAAGCAGACAGTGGGTGAGCTTGCTGTGCCGTGCTAAAGCGACTAAAGCAGGGCAATGTTCTTGCCGATTTCTTCAATTTAAAAATGCAGATCATTTGTCCTGATTTTTGCACATTCACGGCACCTTAAACACAGCCCAGCTGTTCCAGGTTGCCTAACTTCAGCATCTGCGTTACAATTTTAGCCGAGACCCGAAAAGTACAATGGCCAACTCCACTCGATGTAATGAGTTCACTTTCCAAATGGGACCATTTGCACAGAACAGCCATATACAAAAGCTGGAGGAGATCTCAGAAGAGCTTAGGCACAGAAAAAGGCTTGGGAAGTTTTAACTCTAGCCAGACAGGGAAGCCCAGGAATGCCTAGATGTGTCCAGGTAGCTTCAATACCATGAGTTTGCATGTGGTTTTAGCACGGGTAGGGTGACGCTGCAGCTACGGTACAACAGGAGAACAGACAACTAAGTCCTGACCGGTAACAAATTCAATTGATAGGCTCCCTGTTTCAGAGAGAAGATTCTGTCAAAAGCGTTCAGAAGCCCTCTTCATTTGGTCTATCTGTAGAAAGGCGCAGAGATGATTTGGTCAGTGCCTGTCGAAGCACGGGACATCTGACCGTCTCTGCCACGCAGCCAGCCCCAGGGCAGAAGGGATAACGGTGCGGAACATGCAGCCCGACACGGTGTTCACCACATTGTGCCAGACACACAGCACAGCGGCAGAAAACACCCAGTTACTGCATGTAGGCTGCCCCTCTTCCCGTCTGCAGCACACGTTCATTTCTGCGTCTGACATACACGATACAAATGCCGGCATTTTCCAAGTCATGCCAAATCCTCACAAGGCACTACAGCATCATTCAGAAAGCCACGCTCAGAAACACCTTAGCATCAGACAGGTTTCTTGCTCTTCAAGTGAGACACAGCTCTGTCACATCTGAGCCTATATCCCCCTGCGCCTTCTCCATTTAACTCTCCCAAACCTATGGCAAAGGAGCTTCAGCTTCCACAGCAACTCATGGCCAGAGACAGCTTTTCAGGAACCAGACAGCAAGCCATCCAGCCTCAAACTAATGAGTGCACCCACTGCAAAATCAGCGCGGACCACAGACCCGCACTGCTGCTTCCTAAGTGAGCATCAATAATTCGTGCAAGCAGCAGTTTCATAACAGCCTCTGATATAACCCAGCAGGGGTTTCCCTTCCAAAGAAAACAGACACCACAGTGTTGGTAACAGTCATTCACCAAAGAGAAAACACCACACTCCTTGTTGGGTGCATATAGATGAGAAATAACCCAGCTCCCCCCTGCCTTCAGGATTTCCAGAAGCCGTGCTCCCAAATGGCTATTTGGAGGCAGAGGAGGCAGAGGCATTCCCAGGAAGACGGGAATGAACTCCCACCCCTCTGCTGAAGCGGTGGAAGAGAGACAGTTGGGCTGTGGCCGCTGGTAAAGCTGGACATTGCCTGATGTCCACAGTTTTCAGATGTGACACATGTCACAGGGTTTCGGTTTGGGGGGAGGTTTGCTGGACTGAGAGCCCCAAAGTTAATCACAAAATTCCCCTCTGCAAGAAGAGGTTCTGAGTGAGCGCTGCTACAGACCAAGAAAACCCATCTGACAGCACGCTGAGGACGTGCCCTGCAGCTCTGTCAGCCAGAACATCCCAATGTCAGCTTGAGTGGTGCTGAACAAATATAACCTCCTGGGAGACAAGGGGGGAAATTACACTGCTTTACAGTTTACACTCTGCATGAGAATGTTGTTTTTCACAATGCTTCCTTGATGCAGGCAATGGCTTGGAGCAAACAGCTGTTAAAATTAGCTTGTTTTCGTCTGTCTAATGCATTGTACTTGAAAGCTTCAGACTTCTGCTGGAGAAACACACACCCAGTGACCCTGACATAACACGCAACGCTTTCTTGCTTTGCAGATGCTACCAGATGGCACATGGGCCAGGAAACATGGCAGTGAAAACCACCTCGGCGAACAGCCTGCGTCCTCACCCCCGTAACCAGGGAGGTTTTCAAAAGCACAGGCACTGTCACTCCCGAGCTGCCCAGTGCCACCCACCCCAGGACCATCCCTCACCCCTCCGGGGACCACCTTCTGCCCACAGTTTGCTGCTGCCCCCGACTCGTCGGGCAGGGGCTGAGGAGGTGGCTGGGACACGTTCCCAGCCCAGCATCACAGCCCTGGGAGCTCTGCAGCTGGATTCCCCAGGACATTAGCAGATCTGCCCAAACCAACACATTTGTACTTCATGACGTACCACCTTCTCAATAATTAACAGTAATAACGCATTTTTCATTCGCAATGACTGATTTGGATAACCAAGTAAACTGTTGGAGATTTTTTTTTTCCCCAGAAAACTATCTCCATGGCAATGACTGACCTGCACTGCAGTCACCTGTACGTGATCATTTGAACCCTCGTCCCTGTCACCAGAAACCCCAGGAATCGTGCCCACCGATGGCCAAGTCAACAGGCCACCCATGCTACCATATAACAACCTCCTCCTCATAGTCGCAGTTAACAATGGTGTATTAAATTATTTCTTTTATTCTCGTGGGGTTTATACCTACCAATGCTTGCAGCTGTAAGCATGTTTATTGCCTCTCCTTTATTCTCCTTTATCACTACAAATCATTTATCTTCTCATTTATCTTCTTTATTATTTCCTCTTAAATAAATCCTTTTATTCCCAGCCACTTTCATTAATCTATTTTGATTTCCTTCCTGTTTTTAAACATCTGTCCTGCACTGAGGAGTCCAGAAGTGCAAACTGTGTTCCAGATGAGGTCACCAGGCAGACAAAAGATATTAATGTCTGGAAACACAATACTGAGAACATCACACTTGAGTCAACTATACTTAATTACTACTATGAAAAGCAAACGTCAGATTAAGTTCATGCTGAAACCTAAAATCTCTGCCTATGCTTCCCACCAGAAATCTTCACCTGGACGCTGTGCCGCCGACACA
>KZ506159.1:84885-150068 GCA_002844005.1 Limosa lapponica baueri | reverse complement strand
GGCCCTGCGGGCGGTGGCTGAGCCGGGCCCCGGCCCGGGCCCTGCGGGGGCGAGCGGGACCGGAGGCGGGGCGGCACGGGGCGGGGGCGCACCCCGCCGAGCCGGGCCCGGAGCGCTCCCCGGGGCCGCTGGTCCCCGCCGGGGGGGCTGCCGCCGCTCTCTAGGAAGCCGAAGCGGGGCTGGCCCTGCGCCCAGCGCAGCGCAGCTCCCTCCTGTCCTCCGCTGCGGCTCCTTCCCCTTGACCCGCTTCCAAGAAACGTGGCTGACCTCGCCTGAGGGTCCTGCCGGCGTTCGGTCGCACGGCGGCTGGTGCCCGGCTGCGTGGGAGAGTCCCGCAGCCCGCGGGGAGCGGCCCGGCAGCGGGGGAAGAGCCGTCCCGGGAAAGCGGCTGGGGGTGGCCCCGGGCTGGCGAGCAGGAGAGCGGCTGGCTCAAGTGCGTGGGAGTTCGGGGTGCAGGGAACGGCTTCTTGCAACCAGCAGTTTACGGTCAGATGTTTCCCTTACTAAGGACTCTCCTGCTAAAGCTGCAAACAGCCCCCAGGAAAAGCCGTCGCCCAGCGGGGCGTGGGTAGGGGCTGCTCCTAGAATCAACGGCACCTCCAGCCAGTTATGGATTCAAAACTACTTATAGGTTCAAAGCAGGAATGAAGGCAGGACTTCAATTTGGAAAAACCTGTAATAAAGGAGCAATGGAAAGAAAAGTATCACAGGAGGCTGTTGAAGTGAATGAGAAGAGTCATGAAAGAGATTTTTGTCAGTCTGATGGCTGAGTCAGCTGAGCAAACCAGGGCATGGCAAAGGACTCCCTGCGTATCCGAGATGTGAATTTGGCCAAAAAGGTGGCTATAAACCTGAGTCAGACACAGCACCATAGAAATGCAAAATGGCAAATGTTGCTACAAAGGGAGTTGTGAGGGAGTCAGTTAATCTGATTTGTGTACCGAGCCAGAGTACTGGGCTGTATTGTGGGAGATGCCTTGAATCCACTGGTGGGGAAGCAAAACCAGAAATGGTGACTTAGCTGAAAGAGCACACGTGAGGGCAAGGCTGACAACCACTGCGAGGAGGACAGGGGGCGAGAAAGTGTGTTGAGGCAAAGAGGGACCGTTGGCAGACAACACAAAATTTAGATCAAGGAATAGGCACCATCAGAGGGACGCTGAGAGCAACAGGCGCCCCAGGCCAGCGTGGCAGCAGCACACTAATCGCGTTTCACTGGGAGTACTGGGGGAGTTGCACTGCAGAAGAACCTACCCGTTAATACAGAAATGAAACAGAGAACTCGGGTCCAGTACCAGTGGGGGAAAAATCCCAAGAGGCAGGGGAGCACAACCCAAGGGGAATGCAACCCACCAGCAATTCGACTGTGTCTCTTTTGGCAGGGAGGGAAGAGTTTCACGGGCGAGCTGGAAGAGGGCCCTGTGCTGCATCTGCAGACCTGCGGGGAAGACTCTCCCAGGGACACGAAGGGGTGCGAGATAAAGTGCATGGATATTTATTGGAAATTTGGACAAACAGGCAGGGGAGACTGGGTGTCCATGGGTCGGTGTCTTGAACGCCAGCCCAGGGTGATGAGATGGGTGAGGCACAGGCTCTGTGAGGCACAGAGGAGGGCCTGTAAAAGGAACACGCGGGAATGGATGAAGTAATTGAGAAAAAGGTTTCAGACAAATTCTTTGTGAATACTGTCTTTGGGACGGAAAGCTGGAGCCGCAAGAAAGTACAATGAGATACAGACATGGGCAGATGTGCAAGTCTAGAGAGAGGAGTGTGCTGGAGACAGGCCCAGGCTCCAGGCTGGAGTGGCAGCAGAATTTGTAGGGCTGTTAATAGTGACTGAAGCGGCGTGATGGATTTCTCAGAAAGGAGCGATAGGACAAAAAAATCCAAAGTATCTTGGCATTTTGTACTGTTTTGCCATTTGAACACAAAGACTAACTAACAACAAACCTATCTAATCAGATGGTTTCTAAGAGAAAATGCCTCTTGACCTCCTGCTCTGGGGGAATTCCTACAACTACTGAAGTGGAGACCCATTTATTCTTGGATACCGCTGTTTGGCTTTTTCCCCAAACTTACCTGAGGGTCCCCACTGGCTTTCCGGAGGCTCATATGACCAGAGTCAAGCTGGTGTACTGGGGTCCCGGAGATGTGGTAGCCATTCACTGTAAGAAGAGACGGAGAGTTAGCAGGCTCGCTGCTAGTAGCAAATGAATAATTGCACATTTTAAAAGCTAATCACATAATTGAATATACAGATATAAATCACAGTGCCTTTTTTTGAGTCACCAGTGTCCACTGCCTGCAGCCTAAGAAAGTATGGAAGTTTCTCCCCACCCAACAGGCTGGCAATGGGTTGTGTCAGCTTCGACCCGGAAAGACCCCAGAACTGGACTCTGCAGAAGCTCAGCCCATGGACCCACTCTGCCCTTGGGATCCTGCAGCAGGCAATTACCAGGAGGAATGACAAGAGTTACTGAGCTGGAAAGAGCCAAGAAAAAGAGACGCCTGAACTCAAAACAGTTCCCATAGGGCTGTTTGGTAAAATGATGTGTTTGAAGAAGTAGGCAGTGTTGTATTGGGTTTGCGTGGCAAGGTTTTGGTAGTGGGGGGGGCTACAGGGGTGGCTTCTGTGAGAAGCTGCTAGAAGTTTCTCGCGTGTCCTAGAGAGCCAAGACAGACCCACTGCTGGCCACGGCCGAGCCCATCAGTGATGGTGGTAGCTCCTCTCTGATAACATATTTAAGAAGGGGGAAAAAAACCTGCGCAACACCAGCAGCAGTCAGAAGAGAGGCATGATAATATGTGAGAGAAACAACTGCAGACACCACGGTCAGTGAAGAAGGGGAAGGAGGTCCTCCAGGCACCAGGGCAGAGATTCCCCTGCAGCCCAAGGTGAAGACCATGGTGAGGAGGCTTTCCCCGTGTCTTCCCTGGAGGTCCACAGTGGAGCAGATATCCCCCTGCAGCCTGTGGAGGTCCATGGTGGAACAGGTATCTACTTGCAGCCTGTGGAGGACCCTACGCCAGGGCAGGGGGATGCCCGAAGGAGGCTGTGACCCCATGCAGGCCCCTTGCCGGAGCAGGGTCCTGGCAGGACCTGTGGACCCATGGAGAGAGGAGCCCACACTGCAGCAGGTTTGCTGGCAGGACTTATGACCCTGTGGGGGACCCACACTGGAGCAATCTGTTCCTGAAGGACTGCACCCCATGGGAGAGACCCCATGCTGGAGCAGGGGAAGAGTGTGAGGAGTCCTCCCCCTGAGGAGGAAGGAGCGGCAGAGACAACGTGTGATGAACTGACCGCAACCCCAATTCCTGTCCTCCTGCGCCACTGAGGGCAAGGAGGTAGAGAAATGAGGAGTGAAGTTGAGCCTGGGAAGAAGGGAAGGGTGGAGGAAGGGTGTTTTAAGATTTGGTTTCTATTTCTCATTACCCTACTCCGATTTGATTGGTAATAAATTAAATTAATTTTCCCGGTTTGAGTCTGTTTTGCCCGTGACAGTAATTGCTGGTTGATGTCCTTGTCCCTATCTTGACCCATGAGCCTTTTGTCATATTTTTCTCCCCCTGTCCAGCTGAGGAGGGGAGTGACAGAGCGGCTTGCAGGGTACCTGGCGTCCAGCTGCAGTCAACCCGCCACTTATGGAAAAAGCACCGGCTTAATGGAGATGGGCTTTTCATGTCAAGAAAGCAAGTCTTGTAAGATATTTATGGTCCATGTATACAGCTGTAGGTTGCTTTATTTTTGAAATATACTGAGGAAAGAATAATGCTAAAAGTAGGGTTAAAACAAGATACTCAACCGCATTACAAATCCTTTGGTCACAACAAAATGCGCAACCTTCAAGCATGCTTCCCACTCAACTTGTGCCGATAAAGAGGGGCATCAGTTCAAAAAAATGATATGAAAAATATCCGCTAGACTGCATTATTTACAGTCAGCTGGCAGCAATGGCCTTTACATTTAACCCTTTTAATTCTAGAGTAATTTTTGCTTTGCTTTGTCTTTCTGCAGTACCCGAAGCTTTTCAGTACAGTTATGCTGTTACACTCTTACTGGATTCCCTGCGACTTCAAGTCCGGACAGAGGTGAAGCGGTCAACCCTGTAGCCACCATATGCTAAAATGCTTCCTTGTCCCATGTGCTCTGTGTGGAAGAGCTACAGGCAGCCCACCTTTGCCTCCCCTGACCCAGCAGAGAGCAGGCTGGGAACAGCAGCCTGTCCTCCTCTCCCAGAGCTGGTCACCCCGCTGGTCCCTGGGCCACCGCCTGCTCCTGCGCTCCAGGGAAGGAGCGACGTCAGCTCTAGCAGATGCTTCAGACTGCCAGCCAGAAGATGCATCAGTAGGCAAACAGCAGTCAAGAAGTGTTCAAGACCAGGCTGGATGGGGCTTTGAGCAACCTGGTCTAGTGGGAGGTGTCCTTGCCCAGGGCAGGGGGTTGGAACAAGATGATTTTCAAGGATCCTTCCAACCCAAAACATTCTATGATTCTATGATTCTGTGAATATGTATCAGAAGGGAAAGCCCCACCATGTTTACTCTGCCACACTCACACGACTGTGTACATTAAGTGTACATCCCATGTAATCACAGCATTTCCCTTTGCTCTGCTGCATGGCAGAGGAGCAGATTCACCCAATGCAGTGGTCAGGCACCAAACAGCACCAAACAGTACCTGCAGAACTCTTCTGTGACACAGGGCTCTTTGGAGTCCCAGGCGCACTGCTCGGCCGCTCCCAGGTCGTTTCTGTTGAAGGGAAACATCAAGTAAGGGTGATGGAGGCCTTGCACACACACCAGAGTTAATGTCTATTACACATGTACAAATGGGTCTGACCCTCAGTGTTCTCTGAACCAGGTTCTCAGCACTCTCCATCTCCTCCCATCCCTTTCTGCTGTTGCTCCCCAGCCCTGGCTCCCTTGGCCGCCAGCTGGGATGGTGGACACAGAGCAGACTGGGAGCTACACCACTGGTTCTTCCAGTGCAGGTCTGCCCCGGGGCCATGCTCAGCAAGAAAGCGGAGATACAGCACAGATCACTGCCGGTGAGCTGCTGTACCATCTGCACAGCCTTTCCAGGTGTAGCCAAACCAAGCCCAGCCCGGGGTTCTCCCTGCAGCCACCGGGACCTGCCTGGCCGCAGCACAGCCAGATGTGGCCCTCACCCCAGGAACAAGGACCAAGTGGTGGCAGTGCCTTCGCCCCTGCGCTCTGCATGAAAGACAGCTGTGAATGACTCAGAGATGTGGGTTTAGTGACATATACAGAGACTGTGGCATTTTTTTCCCTCAAAAAAACCTATTTCTCTGGCAAATTTCCTTTTTTTCCATTTGGATTCTTTAGCAGGTGGGATATGCAAATGTATGTCCCACCAGTTTTGATACTCAAAAGACTGCTGCTGCTTTCCCCCTCTCCATTTTCTCTGTAGTTTAACCATTCTGCTCATTTGCTCAACAAATGGAAAATTATTTTTGACCACATGCTAAATACAGAAGATCTAATTGCAAAACACTGTAAAAGACGCAAAGAGCAGACAGTGGATTTTGAACAGCAACTTCTGCAGAAGTCTAGTGAGAAAGCCCAAGCCACCATTCCTTTTGAAAAAACGTATTGGTACCAAACAAAATAAAAAAATACTGCCCGCCTGCCAATATCAAATAAGAAAATAAGGCAAGTTAGTGTAATCAAGTCAAAGGGCTACTTTGCCCAAATCCCCACCAAGAGCCATCTGACCCTGCCAAAGCCTGAGATCCTCCATCTCAGGACGCCGGATGATGGTGGTCAAGCGGTGACGGAGCAGGAGAGGCTGAGAAAGCCCTTGGCTGCATCAGCTGGGGGTTCAGCGCTTCCCTCAGCGCTCGAAGGGCCTCCTGCCCCGGGCAAGTGCTGGGCCAGGCACCGGCCGGGCACCAACAGGCTCTGAGAACCAGAAAAGGCCTGTTGGGTAAAGAAGGGAGTCCTATTTTATCTGTCTTCTTGTAGGCATTTGTGCACATACATACACAGACGGATATCTTCAAAGGTTGTGTTAGGTTCCTTATGTCAGGAAAGGCCTCCGGATTATGGATCCCGAGTGGGGAAGGTGCCATCCCCCGAATCTGTGATGCCCAAACCCTTGTGATGCCCTGCTTCCCCCGTGCTGCCATCGCCCCAAGCCACAGCGCGCTTAGGCTTGCAAAGAAAAATACTCTGAGATTTTTTTTTTGCTTGCAAGTGCAAAACCTGGTAGACAAGAAACTTTGATGAATCATGGGGAAATATTTAAATTTTACTCGGCTTTTTGTGACTCGCGTAGTAAGTTAATAAATTCCATGCTAGGTCAATGAGGAAGAATTGCAATGTGTTTTAACTAAACAGAAGGAAAATCAAATGCTAAGAGTTGTCTTTTATGAGTCAGCTTGTCTTGGCTTAACATACACAAGTGCACAGTTAATTAAAGACAAATTCCAATTTACATTTATTGTAATGCAAAGGTAAACAACAGAATTTGCTACCCACGTTTCCCTTTTTTTTTCTGTTGACTAATGAATGTGAGTTGACTTGAAGACAAGCGTTTTAAAGAATGACTTTTGGAGATCTGTGTGGAGGGGCTGTGATGTCCACTCATGTTATGCCCAAGCGTTAACACGTTTTTGTCAGGACTGACTTTGACATTATCAGTAAGAACAGTTACCCTCATATTTGGCTTGTCTTCTTTTATCAAGCTTATCTGTTTACAGTATTTTTGCATTTTTGAGACCGTACAGAGGAATGTACCTAAAACCTAACAAATATATTTGGAATTTAAGTAATCAATTCATTAAAATTACCAGCTGCTTCTTGTGATTGGTCTCTGCTTCTCCTGCTGGCTGCTCTGGAGATGGTGTGAAGTGCCCAGTTCTTCCCCTCCACCATACAGAAAGCTCAGATTCATAACTTGAGGGCAGAATTTTTATACATGAAAGAGCAGTGCCCAGTCGTTAGCATATTTGTGAATACAATCCACAACACTCACTGTTTTGACAAATTTTCTAAAATAAAGTGAATATGGAGATATGCACTTTGAAAAGTAACCCCAAAAATCTATAAAAATGCATAAAATAGAAATAACATCTTTTATTGTGTAGGAAATGAAAAGAACAAGAATGTTTTTAACCACATGTATTTTGAGTGCTAGGAGAAAAGAAAATGCACTTCTGTGGACGAAGGAACAGAGGGATCATTCCAGCGACCCAAGCAGGGAGAGGAACTCGCCTCCATCAGGCCTGCACTGCTGTCATGCCACCTACTGGAAGCAATTACATTTACTAGGGTAATACTGTAATGTTACAAATTTCTCTGCAGTTTAGTCATTATTAAGAGTGAATGAAGGGGGAGGGGTGATTTTTTCCCACAACTACACAGAAAAGTCTTGGTGAGAGAAAACACCCTGTTTGACACAGCCAAACTGGCCTGGGATACCAAACGCGGCCCTTGACCCTAGTGCTTGGAAAATCTGAAGACTACTTGTAACACTGGGGTAAAACAATGATCACTGCTATTAGGAATAGATTCAGTATTGGACAATATTTTATATCCCACCCAATTTTCCAGAGAGGATGTTGAAGTCAAGCTAAACCTTTCACTCTGTGAGAGTGCAATTTAGCACTGGCAGATCAACACCAACAAGTTCTGTCCTCCCTTATCAGCCACATGTTAATTATTCTATTTAGCCAATGAGGGAAGGGAATAATCAGTAGTTTCCTTGTCACTCTCTGGACTGTGAAGGAGGTCTGTGAACAGGAAGAAGTCCTGCAGCCCTGGGAGGCATCTGGAAATTAGTTACTGAACAGCAAGGCAGTAGAAAGCCACTTGTTCAAACTGAAATGACCTAGTGAGAGGAAAAACATTTACAAGATCCAAGCTATACGTGCCAACAGAACCAAAGAGGGTTTTCACAGATGTGGTTAAGCGCTTCCTCCCAAAGGAAAGCGGAAACCTGTGGTGTTTGGGGAAAAAAAGTTCATTTTGCATCTGTTTGGCAGAATGAGAAATGACATGATGTGTCAGGCCTTCAGAGAGCCACAGACGCTGGGGTGTCATGTTAGTCAAGAACACAGCTTCTGAGGAGGTCCTGATGCAGATGATTTTTGTGATCAAACTGCAGTAGCTGAAGAAGGAATTTTGTGTCCCTTCTCCATGAATCCAGGAGCAATCTGAGGTCAAAGCAGCTGCTTTCCAGTCTGAACATACAACATCAGCAAACATCAGGGCTTTAAGGTCTAGCATAATCCCTCTGGTGCGTGCTCATACTGCTTTCAGGAATGAGTTTAGCACCTCTGCATGGTGTCATTTGTAGTGCTATTTTTTAGGAGCTAAATGCTCCATAGTTCCATTGGCCAAACTACGAGAATGGGGCAGAGCAAGCCAGAGGACCTCTGCATCTGCTTTCTGTGCAGAAACTTTCCCTGGTTTTAAGGATCCGTAGCAGCTACACGTCACCCAACTACTGGTGCTGTCTCACGTCTTTATAAATAGGCTTGGTTTTTGTTTTGGTTTTAACGGCAATAACTCTGTCATGCTGAGCAGCTCCAAAGCCAGTTTCTGCCCTGAATAGTGTGAAGCTGTGCAGGCTGCACAGGCCACTCGGACAAGGAGGAAGAACAGTAACAGAACATGTTCCTCCTCAATGCCACAAGAAGAAACCCTGCAAGCCTCTCCCAAACTGTTCTTCAAAACATGTAGAATTAGAAGTGATATTTGCAGTAGGGTGGAACAGGCCCCACGGTCTAACCTCATCTTTTTTTGGATTCACTTTGCTCTTGCCAATGGCACGGAGGAATTGCCTGTATGTGCAGAGAGTTTGCACGCCTCCTAGCCTTCCTTTGCTACTCCACTGCGTCTCCATAGGCTTTCAGCAAGATTCATGGCCTGTCCACATCTCCCCAAAGTGTAAAGGTGGACCTGTGAGTCGAAGGGAGTGCAAACAGCCCTGCTTTGGAAACAGATCTCCTTTAGCAGCGCAATAGTGCGCTCCCCAGCTGCTGGAAGCCACCTTGCTCCAGCTGGCTTGGCTAGAAGCAAACCTCACCTCGCCTGTCCGTGCCCTCGGACCTTATCTCCCCTTTCTGACTAAGATCTTCCCCACATTTGTGATGAATCAGAAAGGGCTTCATGGCACTTCATTTCTTGATATTGTGTGTGGGAGAGAACAGCCCAAAGGACAGGGAGGGGGAGCGCGTGGGTTTGTGCGTGTGAGGAGGGGAAATCACTTGCAATGCCCTGAGACTGTAGCAAACCATTCAAGCTTCAGAAGCAGAAGGAGTGGGTGAAGGAGAGTACAATGGCGATGTTTTCCTCCTATTCCATAGAGGAACATGTAGCACAAGGTGATTTTGTTTCACTGGAACGAGGAGGTCTCAGCACTGCGTCCGTTCACGGAACTGACTCCAGGCCGGGCAGAACAGTCCTGGCTCTCCCCTCCTGACCTCCTGCAGACCAGGCTCTGAGGACCCTCCTCATTCAGCACAGCAGCTCTCCCGTCTTTGTGCTCAGTGAGCCCTGCAGCACTGAACCCCGTGTGGGTCACCTACAGCAACATGAGCTCAACAGGCCCAACCAGCCCATGCGTGAGCCTCCGAACTGCAGCATGGTCCTCTACACAGCGTCCTTGCATTGCACTGAGAGGTCACACTTCTCCACGGGCCTCCGAGGACCCTGACCTTTACTTCCATCCTCATACCCAATGAAAAGAGACAAGAAAAGCAGGCAGGAGTGACAGATGCAAATCTCTCTGCACCTGCACGGACCGTGAGAGTCAGTCTCTCCCGCGCTGAAAGCAGAGCGCTGTGCAGCGCATGAACCAGTTCAGCAGGAGTTGCAGTGTCAGAACTGAAGGCAGCTCAATAAAAAAGAGGCTGAGGCTGGCACACAGCTTTTATCTTTGGCCTCAAAATGGCTTTATGGAGACAGGCACCATTCAAGAGTTCTTGAAATCTTCTGTCCATGTGTTGAGGGTAGAGGTGCCCGTCACTCCCTCAACAGCACGGGAAAAGCTGCTGACAATACTCCTTACTTGATCTTTCAGAATGAGCACTGGGACCTGCACCGTGCCCCTCCTTTTGCAGTCAACACGTGACAAAAGTGAGCCCTTCATTGCAGCCTTAGTAGTGATAATAATGCTATTTCCAGCACTTTCTGAGGCACACTTTTTTCCCTAGGTTTTAGGCCACTTTACCAGGGCAGGTTTCTGTACCGCCCTTAAGCTGGGACAGCCTGTATCAGAGGGAAAATGTCACTGAAAAGTTTTATCTGTATGAGAAAAAACATGTAAATAAAATGCTTGACAAATCTTAGGTGTCTCCACAGATGACTTACTATTTCAGCTGCAGTTCATAAGTTTAGCTGGAGTAGGTGTTGACCGTAGCTGGTGAGATGTGAAAGAAAAACCTCAACCCACAGACTAAATCCTACCAAGGTCCTTAAATGACTCAGAGAGATGGAAAAATATTAGGCAGAGGAAGTACTAGAGTAGGTCGTGGTTATATTCCTTCCATCCACTGATCTCTCACTTCAGGTCTAGCAAGTACTTCAGAAGAGGCAACAATGGTCTGCAAGTGGTGAACTTCCCCACTGCTTTCCAGCATCGCAGTACTGGTTGTCTGCAAAGAGCGAGCCCCTCTAACGCATCCGCAGGCTGACGTGTGCACCCTGGCTCTCAGGGACACGACAAGTTGTGCCAGCCAGGAGCTCCAGGAACACGCCGGTCTAGATGAAATACTGGGTCACCTCTCTCACAGAAATGGCATGCTTTCAGCACTTTGAGGTCGCTTTCTAACCAAGCAAAGACAAAATAAGTCTTGTTTATTCTCTGAAAATAGAGAGTTCAAGATTTGGTAAAGGCTGGAGTTAAAGTTACATAAAGACCAGCTGTTATTGTTGGCCTTAGTGCCACCCTCGGACATATTCATTTCCTCTGGAGAACTGGCCACTCACTCCCTTCCTCACTCACAACAGCCTCAGTGAAAATGCAAATATCACTGTGTGATCACAGTGTAGAAAATTCTCCTACATAGCCTGTTGTCATCCTCCAATTACCCAGTGAAATGCAGCATTATTAAAATTGCTTTCATCTTCTTGACTAAGGTCTAGCTTGTGATGGTGCAGTAGGGAGGTTTGCTTTGCACCTGGTGCTTCTTAATTTAATCCTTTTTATGTGCTTACAATGCTTGTGTGTTGGGAAAGAATAGTTGAGCTTGCAACATGCAAGAGTGCTCTCTGCTCTGGCACTGCGTAGAAGCTATGAGACATAAACATAGTGAAGGATATATTTTGGGATGGAGAACCTCAAAACACACAGAAGTACCTTTGATTTTCTGTGGGTATTCTCAGAGCCAGTGAGTGCCCTAATGACAAAGGTATCGCATACAAGATGACCACTGTTACCATCGTTTATCTGCCTGTACTGTGCCAGGCAACGTTCACAATGCAGCCAATGGAGAAGGCACAAGAAGGATGAAGATTGGTGGAGTTTCCAGCTGTGGAATCCAATGGGGCTTAGACATGTCAGTGCTTAACCACTCAGACCAGGATGTTTTAGCAGATATTGGTGCCCTTGTAAATTCAGTTTGGAGACAAAGACAGCACCAAGCTGCATGGAAGAACCCAGCTGCTCATTAGCCATAAGCTGTTTAAGGTCCCCAAAGACTAGGTTTGCAAGGGAAATGCAATGTGTTTATGGCACTGAGTTTTCAGCTATTTTTGGGTGCTAGCTAGAACAATCTGCTGTTTCTGCTGTTCCTGGCATCAGTAGGAAGGTTGCAGGTTGCACAGCTGGATCAGAGACTTCCCTGGAGTTAGGAACTTCAGTGGAAAAATGGTGAAGGGTAAGCAGGAAGGGGTACCCAGGAGAACAGAAAGCGAAAAGCTGGCTGGTGGTACCAGGAAGATACCAGGAGGACACTAAGTGATACATATCTTTTCAAGCAGATCAAGAAAATATTCTTAACACTCTGAACTGCTGGACTTGAGATTAATTTCAAGGAAACCACTGCTTGCAGCTACATACTTCACGACTGCCCGAAAGTCTATGCCCCAGAACTTGCTATTGCAGGTGGCATTTTACTAATGATGTTTGTGACAATGAAAACACACGGACCTTAATTAGGATCAAGATAACGTGAAGGCAGAATTCCTCCTTTCCAGGAGACAGAAAACTGTTTAGTAAATGGGAAGGACATAACACCACAGACAAGAAAAGCCTGGAAACAGGGATACACCATGGAAGTCTGACCTCAGCTGAGAATGCACGATGGCAGCAAGCCACATGCACTCTTGTGTCATAAGTATATGTCATCTTTAATGTGATGGACAAGGTAGCTGTAGTGCTATTGTTTGACTAATGCAAGAAGTATTACAGCTGCAGCACATCAGAGAATTTCTTCAGCATAATCAAATATTTTCCTGCTGAATCTTCCACCCACGCACAGTTGTAAACCACTCCCAAAGACACTGAGCAACCATATGTTAACTCACAGTAGCTGTGCATTCTGGGCACACGGTACTTTTGAACTCGGCATGGCCGTGTGATCCTAAGGCTCCCCTTTCAGAGAATGCACCAAGGCCACCCCTGCCCAGCTGCCTGGAAACTTTTCCATGTTCTCCCACAGTCCAGGTTATTTGCAGTATCAGCTGCTCTGCCGGCACCATTCCGTCCACAGTCTCCCATGTGAAAAGAGGATTAATGGGATGTCAAAGCAGAGGAGATCTCTCACCCCGGTTTTCTTAAAGATGGTTTTTCCGTGCCCAGAAGACAGTTTTAAGAGGTTATGTGAAGCACATAATTCTTGCCACCTTTCAGAGACTGGATAGCATCTCCACCCTCCCACCCTGCCTGCTTCTTACCTCCTCTGCCCCTTCATTTACCCATCCCACCCTGTGTCTTTACATCCTTCCCCATCACTTGTACACAGATTCACGTCTCCTCTCATTTGCAATCACAACACAGAACTACAATTATTATTGATACAGAAATGTCGTAATAGTGAATTACTTCAGAAATATACATTTGTTTCAGATGATGCCAGTGTAGTCCTGGGAAGGGGAGAGGCTCTGCCCTAGTAAGCTGCATGTAGTTGCCAGCAGTCCTGACACCACCTGAACCGAATATGAAGCACTGTAAAGAAATGCAGGCAGGGCAGAGCAGTGCTATTTTCCTTCCTCTGGGCTCTGAAAATACCAGCTAGAAGCCTGCTGCCGACCCCCCAAAACAGCAGCAAGAATATAAACATAGTTATTTCACAGTGACTGTCAGGCAGGAGATATGCAGAGCAGAAGTTATTTCACCTTACGTGCACCTGCCTCCAAAAAGCCCACAGGTTGTCCAGATGTGCTCAGGGTTGAAATGTCAGCGCTCTGTTTGTTTCCCTCTCTCCCAGACAGGGTTTCTTCCTATTCACAGTCTTCCCAACAGCTCATACACTTGAAAGGTTTTGAAAGCTTCACACAGAGTGATTTTGCAACCCAGACTAGCCTGGGGACATTTGTTTCTTGAAATTCCAGCAGAACAACAGAGCTTCTCGCTGACTTGCCACAACGGTACCTGTCTTGGGAAGGGAACGGACAGGGACCCCCCCATCCACAGCCAGGTACAGGCAATCTCAGCTCATTGGTGAAACGGACACAGCCCCCCAGGGGCCAACAGAGTCTACAGCACTTCACACAAACACTTACTGGCTTTACTTCAGTAAGACCACACACAACAACCCCTCACCTCAGTCACAGACAGAAATGCACAAGTGTGCATAAAGCACTGGGAAATTTATCAAGCTGGGATTTGAGCCAGATCCCTCGAAATATGAAGGCCACGAGTTAACTGGCAGTTTCTGGCGGCCTTATTTCATGTTTCTCCAAACAGGTCAACACTAGAGCTGACCTGTGAGCCCAAGGACAGTGCAGATGGACAGTTGGCCTCGAGTGATGGAGCCCCCCACTGTTTGCACAGTTCTGGTGAGGCAGAAATAACAAAAAGCCTGTGTTCATATTTTTTCTGAAGCAAATAAGGGAATTTGATGGGCAGCCAGGCTGGTTCAGAAGAAGCATGGAAGCTGTGCACAAGAGTGTTCTACACTCTCTTCAGTCCTCCTACACTTTATTCTCTCCCTGCCTGCAAGGGAGGGAGATCATCCATCTTGGGATGCACAGACCTCCTTCTCCCTCGGTCCATCAGCTGCCATCACCCCCAGCTGCCAACACCCTCCCCATCCCCGGGAAGCAGAAGCAGCTGTCCCTGCAAACCCCTCCGGGCCACTGGGAAGGATCTGTGTTCTGTATATGAGGGGTGGGTTGCACAGAGAGAGTGGGTTCCAGACTGTGCGCTCCCCATCCAGGGTCACAAGCACCATTGCTACAGCCCAGATACCCCCTGCAGGGCAGCAGGAGCTTCAGGAGGTGGGGACAAGGGGTTTGGTCTGCTTACACCCTTCAAACAGCCAATTCCTCTTCCTTGGCACACACAGCAGGCATGGGACAGCACGGACTGAGCACACGTCCTAGGGGGTTGTGGTAGTGCAAGGGGCTGTGGGTAGTCATGCTGAGACTGGAGAAACTGGGGAGGCATGGGCAAACATAGCCAAACACTGGCTAGGAGGAGATCTTAACATCTAAAATTTGATTAGTAAAAACATCTAAAATTTGATTAGTAAAAAATCCAAGGCAGAGTAGTATTGTACAAGGGCACAGGGATGAACTGCTGAGGAACAACTAGTACTGCAGGTCTGGGAAGGACCTTCTCTCCCTCAGAGTTACTTCTCAAAGTAATCCCTGGTCTCTCATTCATCGCTCCAACAGCACAGAAGTTTTTCCCCTCCATCTGCTGAATCAAACCTAGAAGTGCTGCACGCATAAATGCATTTTTTTTTCAGCTCAGACCTAGTAGTTCCTAGCACGTAGAGAAGCTTTCTGTGGGGCTGCAGCTCTGGCCAGCTCTAAGCCATGTGCTGCGGCTGCCTTGAATAAGGCAAAGCGTGTTCTCCTTCCTGGAACATCCCTGAAGCTGTGCTTGCAGAGCCTGCCTCTCCTTTCCACCGCCCTCCTGCCAGCTGTGGGCTCCTGGGTTCTTAGTACTTGTGCTGTGGAGGTAACTAAAGACATATTTCCTTCCTCAATCATTACTATGCCAACACATCATATTTCTGATATTTCTGATGTTTCTTAAACCTGTTAAGGCTTCCTACCCCTGGGTAAATATTTTTGCCTTGGTGTGATTTGCAGAGCTGTTGGCCTGGCCTTCCAGCTACTGCTATTCAAGGAACCCCCGGGAATACGGCAGCTCTTCAGACACTGAGTCTTACCCAAAGTGCTGTCCCTCCGAAGTGTGAGCACACGTGCAGACGTGTGTTTGTGTGCATGTGTGAACATGCCAGGCTAGTCGTGACAGCTGTAGGAACTAAGTGTAGAAATGGGGTGCGGCATTTTAGAGATGTCCTACGCATGCTAGGCACTGCTGGGGAAGAAAGCCAGGGCAGATATCTTGGGTGTGAAGGGAGGTGTGCTCGCTGTATGACCTGACGGGAGGAGACTGTGTCCCTTCACAGCCCTCTCTGCTGACACCATCGCAGCTGCATTCTGCTATGGGAGGAGTAAGGGGCACTAATCCCATGCAAGGAAACGGAGGACAAGTTCCCCTTCAGTTCTGGACTGTAAGCTCAGGTCCCCGGTCAGATTCACTACAGCCAGCTTTACCTGCTCCTGGAGTCAGGATTGCCAAGGAAGCTCTCATTAGAGTCAGTGAAGAGAGACCGGCACTTAGAGGGTGTAGCTGACACTTGCTATTTTGGACACCTGTACCAGGAAGACAATTATTTCTTCTCATGGATAAATGGTGATACTGGAAGATCCTGTTCAAATGGAGTTGTCCACCCTGCAGATGGTACCTTGTCAGCCGAATCAAACTCTGCCCTGCTGAGACAGCGGTGGGGATGGTAAAACCTATCTAAGGGCACAGGAGTGAGTATCCTAGAGGCCAGCCGCTGCTGAGGACTCGGATGGGCACCAGCCTGACAGCCATGCACTCCTTTGCCCACACTTCTTTCCAGTTTATCATCCTTGCTTGCTGCTGTCCTGATTCTAAACAGAGAGCGTGAACATGCACTTAACCCTCCAAGTCCCAGGAGAAGTATCCTGACTTGTCCTTCCAGACAGCACAGGGCTCCTTGCAGAGTTAACAATGCAAAATAAGGACCGTGACTGCTCCAGAGAAGGGTCTTCCAGGCGTTTTTGAGTGGCTTGCCATCTCTTATGTTTGGACATGACAAGCTTGGGTGTCTCTAGATGTTGCACAGGTTAGATGACCAGCATCCTGACCATAATGTGACTGATGCAGACTCAACCTTCCTACAGCAGGCCATGCTCTGAAAACAAATTTTAGGTATATTGAAATCCTCTTGGGCTTCATTCTGCACATCTTTTGTGGGTCAGAGGCCTTTAAAATGGTTTCAGGATTGAGTCCAACCAGTTTCAAAGAATGATAAATGTGGAGTGTTTATCTGGTTGGGCCATCAAGTGGAGATACACAGGAATGTGCTTTGTCAGCTGGCTCACTTACCTGTGCAAATCTGCTTCTTCCATACAGTCACCCCAATGCTTTCATTACAGATTTTTCTAACATCTTTTTTCCACATAAGAACACTGTCTCATAAATTCTGTTTCTTTCCAGTTAAGCACCGATTTCCTTGTGTTTTTTCAGGCAAATACAATGAAAATTAGACCACAGAACAACCCACATGGTGTGACTACTATGGTCAGTTAAGATGTATGGGTAGCACAGGCAGATAATCAAAACACGGAAGGACACTAACCACTGGAGACAGCTGACAAGAATATTAGTGCCTCAGCAAGGGGAAGGTTCTGTTGTATTTTGAAGGCTCAAAAGAATTAAGATGTTACTTGCCCCTAAAATCCTATTTCCCCTCCCTGGGAATGGGAATGCATACTTGAGTTCCTATCTCTGAAAAGCTCAAGCACCAAGAGGAAAAAAAAAACCTATTTATTTAAAAAAAAAAGGCTTTTGCACCATGTGAGGAAGGAAGCAAATGGTGAAGCAGAGATGGGCAGTGCCAGCATGTTCAGAAAGGCAATTTGTTGGATGGACCGATCACTCAACACCTCCTATTTTCAGGAGGAGGGAGCAGAACTACACAAAGGGTTCAGCTGGGGAGCGGCACAGAGCCCCACCACACCAAAACTTGTGTAGCTTTTGCTTGCTGACTTCCTTCAAAGGCCACGTTCCTTCCCAGCTCCCAGCTGTGACCATCCCAGCAGACGGACAGCATGGTGCTGGCTGATCCAGCTTTTCCCTGGGAGCAGGAGGACAGGACTGTCCAGGGAGGAGCAGGGTCTGTCCCAAAGCACAGCGGAACCATTCAGAAAAGCTTCTTTTAGGTACACAAGACATGAACCACAGTAAATGTTCCTCTGAACCCGTATTAACATTCTTTGACTTAGACAACTAGAAAAAGCAAATCAGCAGTTGAGTGACAACAGCCTAGTCAGATGTGACGTATGTAAAAACCGGGGAAACACAAAGATACCAAATAAAGAACAACTCCCATGTGAGTCCCAGGCATTTGTCATTCCCTACATTGATAAATATTTTTCATATAGCTTAGACTTTACAGACTGAAAAAACAGGCCTGACAGGGATTTCAGGAAGTCATTTAGTCCCTGCTGTGCCCCAAAACAAGGCTAACATGATTTTTCACAGTTTTGCGTAACCTGGTATTAGACAACTCCAGTGATACAGGCTCCCAGGCAGCTCTGTACTCCCACACTTACTGTCTTAGAGAGGTAGGAAGAGTTAGAGTTGTCGTTGTTGCGACTAAAGCGTGTTACTGTGTCTTCTAGTGATGACAGGCATTGCAAACAGTCCTCTCCACAACAGCATTTTATGCATTTGAAGCCTACTTTCATGCCCCTATCCACATCTTCGCTTTCCTAGGACAGGCAGCCCCAATCTCCTAACATTTGCCCATGGGCCAAGTTTCCCACATCTCCCATCACTCTTGCTACTCTCTTCTGGGCTTTATCCAACTGGTTTACATCTTTCCTGAAGTGTAGAGCTCAAACAAGATAAAATATTCCAACTGAGGCTTTATAATTTCCTTGTAAAGTTGGAGGCTTACTTCACGCCTCACAGAGAACATTCCATTTATACAATGGAAAATGCTGGCTGTTTTTGTACTAGCACAACACCGCTGGCTCACACTCGGTTTTAGATCCTCCAGAGCCCCCATGTCTTTGTAAACTGCTCCATTGCCTGTCCTTGTCAATTATTTCTGATGAAATCCCCCATCTTAGGTGCATCTTTACTGAACAGTATCCTACTCTACTACAGCGTGTGTCCTCAGCCGCAGGATGACGGTGAATTCTGAGCCTGTTCTGTGCAGCACACCATGTTCTCTCCCAGCTTCAGTTAACGTTTGGGTAAGTACTCTTAATGTCAACATGCCATTCATTACTGGAAATACTGACAAGAACGAAGCCTTGGGCAGATCCCTGCAGGATTTCCTTCAGCGCAAACTTCTCTTTGACATGGGACCATTGATTACCATGCTCTGAGTATGATCTGCCAAGCAATTTTGCACCATCTTATTGTAATTTAACTATGGTCCCCTTTCCCTTTAGTTTGCTTTCCCTCTAGCCAGCTTTTAAACCACCTTCGCTGCTTCTAAGACCTGTCTTCCTGCAAATGAGCTGCCTCTCCTGCACGCAGGGTCTCTGCTCACAGACCTGCCCTGCCTGGAGGCTGTAGAAATGTTCAGCCACAGTCCTACCACCTGAGAGGGCAGGTGCCTCCTCCCACCAATGCTTGTCAATAATGAAAGTGCTAAAGCTGCCATGAACCTGCCAAGAAAGCCTGCTCTTGCCAGCACTTCCCTTCAGAAAGGCCCCAAATGGTGGGGGGATGCTGTTGGGCTCTTACCCGACCCAGGGCTCAGCTGCAGCCCTGAGCTTGGTGAATCCCTCACCCCACTCAGGGACATGCCTCCCACCGACTGCCAGGGCAACTGTTTGGGCACAGAGGACGCTGCAGTGCTGCAAGAGAAGGATATGCCATGCAGAGGATGTCCAGATATAACATTTAAAAGAACAGACAGCGAACCCAATGCCTGAAGCTTCCACATATGTTTAGCATATGGCTGAGATAAGTTACTGTCTTCTGCCTCACGCATGAGGGACGTCTCATGGAAGGAACAACCAAAGGGAGGAAGCATGATAGCAAAGCCTAAGGGACGTGTTACACATATAAAAAGAAGGCAAGAGCATGGATTTGTGAGCTTCAGGCTACAGGAGGCCTTGCAGAGCACTGTTCAGCCAAAAACGCAGCGCTACATTTGCTACCTAACATCAGCCCTGAAGGAAAAACCACAATGTCGCGCTCCAGCAATTCGCTGAGTTTACTGGCAGGCCAAGTCTGGGTACCTCTGGAAAAGGTGGGATCAGAGGCAGCTCCTGCAGCCGCATGCTGTTAGCGGAGGCTGGACGGGTCCCAGGGCATCTACAGCCCACGCAGTGCACAGCTGGAAGGAGCTGCAGGGCTCCAGCAGGGAGAGCTGAGGATGCTCTGCCTCATGGAAAAGAGCCCTTCTTTCCTTCCACTCGCTTTCTGGCTACTTTTCCCCCCAGATCACCACCTACGAAAGAGGACTAGCATCTCCCACTCTGTCCACTGAACAGCTCTGTGCTTCTTCGACTTGTTTCTCCTCTCAAATTTTCTGCATGCTTGAGTAGAAGTAGATAGCCTCTTGCCTCTACTTCAGCTCCACTGCCTGGCTCAGCCTCAGTGGGTAGGAGAAGCAAAGAGCAAATAATACGGAAAAGGGATATTCTAAGTTATTTAAAATAAGAGGGGAAAAAAGGCATAAAAAACCAGTCTCCACAGCAGCCAGAGAGACCTGCTGTAAGCTAGAAGAATAACCAGCCATATTTATTCTCTCTGAAACCTTTTGTTCTTTCGGCAAGCAGAGCTCAGACCATGGTTGAGATACAGAAATCCCTTCTTGGATTCAAAAATTTTATGGAAATAAAAAAAGGCTACATAAAGTACAAGCCTCTGTAACAAAGCTGAAGTGGTACAGCCCCTTTAGACAATTTGGTGCTTCAGCACCTGAAGAAGACAGCCTTGTTTTGGCATGATGATTCTGATCCACGTCCAGATTCCGCACCTGGAAACGGAAGGAAACTCCGCAGAGCATTTCAGAGGCACCTGGAAGGGAACCTACCTTTGGTCAATGACAGATAGCAACAACAGAGCCTTTCCAGGACAAATTCATGTTTATTCCTGTTGAGTAGGAAGCTTTGTAGATCCTGATAACAGGAGACGTGAGACATACACAGGGACACGCCTAAACAGCTCTGAAGTCAGAACCTCCTTCCAATGCAGGACTGAAAACTGAAGTGCTCTATGACAGAAGGCTCCAAATGGAGGAGAAGAAAACCTCATTTTTCAGTGTAGCCCAGTGTAACAAGGTCCCTGGAAACCCTTACAGTTCAAGTACGTGTTCCAGTGTTTTGCTGCATGTCAGAGGTTCCACTCCCCTGGTGCCAGCTCTCCACCCACTCCATGCAACAGAAGGCCCTGGGAGGGCTGAGCAGATAGTGAACTGGCTGAGGTCCCCCAACTGAAACATCTACCATAACCTTCAGTGAACAGTGCCTTGCTGTTATCCAAGTTGCCTTAAACTCACCTTCCACTGCAGCTCTGTTAATGTACAATCCTAATAAAACACTTTATTCACAACATCTAGTTTTAGCAAAGCAGGTACAGATGTTTGTCAAAGACAGAAGGGGGGGGGGGAGAAAACCACAATTAAACCACTTAGACTAAAAATAACCAGAAAGTTCTTTCTCATTCCCTTATCGCTTCGAAGGGCTGTCCTCTCCTGGTAGGGTGCTACAAAGGTTCCTTCTTCAAGCACTTCCCTTATGCCTTGTTGCATCCGTTAAGGAGAGCCCTCCATGGGAAAGTCTCCATCACAATGTACACTCGTTCCACAGCTCTGGGAAGCTCCTTGGCTCCGTGAAGGCTCCTTCCCAAGCCTTCTGAAGGGGGTTCAGACAGATTTAATCTTTCACTCTGAATCTCACAGTACTTATTCCTTGCCCAGGAGATAGTTTGGCCATTTGTATTCATTAAAATAAGGACTGAATCACTCTCTTGGAGATGCAAATATTTCTGCCTCAGATGGGTGGGACCTACTCTGACTGATTAACACTGTGTTGCCTCGAGAAGTTCCCTTTTCTTCCTTCTAATGACTCGCTGGCATGGTTAACTATGGAATGTATCTTACACAGAATCTTGTATTTTGTAATAGTCTGTACATTACCAAGTATACTTGCTGCACCCATCTGTATGGGATTAATTCATGTAGAACATTGCTGGCATTTGGCTGAGACCAGACACAACAGAATTGGGGGGGGTAATCTCTAACATCTTTCTCTCCTAGGCAGACTCAGCATCCAGATTCTGCTGGGCTGCATCGACAGATCCCAGAGCTACTACTTTCCATGCTATACTATATTCTAAAAGAGCCTACGTTTCATCAACCCCACTGAAGCTGGACCTCCATCCAGCAGGGAGAAGTTACCAATATAGTTTGTCAGGATGTGCAGTGTCCTAGCAAGAGAAGTGTTCATGCCCTTCCTGGGAGGCATCATTGCCATCAGCAACCACAGCTGTATTCCCTGACACCTCAGAGCCTCCTGATGCATGTGTGGGTCATGAGAAGAATCATCATTTCAGACTGTCTCAGCTGGGGAACCAGAGGGGAAAGACCATGGGAAAGCAACGTATGCAGGGGTTACAGTTTTTCCTGACGGGTTACCAATGTCCCTTCTCTTTCAGCTGGGACCAGATGTACATTCTAATAATGGCTGTCACTCCTACAGCAGTTCTACAGCAAGTCAACATGCAGTCAGTCAGCCACTTATGAGTCACTGTGTGAAACACCCAGACTTCCCCAAAGAAGGAAAAAAAAAAAAAGAAAAGAGAATTTGTGAAGAGTGTGGAGGAGGTCTTGAAACACTTTCTGATTATCCATCTCAGTAAAGAGATGACTGGTCCCTCGGAGATCTCAGAAATGGTTATGACCTTACAAACCAGGAGTTTTGCATCAATTCCTGTTGGTGGTCAATGATGAGCAGAAGACCTTTAACTCCATAGGTCAGACTGAAGGCCAACTGGCTCGCTTCCACTGACCTCTGAGTTATCATGTTTGTGCACTAAACAGTGGTATCCCTCTCAAACGCTCCAGCGTACTTTCACCATCTGGTGATAGCTATGATAAAGAGAGCAACCTAGGAGTACATCTACACAAATAAGACCTTGATGGAAAAGAGACCTAGCTCCTGCTGCTGAAACAATGGTGCTATGGAGGCAAAGCAGGAGGGAGGCCCATGAAACCCTGTGACAGAGACGTGTGCTGGCACTGTGTCTCCACAACAAACACTGCCAGTGTTTATCTTGATACTCCCAGCAGCAGCTGCAGCAATGAGAGGACAAATAAGTGGTTCAGACAAGTCAGTGGGTGCAGTCAGTGAGCTGGCCGGTCTATGAGACTTGCCATAAACATTACCCACACCGATGCAACTCCACCGTAGGAAAGATGGGGACTGCAGTTTTACAGCATATTGTCTTTGACTTATCATATGGCTCAAAGCCAAAGAATACTTCCTGAGTGTCAAGGTGCAATCCCACTGTCAGACAGCAAGCCTCGCATGCCAAATGTGGCTTCATGGTGACTGCATGGCTCAGCAGGTCCAACCTTGCAGCACAGTCAAGGAAGAAAGCGCATATCCAACATGAGACCGGACAATCTGCCTATGGATAGTCCTGCACTACTAGTTTTGCAGTGACAAAGGTCAGAGCCAATTAGTCAGATTAAATCAAAACAGTGTCCAGACAACTGCTCATGCCAAGGGCTGGATGAGGTTTCATCACACACTTCAACAGAAAGGCCTGGAGGTTGCATTCAGCTTCTGCTTTGTCTGAGGCCTAGATGATACCACGGGTGACACTTCTTTGCCACATAATCCACTTTGAGGAAGCATAGGCATTTGGGATGTGAATCTGACAGCACAATATAGCCCAACCAGAGAAAAAATACTTCCAAACAATATAATTAAACCGATAAACTAGTAAAAAGCAGTACATACACAGCTAGAAGACTTTCAGGTAGCAGCATATTCTAACTGAGCAGTCCGTGAGAAACTGAGCTTGCCAGGAACACCAGCTAAGCTGGAGGAGTGGAGGGGCCAGAGTGACTCTGTACATGCTGCAGGAGAATCCTATTGTCTCACAAAAGGCTACAGCTCTTGTGGAAGGTGTGGGGGGCTTAGAAATGCATGATTCTTGAGTCCAGCACAAGAAACAAGAACAAGCCTAACTTCAAAGCCAGTCGGGCTCAGGACTACTCTGGTGAGGAGCTTTCTCATCTAAACAGCACTTGAATAACTACTCCCTAAACCAAGGAAGAGAACACAGATATCCCACTACTAACCTCTCTTTATTCTTTGTTAGTCTGAAAACCGTATTTCTTGCTGAATAGCAATCCCACTGAAGTAGCTGAGAGCACAACCAATAGGTGGTTCGGGCATTGTCTTGAGAAGGTCTGATTGGAAGTGACTTCTGGAAGTCTCCAGCCTAGCTACTCACTCTGAGCAGGACCACTGCTAGCAACAGATCAGATCAGCCACAGCTTTATCTAGCCAGGTTCTAAGATCTCCCAAGGATGGAGATTCCACCATCTCCCTGGTGACCCTGTGTCAGGGCTAGCTTGCCTTCCTAGAGAAAATTGCTTTCCTGATTTCTGACCTGGACCTACCAAGCAGGATGTTGCTATTGGCCATTGTTATATTGTCTGTAACTTTTGTGAAGAAAGTAAAAAGCTGCCTGACATGAAGAAACTGAGTCCAGGCCATCTACCTTTCTGGGTAAGGTGCCAAGAACTTTTATCACATAAAAGCCAGGTTCTGCCTCTTACTGGTTTTATCTGACCTCAAGCCAGTGCATGCGAGTAAGGGTCCATCACCACTACGGCTCGGGAGTGAGCTTAATCACCTCCTCCTACCTGTGAATTGCAGTGGGGACAGGGTATCTAGCTCCTACTGACCTCCCCAGCCATGCAGGGGATGCTGCCCTGAGCCAGAGCAGACTATGCTTGAAAATGAAGGCAGTGTTTAATGGTGATGTGCCTTCTGGAGGATCCTATGAGATGTCAGTGCATAAAACTCAGGCAAACAATGACTTGGCCAAGTTCTAGGCCAAAGGCTTCTGAAATAAAACACTTCAGTCCCTGAATAAACTGAGGCGTGTTGTGCCAGTCCATGGCTTGCCTTGCACTCACAGTGACTCAGAAAGAGGAATGCTAGTGGCCATTCCTGGTGGCTTCGACTCTATTGTGAACAAGGTGAACTCCTGGTGTCCTCTCCTCCCTTATTCTGTCATTCTTTCTGCTAAAGAAATCTGGTTTTGCTGATCACAAGTCCTTGTTTTGCAACGCTGTTGTGAGCTCATGACAAGAAAAGCAGGTAGACACAGAATGTCAGGTAAGCCAGAGGTTGTACCAGTTTGACAGGTCTAAAGCAGATGATAAGCAGATGATGAGTTAAGGCTGCTTCTCTACTGATACAACAGTGAATAAAGCACTCAAATATAAAATGAAGATTCTGTCTTTGATGTCCCATTACATGTGTTTTCTTCCCTTGTCTCCATGGGCAAGTTGACTCTGACTTGAGCAACTCTTCAATTAACTATTTCTGTTTTCCCCTAATGGTGCTTTAGTGATATCTGACATTCTATCAAACTGCTTTACTTAGATGTACGTATACAGACATAAATATCTCCAGCTAAAGGGAAAGGAAATAAGGAATGTTGTAAAAATGATACCCTTGACAGTGTTTTATATTCTAAAACATTTATGCAGGAGTGTTTCTACTTTACATTCTCTGTCTTCTGTAAAAACTTCAGATATCTTCTCATGGTCAGAATTAAGATGACAGAGGATTAGAAGATTAAATCTTCTCATAATTATTTTCTTTCATATGGTGGCACGGTCATATTAATTCCTTTGACTCTGGGCCTACCTTGTCATCAAAATCAACTTGAGAGACAATTTCCTGCAACAGGTCTGTACTGGTAGGGTGACACATTTACTGCAGTCCCCACCCCCACTTACCATTCGTGAAGGTGTTCACATAGTACCTTCTGCCCTGGGGAGACATATAGCTCTGCCAGCCGGGGGGAAGGTGGCCATTCAAGGTATCTTCTCCTGTCTGAGGAGTTGCCTTTCGGGGTTTCTGCTGAGAAAAGAAAAAAACCCAACCTATTAAATTAATATCTAGATAATGTAAAGTCTAACCAGACACACATCTGGAAAGGGACTATGTGGTTTGACATTCTAGAGATTGCAATATACCCAAGGCCTTTCAGTCCATTTCTCCCCTCATCTGTCCTAGCTTCATCCAGAACATGAAGCAACCTTCCCTTGGAGCACTGGCTGCACAGAATATTCTTTGGGAGAGGAATGAAACCCCTCTGTATTTGATATCCCATGAGCACTTGGACCTGTCCGAGAAAATGACTCTTGTTAAGCAGTAAAATGCAAAGCACAAAATAACCAATTGTCTGAGAAAGTAAGGTATGCATCTGCGCTCATTTACTATCATGTGGATATACTGGTGGGTCAAAGCACTGGTCATGGAGGTGCTGCACCAATTTAATTTACAGGGGCACCATCACCTTCGGATATTTTCAAGAAGCAGCACTGCAGAGCCATGTTGCCTATCGCAGTAGTGTGGCGAAGTAAATTTATCAGTATGCTGATTACATACTAATAATGCATGTAATTAGCAATGCATACATTACTGATCTAGATGTAATCTGGATCCATAGCATCCAGATACAGGATCATTAGGACCCAGATTTCTAGGAGTGATCCAGGTCACTAGGAACAGCAGAAGATGAGTGTCATGCTGTCACCTGCTCTTCAGGAACACAGAGAACTGCTACTATGGTTCAAGTTCCACCTCAGCTCTACATCTCTTCACCAACACAGTTGCAAGCCTCAGTGCAGGTTCAGGGTGCAAGGGAAAGAAAGAGGTGGAGCTGAAGTGCAAGTAATTGTCCACACTATATGGCATCACCTGGACTATTTCCCTTTTCCAAGTAGCTCTGGTGGTTCCTTGTTAGCTTGGGATTTACAGCAGCTGCTTGACATGAGACTGGTAGAGAGGGCTTCATCCCACAGGAGGCATGAACCCTATCTGGTCCCTTCAACCAGGAACACTGAATAAGGCAAAGGGAGAGAGACACAATGCATGGCCAAAGACTGCCAGTCGCAGCCCTACAAGGCTGCAGCCATGAACCCAACAGCTCCTGGCTCACATCCAGAGAGCTTCACTTTGCCTTTCCACAGTTCCCTAAGGCAAACCAGGCATGCATGTTTTCTTCACTTGTTTGCATTGCCTTCAAAGGAAGAAATACAAAAGAACAAGGAAAAATGTGTGAAATGGAATTATTTCTCTCATGGAAGCTAACCTCTCTCCAGGACAGGTGTGAAGTGACTGCACTAGGTTCACAAGCAGCCCCCTCCAGGCGACAGGCAGGTTTCAGCATCTGGGTGCATATAGTGTTCGAACATTGACAGGTGTATGAACAGTACCATCAGAACGAAACCTGTGATGTGTCCTTCTCCTGCACATTCAGTCTCTGAGTGAAATTCTAACTCTGTTCCAACCCAGAATAAAATGGACATTTAATGATTTTGGAGCCAAAAGCTTTTAATATTTCTTTTCAGTTTCAGAAAACTCTGACTACAGTGCCTCCCAAGAGACACTGAATTCAAGAATGATCTTGTGTTCATGCCTCACCAAGCGTGCTTACGCAGACAGGTCACAGGCTGCAAGGCAGCCATATGGACCCAAGGCCAGAGTAAGATGAATACTGTCCCACTGCTGCAGCACAGATGGAGCCTATGCTGGTTCGGATTTCAGCTCCTCTCCTTGAGCAGAAATACAGACTGGGAGACTCAGCTGGCCTAACATGAATTGAACAAGTTAGCTCAGGAGCTACAAAGGCACTGGAACGGCCTGCCCAGGGAGGTGCTGGAGTCACCATGCCTGGAAGTATTTAAGAAACGTGTAGATGTGGCACTTCAGGGCATGCTCTAGTGCCCGAGATTGTTGGTTTGTGTCTGTTTGTGGGTTTGGTTGTTGTTGTTTTTGGGTTTTTTTTGGTTGGACTTGATGATCTCAAAGGTCCCTTCCAACCATGAAGATTCTGTGATTCTGTGACTCTGCTGGCTGCAGGACTCAAATCTCATGCTCTGCATGCCTATGGCTGGCAGGGCAGTACACAGAATTAATCAGTAGGATCTCTGCCATCTATTCCTATCCCTTGTGTTTCTGCTAAGATTTAATCAAATCAATTTACAGCTCCACTCACCCTGCTGTACATGTGAGAAAGCAGAAGCTTTCACAACTTATGTTACTACCTGATTTTTTTTCTTTTTCTGATGTCAGCTTAGGATGAAAGTGAAAACTTCTCTTACACATCAGCCTGTCCAAAGGCACATATTCTCATTTACTGCTGGTGTTATTCTATTGCCTAGAAATGCACTAATGGAAATTCTTGTCTTAGTGAAGCTAGCACAACCATGCCTCTTCTATGAACACAGGGGAAGGACTGCACTGAAACACCTCCCTATTTCACATAGCTTTCACATATTAAGTCCTGCTAACCAAAAAATTAAACCTCATGAAGATGACAGAAAAATTAAGCTATCCCAGTTTTACCTCTGGGTTATGTGAGCTCTTCTCCAACATGATATGGGTGTTTATGGAAGTGCCTTGTTTCACTATGCAATGCCACGTCTACCACAGCTCCAACAACCACATACTTATTTCCAATTGTTTACAGCCACATACCGGCACCACCAGAAACTTGCTCACTCAGCCCTGACATCTGCAGTATGGCCCTAATATCCAGCATCATCCTTTTGTTTGGTTTCACTCTCAGTCAAGACTGAAAATAATTCACTGCAGGCTTCCCAGGCATGATGTCCCTGGCAGCATCGCATTGCTTGTGCAGGTGATGAAGGTACTGCTGTATGGCACTGACACAGACTTATATCATGTGGGCCTTACAAACAAAAGCTGTTTTGTGCAAGCTTGCTTTTGGTCCTGTTCAGCTCCCGTGACCTGCCATGCAGGGGAGCTTTTCCATCTCACGTCTCTCAGGCACCTCTCTCTACAGTTTCAGCCCAAGTAACGAAACACTGAGGAGAAAAAAGAACTCTTGGAAAGAGTATGTCTGACTCGTGTAGTTACCCCATTAATTGCAATAACAGCTAAGAAGGTGGCTGGTTGATTCCTGTCTCCAGGGGGGCTGTCCCTGCACCTTACCCATACACAGTCCTTGTCCCACACACAGGTAGGTCTGGTGAGAAAAGGTCTCAGGGCTAAAAGACATTCAGAGGTTCAGGATCAAGTAGCGTGTGCAGGGAAAGTCAGATCAGAAGGGAAAGCACGATCGCCTCAAGCTATTTTTTGAATCACAAAACCAGTCTCTCTCCCAGCATATTCCAAGGGATAGCACAGAGCGCTGGGACAAATCCTGGGAGAGCTCCTGACCTCTCCCCATCACAGGGTTAATGGTCCCCCATTGTTGTTTGCAAAAGCAGACACAAGAAAACATAAATTCCACAGTGTATGTACCAGCTCATGAAGTATTTGGCAGCAGGCTGGGTCCCTTAGAATCTCTGCACAGATCTCCGGCCTTGAAGATAGCAAAGTTACACCAGACTATCTCTGCCGTGCATGATCACCCCATAAAGAGGAATTTGGGATAATCCAACCCTGGGTTCTGTTCCAGAATCTAAAAGGTACAGAATTTCACACATTTTTACTGCACGCTCACCACTTCTGTCCTTAGCACCTTCTTTCCCTTCTGGAACCGAAGTCCTATCCGTTCCCGCTACTCTTCTTTCTTAATACGGCCCTACAGTGATCCCATGTACCAAAATGGTCAAGACTAGGTTCAGCTCACTTTAGGGGCTCATGGTATTACTTCATTTCACATGGTCAGCATCAGCACCCTGCAAGGACAGACACCGCTGGTTTGCTTAAGTGAAGCTCTGCAATTGCCCCAACATCCTTTGAGTCACATTTTCAGTGTTGCTTCGGCTTTCCCTGGTGGACTGCAGGAAAAGCAGATAGGTGCCATGGTCGTACTGTTAAACAAACGTCATGCCAAGAGACAGATGTGGACAGTATAAAGTGGACACCAGCAAAAGTTGCATGGAAATAGTACAAAGACCAAAGTTAAGCCAATGTTTTACCTATAGTCCTTGCCAAAATGTGTATCACTTCAAAAAAAGCACACAAGCATTATTTTTGGCAATTACTAATTCTATTTTTGAGTTACTAATGTTTCTACCTTTGCTTCTGATTTTGCAGTAAAGAAGTGTTGTGAACACAATAGTCACTATGAATGATGGTCAAGAGGACTGAATATGAGGAAAACCCCAGCACTGCCAAACGCAGAAGGTCTTGTAAACAATCGGGCAATGGTTTGCTTGGATGTGTGTGGATGTCGTGGTTTAACCCCACCTGGCAGACAGGACCTGGCAGACAGGACCACACAACTGCTTGTTCACTCCCTCCAGTGGGATGGGGAGAGAATCGGAAGGGTGAAAGTGAGCAAAAACTTGTGCATTGAGATAAATACAGTTTAATAGGTAGAGCAAAAGCACAAGTAAAGCAAAACAAGGAATTAATTCACTGTTTTCTGCCATCAGCCATCAGATGTTCAGCCATCTCCAGGAAAGCAGGGCTCCATCGTGCCTAACAGTTACTTGGGAAGACCAATGCCATCACTCTGAGCATCCCCTCCTTCCTTCTTCTTCCCCACAGCTTTATATATGGAGCATGACATCACATGGTATGGAATAGCCCTTTGTCTTTGGCCATGTCTCCTGCCAACTCCTTGTGTCCCCCCAGCCTGCTCGCTGGCAGGGTGGTGTGAGGAGCAGAAAAGGCCTTGGAGGGCTTAGCAACAAACAAAAACATTAGTGTACTATCACACTATTGCCATCCCAAATCCAAAACACAGCACTACACCAGCTGCTAGCAAGAAAGTCAGCTCCATCCCAGCTGAAACCATGACAATGGAGTATGGATGTGTGGATCTCTTCCTTTTGTTTGAGACAAATGTGACCTTAAACAGCAGCTCACTATTGGGTAGGACTTTATACCTCCTTGGGGACCACAGAGGAAGATCCCCTGGGTGCTGGGAACACTTCCCTGTCAGAGCCCCTAACTCCCACTCCTATAGCAGCTCTGCTCCAAACTGACACTCTATGGGGAAAGAGGAACTGAAAAAGGCACAGGGGAGGAATCGAAGAAGAAATGGAACTTGGCTTCACCCTCTATTCCTCACCACCCTACACCCATTGAAGCAAAGATACTGGAGGCTCTGGGACAGATGATGTGGGGCAGTAGCATATGGGGCTGGGCTCTATAATGCATCACAGATTAAGTACATAGTTTTGGCACACTCAGCAGCACATCCTTTCAGAAATGAGAGTGCCATGGAGGCCACGGTGGCAGCACATCATCTCTTCTCTGCCAAAACAGGAGATCTGAGTAACAGGATAGACTTTCTCGCTCTGTTGCTCTCGGCAGACAAACCCTGTCCTATCCAGGCCCTCTGCAGTCCCTTCTTCTGGCATCAGCACAGTTAAACTGGAACCACGTTTGCACACCTGTATGGGAGAAGTTTGGGCTAACCTGGCATGTAACAATAGGCACTCCTGCTGCTGATACATGACAGAGACAGGGCCAGGAGACAGCACCAAGAGGGGCAGCAACAGGCAGATGGTGTTCAGGAGCCCAGCACCGTGCTGGCACAGCACCCCCGGGCCCACTTCAGAGTGCTCCTCAAACTCAGCTCTTACCGGGACACAGCCTGTGCCCAGCCAGAGGGCACAGAAAAGTGAGGTGCTTCTGCTGGGACACCTCTTCCTTAGATGGCTCAGCAAGACTCTGCTATTACTTTGATGTCTTGCTCCTATTTTTACGAGTACTGCCGGGACAGTTCATGAGAACAGTAACTCACAACAGAGGACAGCCTACATGGAGAGGAGGCTTCAGTATCAGCAGAGAGCCTTACAAACCAGCGAAAACAGAACAGCAAACAGTGACTGGAAGTTGAAACTAGACAGGCTCAGATTGAAAAGAATCTGCCAGTCATGAGGATAAGTATTGACTGGAACAGCTTACCAGGGGGCTGTGCATTTCTTGGAGTTCCTCCATCAGATTAAGTGCCTCTTTCTAGAAGATCTGTTCTATTCCAACCAGAGAAAAAGATGGGACCCTGAAGCCCCTGACCCGGCGGTGCAGAAGCTCGGGCTGGGTGGGCTTCTCCCTTCCGAATCTTGCAACTCCAGCAGTGCCTTTGAGCTGAGAGAAACACGCCACTTCCCTCTCTGTCACTGCTGGGAGTGTCAACAGCCACCGCATGGTGGTGGACAGGCAGATCTAAACCTGAAAGGATGTCGGCAACACACGGTTGAGGAAACAGGAAACCTGAACAATGTGAACAGAGCAGAGAACGTATGACCCCAGTGAAATCTGCCTGCGCCTGTGTTTGCTGCCTGGAAAAGGGACCAAAGTATCTCTCAAAACATTCAAACCCAAGACCACAAGCACTTTCCTCCTGTGAGATTTCCTAGGATGAGAAGTCCATATAGCAAGGGTACGTGCAGGGGAAGATGAGAGCCAGCCACCCAACAGGTCTCATTCTCCATGACAAGTGATGGTTTTCATTTTCTGTCTGCAGAAACAGAAACACAGGGACAAGATTCTCCTGGTATACGCACAGCATGAAGGAACCAGAAATGAGCAGCAAATGCAAAAGGCACCTCAAAGCAGAGAGGGCACTGGAGCTCTTCAGCACCAAACCATGTGCCAGAGAGCTTGCAAAGGCGAGCATAGGAAATCACCCTGCTCAGGCTGCCTGGCAATGTGATCCCCTCCCAGTGGTGGAAAAAAAAGAAAGCCAAGAGGGGTTTTATGCAGCAAAGTGAGGCAACAGGGAGTGAAGGGCTGGCAGACATCAGTCCGTCCCATGCTGACCAACCCCCTGATACAAGTTCAGTCTTGCTCAATAGAGGAAAATCACTTCTCATTTTCAAACTGCAGGAAATCCCCATTCCCCTTCAAAGAGAGATCCTAGGGAGGAAACATCTGTGCACTTAAAAGCCTGAGCTCCCTGAAGATGTGTTAGCTCGCATTGCGCTCCAGCGGTGTGCAGCCCAGGGGCTCTCCCGAACGCACGAACCAGGGTCAAGCAAAACAATCTCAGAAGCACAAATGCAGGCCCTGAGCAACCTGATCTAACTCTGAACAGGGGCTTGGACCAGAGACCTCCAAAAGTCCCTTCCAATTTAAATTTTTCTATGATCTTATTTCAATAAAGCATCCAGTTTTGGAGCAAATGAAGAGGATGCCTCTAGCTGTGCGAAAGGTTTGAATTAAACGCGGTGTCATTACCTGCTGTTGCCACTTGCTCAGAGTCACACCACGCTGCTGCTGAGATCCAACAGTACAAAGAAAGGCTAGAGAGTCCAGCTAAGGAGCTCCTCTGCAGTGTCCTGCCCAGTGCTGGAGGATCACTGGGGACAGAAAACTGGACAAAACATGCAGGGGACCAAACTCCCTGCAACAAGCAATGCAAGGACACAGCAGGGAAAAATGGCCACACCATGAACCTGCACCAGAACATCCCTCTGTCCTGTGGGGAAAACCTTGCTCTCTACTGACATCACTGAGCTCATGTTTCTGTCTAACTGCAGGTTTCATACATACTGAACTTGGCAAAGGTGTGTGTCAGAGCAAGGGTATGAAGCAGAAATAAGGCAGATATGGTGTGGCCGATGAAGCGAGGCCCGTGTCTGAACACAGCTGATGCTGCAAATAGGATGTGCTAGTGAGAGAAGTCCACAGAAGACCTTTGGCAGCACAGATGCCTACATCAACACTCGTGTCCACCCCAAGTTTGGCATGAAGATCCCAGCACTGAGAAGCATCCCACAGACCCTCCCCAGGGTGGGCATGGACATGACTGCACCAAGGTGCGCCCTGGCACAGGGGAATGCCTGGGGCAGCGCTGAACCCCTCGGCATTACCCACGGCCTCTCTCTCCCTCATACTTGGAGTCATTCTGTATTTTGTTCATTTTTATGCAATCTTTCTTGCTCAACATTTGGTTTCCATGGAGTCACATACACTGTGTGAAACAGATTTATATTTAGAAAGTGGAACGGGTCATATGACCTATCTAGGTTGTCATGGCAACCAGCACAGCTCCCATTTGCCTGAATCTGATGGCACATGGCTGCTGGGGACAAGTCGCCCTCCCTGGGTGGCCCTGCGGGCACTACCTCTGCAGCAGAAACAATACACTGCCAATGCCACTGCCCCTTCAGCCCCCATGGCACTCCTCTTCTTCAGGCACTGTGCCTCCTCTCTGGCCACCTTCTGTAACACCAACCCTCTTCCTCAAAGAGAAATGGTCCGTTT
The DNA here is from genome assembly GCA_002844005.1 of Limosa lapponica baueri. Classification (NCBI taxonomy): domain Eukaryota; kingdom Metazoa; phylum Chordata; class Aves; order Charadriiformes; family Scolopacidae; genus Limosa; species Limosa lapponica. The sequence goes on along the minus strand of KZ506159.1, from coordinate 116,468 downwards.
GCCTCTACCAAGTGCTGGGTGTCTCAGAGCCCTGGAGCCATGGGCTGAGCTATGCCCAGCACAGACCCACACACCAGTCTAGCAGCTCAACTCTCATTCTTCCCAGTCTTAAAAATCTCCCTGCCCTTGTAAGTCTCCTCTGTGCCATGCCGAAGTCTTCTTCACCCCTTCTTCTTTATAAATAACTTCAGCATCTCCGTGCAGCTGCTGTTTCCTTGGATGCCATCTCTGCCATCTTCCCACCAACCCACCGCAGTTCGGACCAGGAGGACCAGGTGGCCCTTGTGCATGGGTCTCTGCTCTGGGGCCAACTCTCCTGTAGCTCTGCACCCCTCTATTTCCCACTTAGCTCTGAAATGCAGGGTGGATGCTTCTCCCTCAGCTCTATCTTCCCCCCACCAAGGGCCCAGCTAGATCCACAGCTGCCAAAATCCTCCCTCCTCTCCCACCCAGGTCCCTGGCTGCGGTGCGGGCATTTGCCCTGGACTTTGCTTTAAGGTAATACCCATGAATAGCATCGTGTTTGCAGAGAATTAGCCTTCTGGGACTGGTATACTTTTCTCTGCCAGTACCCTAAACTAGGGAAATACAAAATGTTTCTGAAGGATACATGGCCCAGGGAGACAAACTGGGTGGTGTTTTCTGGCTCAGTGCTGTGTGAGAGACCAAAATAGATGGGAAGAGAAATACTCTAAGTCCCACCTAGACCCCTTCAAAATAGCGGCTGTTGAGCCGGAGGTGAAAAATCCGAGTAAGTCCAGTGCAGCTTAGTCCTCTCTCTTCCTTCTCAACGTGTGCCTGGTACATGAAGCCACCTGATGGGCCATACTGGGAGAAGCCACAGCACTGAGCTGCAGCTGAGCCTGTCCCCTTTGGTGGGTCTCATGGGACCCACGGCACCAGGTCCGGTCCAGATCCTGCCACAGACGATGCTCACTCCCCAGCAAAGATGGGAGTGCTTGGGAGGCTCCCAGGGGAGCTGTTTGGCAATGGCTATAGACTATTTTGGCTGAGAGGGACGCTAGGCAGGTGTAAGTAGTAGGAACGATAAGAAAGATGGGGTGAGGGAGAGATTCGGTGCGGGGAAAGAGCATGGGAGTGGAGCCCTGATCCGGGGAGGGTGGTTGGCAAGAAAGCACTTTAAAAACCTGGGATGGCTTCCCAGTTTGAGGAGTGCAGGTGTGGCGGGGGGGGCGCAGGGCAGAGGAGGACAGCGCTGCTGACTTCCTCGCCTCTCTCTGCTGGAGCCTTTGGCACGCTCCCAAGTGAGCTCATCATTTCCCTACACTCCCTTTTCAGTGCGGTCTCAGCCCATTTGAGTGCTACCCTGAGACAGGATTTAGCACTACCTGACAAGGGCATCGAGTCCTGGCACTGAATTAGCAACCAAGAAAGGGGAAGTGAAGTACCACCTTCACAGCAGGAGCCGAAGACCCTGAACTCCAGATGGGAGTGGTGTCTGCTCTGAGTAAGAAAGCCCGTCTAGAACATGGTGACCATAGCTACACACACACGTCTCCCTGCAAGTATAACGCACATATACTCACTCACAGGGAGCTCAAGAATCACCCTGTAGGAAAATACATGGTTGCTTTTCCTTTCTGTGCTAATGGACAAAAAGTCAGTTAGTGGACAAATCTGTCCCATCCCCTTTGAGCAGTTCTTCCCAGCTAGTGTTATCCAGCTGAGCTTTGCATGGAAAAGTGATGGCCAGAGTGAGACTGGAAGGGAAAGAAGCTGTGGGCAGTCACATTGGGGAGCAGCAAGGAGCTGGTACTGTTAGGTGGAGCTTCTCCAGCGTGGCCGGGAGAGGAAAATGTGTGTTTGGCCAAGGAGTGGTCAACCGGGCAGATTGCTGTGATGAAGGGCTCAGCTCCACACACAACGGAGCAGAGGGGAACAGTAACAGCAACACAGAGGGACAATGATGGGTGGGTAACTGGGATAACCTAATCTCAGAGCGCACCCTGCCTGGAGCCTCCTCTGTGCAGGAAAGCAATCAGCCCCATTGTCTGGGGTGAAAACCATCACAATGAGTCAAGGGAAAGGCTCTCCAGATCATCTTACAGACTGATACTGCCTCTAAGGGTATGGGACTCATTATGGGATGCAGGCAAAGAGTATCTTGGAATTATACAAGACAAGGCATGGCTAGGGGAAGAAACAAAGGTGGGGGAAGGGAGGAAAACATTGTGGGAAAACAGAGGGTTAAGGGGATGAAAGGAGCTAGTCACGCGTAAATGGGAAGCTGGTCATCACATTTGTCTGTCCATGCCCTGAGTCTGATCACTGCAGTCTGTCCTGTCTTTTTATTAAAATCCATTTCTAACTATTTTCCTGGGTAAAGGCCTCTCCATTCATTATGCATGTGCATGCATGGAGATTTAATTAGTGCCAGCAACTGCAGCGGGACGAGTCATAGGGACACTGGAGTACTGGTGTATCATGTGGGTGCATATCAAGCTGGACTAGCCAGGTATCGAAAGAGCCGTAAGTCTTGGCCAGATACTGGAGAGACCAGAGGGTCTTTGAGTTGCTACTGGAGGGACCAGGAGATCCAAGCCAACTACCTTAGGGAACGTAAGCTCTGGTTGTTGGCTGAGACCCATCTGCTTATGTGTGTCTATGTGTGTCAGGTGAAAGGCTCCATGGCTCGACTGCCAGGTAGACATGGTATCTACATCCAGTTACTGGAAGGGTCTTCAGCATGTGTCTGTGCACGTGCTGGTGTGTGCAAGGAGGTCTGCGAACCAGCAACTGGAGTGAGGCTGTGGTCTCGGGGCCTGGATGAACAGATGCCAGCAGGAGACTGGGATCCAGCACCAGCTCCTGAAAAGACTGTCTCAGGCCAGTTACTGGAGTGCTCCACATTGTATATATGTATGCAAATCCCACTAACAGACCTTCATCCTTTTTCAGCCAGAAAGGGGAACAGGATGAGGCTGTTGGTGCCATTTGTGAGGGTGCCAAGTGTTTCTGTCTGTGTCGATCTGTGCGTCTGGCCATGTGTATATGTATAGAAAACCCACACATATGAGTTTGTGTTGTATGTCTGCTGGGAATACCTGATTACCCTCACTAGGGATATGGACCTGTGGCAGCCTTGCCTGATTCAGCAGCCCCTAACATGGTGCACAGGCACTTCCCAGCCCTTGGTATTTGTCCTCCCAGGTGCTGACACAGAGGTTAGCTGAGGTGGGATAATCCCAGTCCAAAACAAAGCTAAGCAATGATGAAGAGAGATACCTCCTGTGCCTGTCCCCCGTTTGTATCTCTGGGGGAACGGGAGAGCGTTGCAGCGTATCTCTGTGTTAATGCCTTCGTGCAGAAGCCTAGCTCTGCAGCACCCGTTTAAGAAATACCTTCGCACACTGTGTCCGCCTAAACTGTAAAGAGTTTACTGAAAAGAGGCATATCTCAGCATCAACATGTGGCCTTGGAGACCCTCGTGGGAAGTAAGCATATGTACCATACAGAAATTAAAAGGCAAGAATCCCAGGAAGGAACGGGCTGGTACCTCTCACCCATTCCCAAGCACGTTTGTGTCCAACTGCCTCCCTCAAACATGGAGTGATCCCTCTCAGCAGTCCATTTTCCTGTAGCAGTCAAGGAGCATCTCTGAAATATCAGTAGTCCATTTTCTTCTTCCCAAAGAGAAATACAGAAGTTAGCACTCTCCCCTACCGCTTGTTTTCCTTCCAGCACCATCATTTCTCGCTGCTCAGAGTTAGCATTTACCATCTCCACATAGGGTCTGTGGAGGTCTGGGAATGGTTCATCTGCCAGCATACAGACAGCTTGGGTCACCAACAAGCAGCGCACTGAGTGCTCTGCCCCACTACCTTACTGTTATTTGGAAATGAAGCCATGGTGTCTTCCTACCATGATGTCTCAAAATAACAGGATGTGGCGAGCTGGGCCAAAGCTGATTTCTCAAGAGATCCAGAACTGACAGCAGCAAAGTTTCATGTTTCTACACCCAAGCTCCGCACGCTGCCGCATACACTTGGCTCACTAGGACTCGGAAAGTGGTTGTACCTCTGTATGCTGGTGAGGCTCCACCTCAAGTGCTGTGTCCAGTTTTGGGCCCCTCACTACAGGAGGCGCATTGAGATTCTGGAGCTTGCCCAGAGAAGGACAACGGAGCTGGTGAGGGGTCTGGAGCACAAGCCTGATGAGGAGCAGCCAAGGGAGCTGGGGGTGTTCAGCCTGGAGAAAAGGAGGCTGAGGGGAGACCTTCTTGCTCCCTAGAACTCCCTGAAAGGAGGGTGTAGCCAGGGGGGTCGATCTCTTCTCCCAGGAAACGACCTCAAGTTGCACCAGGGGAGGTTTAAGATGGATATTAGGAAAAATTTCTTCACTGAAAGGGTTATCAAGCATTGGAACAGGCTGCCCAGGGAAGGGGTTGAGTCACCATCCCTGGAGGTATTTAAAAGATGGGTAGATGTGGCACTGAGGGATACAGTTTAGTGGTAACTTGGCAGTGTTAGGTTAATGGTTGGGCTTGATGATCTTAAAGGTCTCCTCCAACCAAAACGATTCTATGATTCTATGATATGACAAAGTTTGACACGAGCTACTTGAGTCACAGCCCCATCCCCTCAATAGGAATTGAGACCTGGAGTTCTGCCACAGGCTGCCATGAGCTGGTTGTCTGGATCCTAAGACTTCCCCATGCAAGAGCTACCACCTCCACCACGGCTTGGTAGAGTGGGAATGGGCAGGAGAAGGTAGAAGCCTGGGGATGAGGCAGTGCCAGCACTCCCAGAGCTGTGGGCTGGATGTGCCCTGGGCAGGAGCCCTCCTCCTCACACCCGGCGCAGGAGGGACGTGCCGCTCCGTCTCTGACATCAGCATCTGGTACAAGGCAGAACACCAGGGTCAAGCGCTCTGAAGGGCTTTGTTGTCCTGGGCAGCCAGAGACAACAGGGCTATTGTTGAGCAAACCGTGTACTGTAGGAGTCACCCCCATATGCCCAGAGCGTCACAAGGCCAGGTCAGACCAGCTGCAGTGTCACCGCTTGTCTCCGGTTTGAAATGACTGCGGGGACAGATCCCCCTCTGAGCGACTGCAGAGCGTGGCACACCAGCAAGACGGTCAAAGGCCCAGAAGCCACCCAGGGAAGCTGGGAACGTGCTGCTTGCTCCAGGTGCTCCGCACTGGAAAGATGGCTGGAAGCAGTTAAAAAAAGAAACTTCCCCCAGCCACCTAAATTTGAACCTTTCCCTCAGCTGCCCCATGGAAAAAGGGGACACAGAAACCACCCACAGCAGGCTTGAGGGCAGGCAGAGAGCTGGGCGGCAGGGCTGTCTTCTGCACTGCTAGGGCCCTGGGAGTACAGCTGGTTTTGGAGAAATGAAACATCTGGGAATAAGGCCAAATGTTTTCATACGGGGCCTCTGGCCTGTGCGCTGCAGGGAGGCTCAGCCTGCCCAGCGCTCTCTGTGCTGTGTGCCGACACAACACGCTCTCGCCAGCCCCGCACCAAGCCCCACGCTGGCCCACGCTCAGGAACATGTCCCCCCTCTCCAGCCAGGGCCCAGAAGCAGTGACGGCTCCGTGGGATTCGGTGCAGAGTCAGGGCCGGGCATTTCACAAGACACTGCAGCGAGCTGCAAAACGCAGGCACGAAGGGCTGGAAGGGAGGCCCAGCCCTCTCTGGGGACATGCCATACCCTCTCCTGCCATGACCACCCCCAGACAACGCCACGGGGTTTTATCTGAAGACAAATGTAACTGCTTAAATAGGAAAAAACTTGAACAGAAACCTAGCAGAAATAAGAAGAGGTGGTAAAGAAACCTGCAGCGTTCCAGCCGGGGACAACGAGGACATGGTGCCATCGCAGGAGCTACTGGCCACAGACTCACTTGCTTTTGTGGTTTACATGGAACTGGGACGCTTTTCCTTTCCAGCAATGCACAAGGGGCAAAAAGAAGTTGTTATGAGTAAAAATGAAGTAATGAAAAATATTCAAATCACTGTGAAAGAAAATTTTTCTCTCGGGGTACAATGTACCTGTGCAACGAACCTTCATAAACATCACCACCGACAAGGGGGCTGTGCCAGGACAAGCCTTTACTTGCTTCATTTCTCACACAGCACTATGGTTCTTTTACAAGCATGATTCCACTGCTGTGTTCTGAAACTTCCCAGACACAATAAAATCACTTCATAACAACTAATAATTAGTGTCTGTTCTTTTAGGAAGGAAAGGATTCTCCCTTAAATTAGACAGACTCTCTCCCACGTGCACACACAAGCACGCACAGCAAAGCTAAGGCACAGCAATCTCCACCTTTGCTGCAGTCATCTGCCAAAAATGGCTATTTACAAAAACATTTTGGAGCAAGTGAGTAACATATTGCTAAGTCAGAAAAGCAAGTAAAAACATCATAGAAGAGTTTCTGTTCAGACCTCCAGAGCTGGTGTATTCACCTTCTCGAGAGAAGTCAATGAAAGGATATTCTGAGATTGTCCAAATCATAATCTGGGTTAGTTGTCTGCATTTATCTTTAATTACTTTTTAAAGGACTTTAAATATCCTCTCTCTTTTAGGAAGAAGGTTGGGACCAGGTCCCTGAGAACCTTATGTTAATGATCTGCATTTCTAATAACATATTTTTATTATAAATATTATCTCAAAATCTATGCAATTAAAATAAAATTGGAATAGTTAATTCAGATTCTGTTCCTGGCCCCAGGCCTTAAGCAAAGCTATTAATGTTCTGGCATATTACAGCTACATTTTCCTGCAGTTTAAAATGAAATTTGCTTCCCCCTGTTGCTGTGGTAGGTCAGGATCCCCAAATAAAGCTCCTAGCTACTTCTGCAGGCAGCCTGGATGGGGACTTTTTTTTTTATGACCATCCTCAATTTTTCTCGACTGAGGTTTCCCCGCAGAGGAAATCTGTTATGCAGCCCTGACCTGGTATTCCCTGGATTAAATGGCCCTCCACAACCAAAACTTCGTGAACCTCAGATGCAGAGAAAACAATGAAATGGCCAAGATACAAAGTGCTGCCAGATGCACATTCCTGCGCCCTCCCTCGTAATCTCTCTCATGCGCTGGGAATGTGACTGTTGTTGCCTGTAACTGCAGCAAAGCACACTCAGACAGACACATGATATTTAGTTTTTATTTTTGCTGCTGCTACAATTCTTAATAAATGAGCAAACAGAAAAAAAAGCTCGGGAAGAAGGCCGTTCCCACAACTTGCCAAGGCCGAGCGAGGTGGCTGGAGCCCCGGCCGGGCCATGTCTTGCCCTGAAGCCCTGCCCGCCGTGGCAGCCAGACAGAGGCACGCGGGTGGGCGCTGGTGTGGAGCAGGGCCGGTGTGACGGCAAGTGGGGGGCCATGTCCCCACCCCTGCTGGGGGCACGAGGTGGCATGGGGAGGACTGGGGGCGTTGGGGCAGGGCCGCTCCCCCCTTGCAGCCGGGACAGAGGTCTCCCGCTGGGCTCAGCGGGCATGTCCTGCCCTGCAGACACCAGCGCTCCCTGCATTTGCAGCATTTTCCCAGGGGTCCCTTCTCTAAAAACGCCAAGTGTGGGACTGCCTTTGTACCCTGTCAGAGGACTGAGATGTTACTAAAACAAAATCCTCCTTCTCTGCCAGGCTCAACAATTCTGGAGGTTGCTCGGGCAGGATGTGCTGAGCACGACCAGAGCATCTCTGCCTGGCTGCCTTGACCCCCTCCCACAGGAAGGTCTGGACAAGTGTGGCAGAGCTGCCTGCGGCTGGCACCAGAGTATGCTATATTCATTTACAAGCTTCTTCCCATTACAGGAATGGAAAAAAGTGCAAACGCAACATACAGGTAATGCAGTACCATCAGCTGCTTCTGAAGATGACCCTTGGTGGGCAGAGCAGCAGCAGATGTCCGGGCTGTGTGAGAGCCCCATGCTCCGCTCTCCCCCCTGCAGCTCCTGCTGCTTCCAGGAGGGACCGAGCTGGTTTGCATCCATCCAAGCAGCACCAGGTGTTCTCCATACCTGCTGTCCCCTCTCTGGCACTCTTGCACAGAGGCTTTGCTCCTTCTTCTGGCCTTTCTGATTTGGAGGACACCTGTGTCTCTCTCCCACACGCCACCTACCCAGGACTTATAAAGTGAGCTGCCATTTCAACAGATTGGGCAGTCCTTGGTCAGGTGGATGCCTCTTATCTCTGACATACCACTGCTGACATGAAAAAGTCTGTTCATGTTTACTTTCTAATTAGCAGCATACCTTTGAGCATTTGAAAAACCTCAGCTTCTTGTCCTTGGAGCTGCTGCTTCTGGACTCCTGCACACTAAAGGAAGCTCAGATCTCATTTACCCAGTCTATCTCTTTTTAATAAAACTCCACCATACAAGAATTTCATCAGAGAAGAATAATATCCAGGTCACCACACTTGTGCAGTGAAATTCATTTAGTCCTGGGATGGCCCACATACAAGAATAACATTTCAGCCAGCACACTGCCGACGGTGGGAAGGACTGCGGAGAAAAGGGATGACAAAGGCAGACGTCAAGAAAAGAGCCAGGAAACAGCGCAGCTGAGCAGGTCCAGAACAGGGAGACTCATCGGTCGGAGGTGATCAGCTGCAGCTGGGACAGATGCACACAGCAAAGTGGAGTGGGCAGAAACATAGGCAGGAAATATCAAGACGAGATTCAGCTTGGAAAAAATGCAAGTACAAGAAAACAGTCCAAAAACCAGCCAGTGGGAGGGAAATCCCTGGAAATAGTTATTGATGAATTTTAATTTGCCTTACCTGGTAACTGAGCATCCTCAGAAGAACACAGATAGTGTCACTGTGTCACTTCCCTCCTGCTCTCTTTGCCCGGTCACTCCTCTGTCCCACTAACACTGGTTTAGAGGAAATTAATAAACTGCACATTTAAAAACTGCCACTTTTCCTTCTAGACCCTCCATGGTCTTCAGACTTTGCCAGACTTCAAGCCCCCCATCAGATGTCTGTGAGGATGTATTTTTGCTTCATGTCAGATTTGTTTATGCAGCAAAAAGGATGGAAGAAGTTTTTAGAAAAAAGGCCAATGTTAAAGCATGGTTATGCCACCAGTCAACCAGCACTTGGGTGATACACATAGGAAATTTAGAAGTTTTGCTAGGAGGTGGTAGTTCTCCTGGCAGGTCTTCCACAGGCCCTGGGAACAGCAGGTTGTAAACTGTAATGCTGCCACATCACCACAGCTCATCACATTTCTCAAGCCCAACTACTCTGTTGGTGAACTGCTAGTCAGTGACATGCACCGCTGATGAAGTATGTGACTACACTATTACCCTTTGACATGGGATGAGACACAGAAGTAGAGAATTCAGCACTGAACTCATCCCCAAATATCATTATTTCTGTCAATTCACAACTTTTGCTGCTTCAAGAGAAGTAAACTTCAGACTGAGCATGCTACCTACAGAACGAGCAAGCACTGAAATTGCCTATTACCACAAGAAGAAAGTTTAAATGTAATTTTGGTTCTGAGGTACTGCAGCTATGCAAAGGGAGCCAGAGGCACCAAGCCTGTATTACTTAATTGCCATTATAGATAAAGCTCACCACAGAGCTGAGAACCCAACACACTCATCTGGGGGAAAGCTGCCCCCCTAATCCCCGGGACTGTCCTGCAATGAGGATGCATTTCCAACATGGTCCAGGCACCGTGACCTGCTGCTTACTCAAGACTCATCACCAAGCCACACTGTCTCTCAAAGCAGATACAGAAAATCTATCTGCTTGGTTGTTCTACATCCAGCAAGGCAATCTTGTTTATGAAATTCAGCATTTCAATATATGTCATCCTCTTATGTCCACTGGATATAATTACCTCTTACTGCTGCAGTGAATTTTAATAACTATAAAAAGAAAACAACAGAAGTCATTGGGACTGGGAACCCTTGCCTGGTGCTATGCATGTAAGAAAAGGAACCTTTTAGATTGCTTTTAAATTAAAAATAAACTTCCAGTTACATTTATGACAAGTACAGAAGTGTAGGCACAAAAGTAGATAAAATCAGCAGAAAAGCATTAACAGTAACAGGAAATGTTCTAAAAATGTAGTAGTATTAAGAGGAAGACCAAGTAAAGGAACCAGTTGCAGCAGCTACCCATGGATGATCACGTTTAGTATTTTCAACAAAAAGTCATCTGTTAGTAAAAAAGTCACCCATGATCAAGTAGCTGTCACAGTTAATACTAGCAACAAAGGGCTAAGATCTCAGCCTGCAATAGGGAAGGAATAAGCTGGAGAACACTGAGACTGGTTAATTCATCCTAAGACTTTTAAAGAACCGGCTCATAAATCTCAGATCCATTGCTAATCATCTCAGAGAATTCATGGAAAATCAGAGAGGGAGAGTTCTGTTAACACAGAAAAGGCAAAACATGGTGTCTAGCTTGGAGAAATAAGAAAAGAAGAAATGGAGTTGTGGAACACTCCAGTTCCTAAAAAAATAATTGACTGAATTACTTAATTTTTAAGGACCCTGGACAGACAACAAGGATATAATTAAAAGCTTATATCATTTTGTCATGGATAGATCTGTTGAACCAATCCAATCACCTGCATGTGACTGAACACTAGCCCCAAGGTGGAAGAGGGGCCATAGAGGGGTCAGCAGTGGTACACTTTACTAGAGACAAAAATCCTACGGGGAAGGCAAACAAGAGCAGCCTGAGAGAGATGGACCTGGTAAGACGTCAGCTGGAGCGACGTGTTGAGTTCTGAGCTTCACTCCTTAAGACATGAACAAACTGGGCTAGTCCAAAAGAGAGTAAAAACCAGAGAGCTAGAAAATATGACCTGAAAGGAAAGAGGAAAAGTTGTTTAATATAGAGCAGGAATGTGTGAGAAGGGAGTGTCTCAGATACATCATCAAGCTGCTGAAAAGAGAGAAAGAATAGTTTATTTTCCAATCCATCGTAGGTGGGATAGAAATGGATATCGAAGCCATGGTATAGCTTGGATGTCCTTAAGAAAAGACCAGCTAACTGTTTATAAGAAATGATGTAGGTATTACTGAGTCTTTCTCGGAGCAGAGGAGCGAGTCTATGACTACAATATGACATACACGTATTTATCCTGGGCAGTTGTTTTTGAAGATCACACTATGCTGACATTCCCTGAGGTGGCTTGGAATAGATGCGCTTGATACAGAAATGAAAATATTATTTAAAGTATGACATCATGCATTAAAAATAAAACAAAATCTAATGTAAGAAAAAGCCACTTAGAAAAGGTCAACACTTGGAGCTGAAAGTTAAGAAGAATTGGGGTGGGGACCATGTAATCTTTGTGACAGCATTCAGAATGCAGTCTTTAATGATATTATCACAAATAATTTTCTTCCACAGGCCTCTGATGCTTGAGTTATGTGATTACTGAGAAATTGCTTAACTCTACCTCATTTCCATCCTCTGGGGGGAAATATATTATGAGGGTAATGAACTCAGCTGGAAAAGCAACAATTTAGACTGACAGCAATTGGGAATGAGGCTCTGGAGACCACCGTGATGTGGGTTTTACCTCTCCTTGATCCTGATCTTTAAGAAGCACTACGAGTCACTTAACTACCACCAGACAAACCAGTAACATGTCCCTGCAGACACCCAAACCAGGCCCTTTCCAAAGTGGGGTGGAAGGCCTAGGTTCAGTTTTACTCATCGACCACTTCCCAGATCAGCTATGTTCCCCTTGAATTCAGACAATTCTCCATCCATCAGCCAAATGGAAGAGGACTTTTCCAATCACGCAGTCATACAAGCTTCTAGGCTGATCCAGCAGGCCTTTAAAAACGTCAGTAAAAAATGAATGCGCTTGCATGACAGAGACACGAGGTCATTGTTTTTGAAAAGGCCTGATAAACATCGTACGGAGGTTGATCGGATGGCAGATCCAAGCCTGTGCTATATTATTGAAAGGATTCTCAGCTCAAAGGCCTTGGATTGGTACTAAGTACGCCGGGCAGAGCTGAGGCAGTGCAGCAGACACTGCTTCCAACACCCGAGGGTTTCTGAACCAGGAACCACCGTTTTGCCCCCAGCCCAGCGAAGGCACTGTCCCGCGCTCACGTCCCCCTGCTCCTGGCACAGACACTGCTCTCACTTCCAATTACCCAGACATCGTTACCTCTGAGGCACAAGAAACATGTGTAGACATGACACTTCAGGGCATGCTCTAATGCCCAAGACTGTTGGGTTTTGTCTGTCTGTGGGTGGGTGTGGGGGGTGGGTGTGTTGGTTCTGTGGGTTTGTTTTTTGGTTTTGTTTTGTTTTTGTGGTTGGACTCGATGATCTTAAAGGTCCCTTCCAACCATAAATATTCTGTGATTCTGTGAAATGATTCCTAGACTGTAAACCCTCTCCACGTGAACCGCTGAGAACCTTTGCATGTGAACCACAGTAGTATTTGCAGCTGAGGGACTTTGAAGCCTGAGACTGCAAAAAAACTCAACCTAGGCAAAGCAAGAACGTTCTGATGAGTCTGCCACTTATATCCCCTGCTTTAGATGGGGGTTTTAAGACCACAGGATTTTTAATTCATGTGTTTTGGTGAAAAGGTAGAAGTCTATTTTTAATCTAGGCTTGATGTAAAAATAAAGGGTCAGAAATTTCTTGTTAACAAGCTGCTACCCTGCAGAGAGCAGAAAAACCAGAGAACTAGAACACAACTTTTGATACGGCTAATCCAGGAGTCATGAAACACCCTCCTGAAAATATCTAAACCCCAAGCTCCTAAGAGGTAACCTCTGTCAGGAGCTTGCCTTGCTCAGGGCACCTCACTGTCTACACCACTTCCCTTCTGAAGTTTCCCGCAAAGTCCACAGGCCAGCCTCTCCTTGACATCTCTGGGGCTGCACCCAGGTGCCTGAATACTTGTGTTGGGCTCAGAGAGACACAGGTGGGAAAAGAAAGCATTTAATTCTACAAAAATTGTTTTAATTCAAACCCAACAGCCACTTTCTGGCTTGTAAAAACTGTATCTGCACCTTCCTGTTCTGCTGCAACAGCCTCCCTTATGGAGGAGCCCCAGCACAGCCTTGTGTTTGGAGGCAGGTCCCACCTCCTCCTGGACACCAAACACCAGCCTTGGCCTCATGCCTAGGAAAGAAGCCGGACGACGCAGAACAGATGCTGAATTCAAACTACAGATTGATAACAACACCCCCAGGCTCCTGCTCTCTGAGTTAGCAATAGGAAGAACAGTTTGGCAAGACATGAAAATTACATTTCAGTGTAGCTCCTCGGGGAGACTGCCATACAGCCTGTTTAGAGGGCAAGGACGTGAATATGCAGAGCTGCTCAATGTTCCTGCCTCCGTTTGGCACTGCAGACTTCACCCGAGCAAGCACCTGTGCCTGCAGCTAAGCCAGTTGGGCTCTCTGATCACCGGGGAGAAACAGAGCACCCAGCTCCTTCAGTCTGGACATCTGAAAAAGCATCGTGAAAGTTTGACCTCAGAAGTTCCTCAGTTGGCTACAAAGGAATCTGACTGCTTTGTTTCTCTAAGTAAGGATGAACCTGTTCTTCACTGCCTGCATGTTGTTTCTGCTCCAGGACTGACTGCCTGTCCACACTGGACCAGCAAAAATCATCCTTGAAGCCTATGCGAAAGCTGCCGTCACCCTGGACTCCCCGTGCTCGCTCTCCCATCAACTGAGTGAAGTCCCCGTGGGGGCAGGAGGACAGGGCACATGCTCACTGAGGAATGGAGAAGAACACGCTCAATTCTGTGCGGAGTAAGAGGGAACCGAGGCCACGTCTCCCACATCCTCTGCTCGAACTGCTGGTCTGCTCAGGAGGGTGGTGGTTAACAGCCTCCTCTCACTGCAGCTTTTAACGAGGTGGTGGACACCGAACCTGCACAGCCCTCCCGCACAGTGCCACGGCAGGCACCACAGCTGCCAGGAGGAGCCCTCGCTCATCCCACACCCAGGACTTGCCCTTTCCCACTGGTGAGCTTTGGGAAGCTCCTGCTGAGCATAAGCCAACACTCAGTCCCCTTTGGAGAAACCAGCATCTCACTTTGTCTATAGAAAATGGCTGGACATCTCAGACGTGGAGGTAACCTGCTTGAGCAGTCATCTAAATGTTAGTGACCGGGTGGAGGTCTGGCTTTGGTGCCATCTGTAACCCTTGTGATCTGTGTGCTTCAACCGCTTCACAACCCCCACCCTGGCCCCAGAGAGGCAAGGGACATGTTCAGCATCCCTGGAAAGCCGCTGCTGCAACCACAGGGTAAAATACAGGGAGAGGCATTGAGCTGTCTCCCAGCAGGGTCCTGCTCCTGTCCCCACTCTCGATGTTCACTTTGAACCATCTCCAGTGCTCAGTGGCCCTGTGAGCTCACCCAGCAGAGAAGCCACCCTGGGAAAACAGCAAGTCGCCTGCTCCTGAGAGCTGGAGGGGTTCATGGTGGGAGGTTCAGCAGCGGCATCCCAGGACTACTGCCCAATGCAGATGGGGTGGAAGAGGCAGAGGAGGATTGAAGGGGAAGCCAGACCAGGTCAGCTCTCCACCCTCACCATAGGCCTTCACCTGTCACAGCCTAAACATCCTTCACATTGGCATAAATATTGTGTGCGTTGCTGAACTTAAACAGCAAAAGCTTACAGACAACCTGGGATGAGCGCAACCTGTGTGTGCCTGTGACATCTGTACGGGTGCCACCACCACGGACAAGTGTTTGTCTCCCACCCTGGCTCCAGAGGGTGCCAGCAGTGCAGTGGTGCTCCTGCCACAGGAGCTCTGTGCTGTCCATCCCAGGTTCCTGTAATTGACTAGATTAAGTGAGAAAAGTTGGTCTGATTACAGGGGGGATTTCCCTGGTGAGTCCTGCCCAGCTGCAGGATCTCACCATGTGAAGAAAAAACAAAACCTGCTTTATTTGAGGGAAACCGGGGAGGTCATCCTGGTTTTGGCCAGAGTCTAGCAGTCATCTTGCACACTTAAATGTATTGAGTCTGTGTCTCATTAATCACACCCTACTACACTACAGCAACACACTTAATATTACTGTTCTTCAGGATAACATTGTTTAAAAATATAGAGAACTGCAACTTCACTCATTGCAACTCGTGGTTGTTGTTCCTCAGAGAGGGAATCTCTGGAGCTGAAAGCTGTTTTCTCAGCATGCTGTGAGCAGAAATAATGAATGTGACATTTCATGATCTCCACTGAAAGAGAAAAGTCTTTAGACAGGAAACAGGGCTGAGATCAAAATTAGTGTTACAGGAACAGCTTTCAAATCTGGCTTGCTCTTTTCTGGGGTGATATATTTAACTCCTTCAGTTGAAGAAATTGCCTTCCTACTGCTGGAGCTGAAGCCTAGCAGATAGAGGAGAAAATGAGTCAACACTGAAGAAAAAGGGGGGAATTACATATTTATAAATAAATTTCTCGCCTTGAGAATAAAATGTGGAAGCTTTCAAGGAGGACAACATCATAAATAAAGGGAAAAGCTTACAACAGAGGAAAAATTGTGTCCTATGTTGCAATGATCAACGATTCAGTTCTACTCCTTGGAAATATTCTGATAAGGTAACAGGCGGTAACACGTTACACAACAGAGAGAGGCAATTGCTGCTCCCCGTGGAGCAAAATAAGACATCTTAGGTGTACAAGCTCTACCAGAGTCCAAGCTGTAACTTTATTTGTTAAAATAAGAGTCTTCTTAAGGATTTTAACTGCAATGCATTTCAAGACATAAGAAGCTGGGGGATGTCTGCCCCTCAAGCTGCTTGTCCCCTCAGCAAAGAGACAATGGCAGACCACAACCCCAAAACATTTGCTGTCAGGAGAAGTACCCATGACACTTCTCTGTTGCATTCAAGCCAAATAGTCCTGACACTGCTAGTGCTGCATTTCCCCAGGGGGACAGGGGTGTGCAGCCCGGGCAGGCACCACCGCGAGTTGCTGGGAGCTGCAGCGTTAGAATAAGCCATGAAAAACCCACAAGGCCTCCACACAGAGCGAGGCAAAGGTTATTAGCCAGCATCATCGTTATTTTCAAAAAAGGACTCATGACTCAGATTGATTTTGATTCTTCCATATGTGATGTGTGTCAGAGAGGGTGACGGTGCACAGCGGTTGAAGCATGAAGCTTCTCAGATGAGACAAAAGCAGAAAAGCAGCAGAAGACTGCACAAGGCTCTTGCTTGGTGGTGAGGAGGAAACACCCCATCCCACCACAGGGCAGGAAAGGCCGGAGCACAGCAAGACAAATCAACCTCCTCAAAACCCTCCCCTCCCAAGGGCAGGGGGAAAGGGGCTTTCAACTCTCTTCCCTCTAACCACAGGCAAATGCTGGATCCGCCAGCAGTGAGAGCAAGAGCGGACCCCGTACCACGGAAATGAATGCTGCATTCGTTGGCTGCAGGGCCCGACGCGGGCTGCTCCTCACCAGCGCCATACCCCAACCCCGGCCATGGGACCAAGCGGAGGAGCACCCCTGACCCAGGGGGAGGAGGAGGAGGAGGAGGCGGCTCGGCTACGTGGCTCTAACAGCACTGCATCAGGCAGGAACACACAGTCAGTGCTAAGATGGGGACTACAGGCATTCCTGCTTGTGTATTTCTGATCCTGGAGACACAAAAGAGACATTTCCAGAGATCCACATCTTGTCCAGCAAATGGCCACTCCACTCAGCGCAGCCAGCTTTGTTCCCTGTGTCACAAGTCTTTGTCTTCAGCTGTAAGAGCAGGGTCCCAGAGCCACTGCCCGGCATGAGACCCCGTGCACGGGCCCAGGCGGCCCCTCGGAACAAGTCCCTCCACAGCTCGGGGGACGAGATACGAGCCCTTGGCTGCGGGGGCTCTGAGACTAACACAAGGTCCACTGAGACAGAAAATCGGTGAAGCGGAAGAGTCCTTCCCAAGAGGAGCTGTCTGACACTGAGGCTGTGGTGGCGGCCAGCTGCTGCCCGGGCCATGCTGGCTGTCCCGGGATGTGCCACCTGCTGCAGGCCATGCCAGCAGGCTGCCAGCCCGGGGCGATGCGAGGCGGCACTTTCCCTGGGACATACACGCAAACGATACAACCAGGTGATCTGTGCATCTGAAATGATCTGCACTTGACCACAAGCTAGCAGCCTTTCAGCCCAGAAGATATGTGTGGAGCAGCTCTTGGCCTGGAGAAGGGGTCCTAGGGAACACCATGCCATTGGGTCACGGTCACAGGGGAGGTGGCAGTCCCTGTACTTCCCACCTCAGACTGGAGTGGTCCTCCCTTGGACACACAGAAGGAATAGGGCATGGGTGCAAGCCTGTAAGGCTGCAATATAAAGAACTTGCTGGGCATCACTGGGTGGAGCTCTGTGATCAAGTTCTCCAACCTACTTGAGGAAAAGCTTGCAGCCAGAGTTGTAGCATTTGCTTTCTCCAATTCACCATGAGGGCAGCAGGTCTTTACCTGTTGGTTCCCTGTCCATGGGGCTTCAACACGGCCAGACGACCTTCTGTCCTACTCCAATAGAGAGTCCCACTTCTGAGAAGTGGCAGGTGCCACCTCAAAGCTGACAAAATCCCAGAGCAGGGGATCATTAATCAGAGATAAGTTGGAAGATGCCCTGTTCTCCCCGAGAGTGGCAAGGAGGGCAGCATCTGCCTGGTGCATACTGGCCATCGCAGAGCACTGGCCATGGGGATTGCAGCGTGCTGGCAGTGGTGATGGGTACCAGCTCTCCTCCCCACCACTGCCAGCACAGCCAGCAAAGTCCACATCAGAAGAATTTGCCATGGCTCCATCCCTGAGCTGAACTAGATCCCACGATCATGTCTCTGGCCGGCACTGAGGGAAAGCTTTGTCCCTCACCAAAGATCCATATTCAGCCTTGGTAAATCGTGCTGGCCAAGAGCAGAGGAGGGAGCAGGAGTGAGGGGGTCCAGCAAACAACGCAGCTGAGATTGGAGCTGGGCACAGGAGCTCACTGACTCAGTTTCATTTCAAATCATTTTCCAAAAGGGACCCACAGATAATTTAAACATGATTTATTTTTGGAAATACCTGAAGTTCTGTTCTTCATCCCATAACAGACTGAGGTTCAATTCCAGTCTCTGCTTGGTGCCAGTTATCACTGTGATAATCAGCAGTTCACAGCGCAATGAGACAAGTTCAGGCGCTCCTCTAAATCTTGCTATTGAGAGTGATTACTTGGCCTTGGGTAATGAATTAGTCCTATTATACAGCAGCTGGCACAGGAGAAGCAAATCTGCTGCTCAGGCAGCTCATTACACGGGCAGGGGCTGGAACTGCTTGGCCATGTGCTGCACACACAGCCCTCAGCAGGATTCTTAAACGAAATTCCACAGACAGTACACACATTTCTCCGGGACTGCAAAGTACACTACGTTCATCATTCCAGTTTCCTTTCTGAGTTAAGCATTTGCCCACCTCTCAGAAATAGAATTCCTCCTCTGTGCAATTTCTGCACGGCACTTTGCCGTATCAGTATCAAATTCTAACTGTGTTAATTTTTCATTTGCTGCCACCCCTTGCAAACTCATGTAACTCCATTTTTCTCCTCCAAACTCCTCCATAGTAATTATTCCTTCTCCCTCACTACTAAAAACTTGGCAGCTCTTGGCGCTGCCTCTCCTGTAACCAAGTCTCATTTCTGCAGCGACTAAAACTGCTCTTGTCATGCACCATTGTAGGTCTGGCTTTGTGGCTTTGTGGCACGTAGCCCAAGGAGGAGCACTGGGCACAGAGCAACTGCAGGGGTTTTGTTTTGGAAACATGAATAAAGTACTAAATAAGTGAATTAAAAAGAATCAGGAAGACAAAGCAGATCCAGCCAGCCAATTTAGAGGAACATTCTGAAAGTGCTTACAGATTACCAGAGGAAAAAAAACCAGAATGACAGAATACACTCAATAGCAATGTTACAGCCATGATGGCATAAGCCTACGAGTCTGGAACTCTTGGAAGCGCTGATATCTTCTGTTAGACCAACTATCATAAGCATGAATTGTGTTCCTGTGCAACCTGCTCTGGGTGGACCTGCTTTGGCAGGGGGGTTGGACTAAATGATCTCCAGAGGTCCCTTCCAACCCCATGTGATTCTGTGAATGTGAAAACATAAACTTTCTGTAAAGACTTTCAGAAGAAAAGAAGCAGTCAAAGACCAAGAAAACTACTGTGCAAAGTAAAAAAAAAAAAAAAGATAAACCAGAGAGCAAGGAGCAGAAACAGAAAGAGTTAGTCTTCCTCAAGTCAAAAGTCAGCCACAAAGGCCTGATGATGCCACTCACTCCTCAAGCAATTCAAGAAAAGGAGACTGAGAAGTGTGTTGTAAATATGTGCAAGTTATACATATTTTTTTACGTAAGGCAAAAGCCTGAAGAGCTTCAGTAAGTCTTCAATGAATAGGTAACATCACAGCAAACAAATTACACTAGTGATAAATGCAAAATATTACATACATATACATGTATCTTTCATGTCCCAAACAATGTCCACCAGCTCAAAGATCCTTGCACCTTCTCTCTGTCTTCCACAAAAGCTGGTCCTTTGGCAATCCAGGGAGCTCTGAGGAGAGGGGAGATGCTTCATTTTAACGCCTTCCATGCTCCCCATTCAACTGCTTTATTTTTCCTCAACAGTCTCGGGGGTGCTTGACCATGTCTCTGACTGAATGGGTGTGAGAAGGCTGACAGAAGCCATGAGCCATGCTGAAATGCCAGAGCACACTGCAGGTTCAGTAAGAGATCAAACTTAACTCTTTGCTACCAGATCTGCCTCTGAAAGTTAAGGCAGATTTTACAGGGCTTTCGAGTAAAAGACAGGGGCAAATATGGGAAGATAAAATGAGCGGCTTGGGACTTACAACTATATTGTGATGTGCCTCTGCTCCGTCCTCACTCTCACACCTTTCTCCTTTTTACCAATTCCTGGACTCACTGAGTGTCAGAGGGCATTTCAGAGCCTGCGAGCCAGTGCTAATGGGGCAGCCCAACAACCCCAGGCTGCGTGTCCAGCCCAGAGCAAGCTCCTGCTCTCTCTGTGAGGTGTCAGAGCCCCCACCGTGGCAGCTCCCCCAGCTCTAGGCTGGGCTGACCCTCTCCAATGTCCCCTCAGCCACCTGCCTCCCCTGCTGCCGAGCACTGCACGGAAAACTCACCCACACACCTTCCTTATGGACCTTGCCCTGATCCATCCTATGACACAAACACCCCAGGTCTTCACAAGGCTTATTTTTAATTAACTTTGACTGAGCTCAATGGAAAAACCAGCTAACAGGGCAGAAGAAATAGACACAAAACTGATCAACAGGGGCACACGAAGTGATGGCAGACAAAACAGTTACTGTTGAGGTTATTTTGTTCCTAGCATAGACCCTGCAGTAGCGGAGATGCAGAGGGCTGGGAAAGCCCTGGGAGATCTGTGCAGTAAACAAACCTGGTGCTCAGAGCAGCACTGGAAGACCACGGTGCTTTTGCTGCCAGCATCACAGTGGGAATATCTGTGGCTCGAGAACAGTCTGCTCTCACCAAGGATGAATGCAAGAAGAGGTGCCAGACAGATCTCAAACAATGCCAAAGAAAGATCTTCGACCTTTGGCTCTGCACCCATTCAAAGATCAGTGACCAAAGTCACCTAAATTCAGTCAGCCCAAATTCACTCCAAAGTGGCCCATATCAACAACTTCTCATAAATGCTGAAAAAGGTGTATATTGAAAGACACTGGCCTGTTCGACTGCTAGATGTGTTCTACAAAATGCAGAGTGGTAGCTCCTGAGTAACCCATGGCATCTCCCTTCTGGAATTTGCCAGCAAAAAAAAAAAAAGCAAACCACAGATGTATTAGGGTAATACGAAAGCTATTTTGATAGCATAATGTGGAAAAATGAATTACTAGTATAAGCAAAAAAACTTTCTCTGCTGCTCCATACAGCTGTAAAAGGAGTGCTTCCCAGGACAGTCACCACAGCGAGCACAGAGAAGGTGCCATGGCAGGCAGAGTACTAATGGCAACTCTGCAGCCCGTGGAGTGGAGACTTCTCTCCCCCTCAGCCAAAAGAAGTTTTACCAGCCAAAAGTGCACTTTTGCTGGTATGGCAGGTATGCCAGGGGCTCTTGCTGGACTCACCACAATGCGTGTAGGCTCAGCCTGCATCACACAGTGCAAAGCTGTAGAGCTGATAGCCCAGGTTCCTGCCAGATAACAACGCGTTACGTGAGGTCCCCTTAATAGGTAATATTTTACACAGTGGAGTGACATAAAAAATTCCAACTACGCTAAAGTATACTTACAGTTTTCAAGACAAACACTTGATGAAGCACCCTGTTCTTGAAAACCAGCAGCTGAATGAACTGTTAGCCTTGATTTTACACTGTTCTGCACTCTAAGTGGATCATACCAATAAAAGGGAGCGTGAAATGTAATCAAATATGGCCAACGACACTTTAAACTGATGTAAACTGATGACAGTATGCAAAGCACAGCGACCATCAAGTCCATTATGCTTCTTTCAGACTTGCCCAGGTCCTTCTTCCCTGTCCGTAAACCCGGAGCTGTGCTCTGTTCCTGGAAACGTGCCCGTCGGGGACCAGCCACCGCAACGGCCCCAGGCCTTTGGGAGCCCTCCAGCAGATCTGCCGTGTGTGCGCAGCGCGCGAGGCGCAGCCCGGAAGCACCGCATTCTGAAAAAGCTGCACAGAACAAGAGCTCCCTGGAAGTGTCAGAAATCAAAGACAGAAATATCGGTGCCTTCTGTCAAATATTTCAAGACACAAATTAGCAGAGCTGCCTGCCTGCCAGGCTCCAGGCTGGCTCCCCAAGCTCTGCCGATGCTGTGGTCAGCATGGACACCCGCAACATAAGAAATACCACTCTTGCTGCCCTGAGTTGTGCCGTGCAAGAACAGCTGCCGCAGCCATAAATATTTCCAAGACAGATACTATCTGCAATGCTGCAGCACCACATGCTTGCTCCCATTATTGTGGGACCTCTCCAAAACAGAAGAATGTCCCATCTTCAGGATTGCACTTGATGTCAGTAGTCAGTGAAATAATGAAAACAAGTCCTGAGCACATACTCGGAGATTTAAGACTCCGGTAATGCAGAATCAGGGCAGAATCAGGGTACATTACTGATAATGAAGTGTCCCATGGGACGTAAGCAACCATGGAAGATAAGAAACCACGGAGAATAAAACAAAGGCTTAATCCAGTTATTTAAATTCTCAGTTAATTCTACATGGCCATTCATTATCACATGGGTAAAAGTGAAATAAGTAGAGAAAACCAAATCCCGCCAAATCTGCCAGAATCTTCTGGTCTTGGTTTCAGGGCTAAATTTTCCATTTTGTACACCAAAGTAAAGGCAGTTTTTAGAAAATGCTGAGTACCTGGCATCTTTCATTATTCCCACTGTGTCTTTTTAACTACACTCAGTATAAAGTACCATATAATATATTCAGCACGTGTTTGCAGCACAACACTCAAGACATTGAAGGTGAATTTTGCACCCAAGTTGGAAAGAGAGTCTAGAGTACCCCATGCCTAACACTGCCAAAATCACTGCTATGTCTGTGTACAGGAAGCGTGCCCCATTCAGAGCACAGAATGAACCGGGAATTCTTTAGGGAACTAAGTGATCTTCAAGTCTTAAAATGACCCACATTTTTCGTCATCGCTGTATAACCACCCTTAACGTGCAGGTGCACAGCAACTCATTTAATCTTTAACATCTACAAGGCAGACATCTGCAACAAGACCATTTTTAGACTCTCTAATCCATGGGCAGAAAGAGGTCCTTCCAGATTAAGCCTCCCATGACACATTTTAATCTTTTAGCTAAGGATAAAGAAAAACATCTTTAAAAATTCTGTCCTTCGCAATTTCTGCAAGGCCACCAATGTGATTGTTTTCACCTGCTACAGGTGTAGCATCCACGAGCCCTGCATCTGCATCACCCCAACTCCTGCAGAGGACAGAAGAGCTCACAAAAAAGTGCCATACCCATCAGTAACACCCTTCCTTTCATAAATTTTGGGTATTTATGCTGCTCTTCAGTTTTTAAATTCTACCTATAAGTTCAACAGTCCAAGACAATTATTGATAGATGGCAATGCACAATAGATGGCATTCTTATGAGCAAGGGGTTGTGAACTATAGCATATCATCTCCTTCACATACCTCTGGGGCTTTAAAATCCCTCAGAAACCTCGATTGAAAAGTGATCTTCTGGCAGCAAAACACAATTTCCTAACCCTTTTAATATGAGAAAAAAAAAATTCATTTTGTTCACATTTTCCGGAAATGTCAATAGTCAGATGACCAGAAGTTTCAAGTCTGAAAAGATAGTGTTACAGAAAGTCACAAATATAAAAAACACTTTGAAACTAGAACGCAAAGCAATACCACTCCTATCTCACAAATGCCCCACTTTGGACAAAAGTTTGCGGTTGAATCTCGCAAGGCAGACCAGCCTCAGCGGCTGTGAGTGCTGAATTTTGAAAACTCCATCCCTCCCCCTGAGAGAACACCCACCACAGCCTTGTGAATCTCCTTGGTCATCCCCGCAGGGAGTCACCCCTGCACCGGGAGAATCAAAATCATCCTTCTGTGCCTGGAGAAGACACCATCCCTTCTTCGGCCACGGCTGCTCCTCCCCAGCACCATCTCCCAGGGGCAGCAGAAAAGCAGAAATCTCTCAGAGGTGCCACAGGCACTCCTGGGCAGGGCCAGCAGGAGACAGGGATACCAGTCCCAGCCTGGCACTTGATCAGCCAAGTAGCTGAACTGCATGTGCCATCAGAAGCTGAACGCCCTACATGTTTCCTGAGCACAACCCATGCTCACGCCCTAAAACCACAGAGGAGTTCAGCACCCCCAGCCTTGTCACACTGGATTAAAGACCAGATTCCTCTCCCATCGCACAAGACTGCACATCAGAGCATTACTTGTTCCACGGAGTATCCTTAGAAAATCGCAGTGGTAACAGCCGCATTTGTACCTGAGATCATCACACATCCCCTCGGTCCTTGTTGCTCTCTGTGACTTTTTGTGTTGAGCTGATTTTTGAGTGGTGAGATGGAGGAACAAGAGAGTGTGAGAGAACAAACTCCAAGGATTTAGAAGAACCTGCTAAGAAAGCAAAGTACTGTTGCTGCATGCAGGAGGTACCGCGGGCGCAGACAAAGAGCCCAGGCCCCAGGTACTCACAGCCAGCCAGGAACTGACCATGTGCAACCTTATTCTTCTTTGTACGGTCATCAGGAGAGGCTCTGTTGCAATAGGTACCAACATCTCCTCTCCTCCAAATGTATGGTACACATTCCGTAGCTCCTGCGACAGCAGAGAGCAGCTCCAGCAGCCGCTGGTGCCAGCACACAGCACTGCCGTCACCTCGCAGCCCTGGGGGGCAATGCCCATTTCTAGGGCTGGCTGGCTATCTTCTGACAAAACATTTTGGGGTTTTCCTTGGTCAAAATACGCTCCATCATTAACGCAAAGAAAGATAAATATAAACCATCGTTTTTTTTCTTTCTAAAAATAGAGGTTTCATCACAATAGTGTTTCACATAAATGTTCAGAAGTTGAATTTTGCCATGAAATGGAATTCTACTTGCTAACCAGCTGGCAGGTTCTGGTTTCTTCTTAAGCACCCCATCTCCTTGGATCATATCAGCTTACAACAAGGTACAGCTTGGCACAGAAATCCTCTACACGTTCTCTGCTATTACAAAATAAATCAGAGGCATTATCCTTTCTATGAATTCCTTTCATCCTTTTTCTCTCTGCATACCTGGGCACAGAGAACGAAGCAGTTCGTGCCGTGCCACGTCTCCTGCAGCTGAACGTGCCACAGCCTCCAGGTTCGGCTGCTTGCACACTGCAGTGTTTGCATGGCAGATGTCACAGGTCGGGCTGGATGAGATGAGTTACACCCAAGTATCAGGCAGCAGTGGCAGTAACGTGTAACACTGTCTGGTGCAGCACGTGCACCAACACCAGGGAGAACCATGCGATTCTTCCCTTCCAAAGCGCCTCGCGGTTCCAGTAAATCGAGCTGTGAAAGCACAGACAGGATCAGTGGCAGCTCTCATCCTACTCAGCCCAGCTCGCTCAGCCAGATTCCAGAGCCACCTCCATCCCTGCTGGAAGCACACACTGTGCTTCATACAGAGACTTACATCTGTGGGATGACTGAAGCTATAAAAAGTGCTGACAATTTTCAGCAAATTTGCATATGTTGCTACTGCTGCTGCTTATATAAGAGATTTTGAGCTAACCACAAATACAAAAAGCAACGCCCAAAATAGATTTTAAAACAAACCACTTGCAAATGTGACTGAATGACACATCTCCCCACCCCTTTGAAAATCACTTCTCTAGAAAAGGCAGACGCAACATCCAGTGTTTCCCCAGAGGGTCCCGTGCAAAGGACCTCCCAGAGTACTTACCCCAGAGGTCTAACACCACTTCACCCTCTTGACACCTATGCAGTCCTGCACCAATAAAGCTTGTGACACAGTGGGAAACACCCGAGACTTGTCCTAGGTTGCTCTCAGGTCTGGAGCTCCACAGATCTCTCCCTACACATCATCATCCTGAGCATCTCTGACGCAGGTGGAGAGAGGAGGCAATCAGCCTCTGGGTAGGAAACATCTTGTTACCTTCAGCTGCTCAGAAATCCCTCACTGTATCACACCCCACATTCCACCTGCTCCATACCTGTGTTCACCATGGCAGTGCTGGCTTGAAGGACTGCTTATCGCCCATATCTGCCCAGATTCCTCTTTGCACCAGGCTGGGAAGGAGGATTGCTTAACCTGGGACTGCAACAGTCTGGTACAGGGGATCCCTGTATGGCTCTGCTCAAATGGTCAAAATGTCAGGCAAAAATATAGAAGTACTCACGAGGGAGGAAATGGTCAGAAGATGCAGACGTTAGTCCCCGACTTTCAGGTCTCATGACTGACATAGCTGTAAATCACCAAAGGAGGGGGTGAAGGTTGAAGCTGATGGTGTATCTACTCAATGGGATATGGATCACAAGCAAGAACATCCCTCCTTCCCCAAGCCCTTGAGTTTTCAGAAGAGAGTTCCTTGCTCACAGACCAACCTCAGTCAAAGCAAAATCATATGAATTTGGCAGCACTCCTTTGGATTCCTCTGGGGGATTCTTATGTTAAGGAAATATTGGTGGGGGGCTGTTTCTCCATTAACCTACTATCTCCAAGAGCACAACAGTATAAGAAACATACTTGGCTTCCCAGCACAAGGAAGACAAGGACATACTGGAAAGAGTCCAGCAATGGGCTACAATGATGATTAAGGGACCAGAGCATCTGTCATACAAGGAAAGGCTGAAAGAACTGGGACTGCTTAGCATCAAGACAAAAAGGCTCAAGAGGGACGTTATCAATGTGTATGGGGGGGGATAGTAATAAAAGCAGAGACAGACTGTTCTCAGTGATATCCAGTGAAAGGACGAGACGCAATGGGCACATATTAAAACACAGGAAATCCCTTTTAAACACAACAAAAAACTGTGGGGGTAGTCAAACACTGGAACAGATTGCCCAGAAAGGCTGTGGAGCCTTCATCCTTGCACATATTCGAAACTCAACCAGACATGGCCAGGGAACCTGAATTAGCTGAGCTCCAGAGGTCCTTTCCAACTCAGTGACTCTCTGAACAAGACTGCAGCAGCCTCCTTGACTGCTGCCAACTAGCCGGGCCTCAGGGAACCCAGCTGGAACCCCATCATGGAGCTAATACCCTCCCTTGCTCACTTTGATCTCTGCTTTTGATACTCTTTTGGTTTATGCTATCCCTTTTGCTCTACGACAACTGCTCACAGAAACACCTTGTTTCTGGTTTATCCCTATCACACACCCTTCCAGTCCTTCTCCAGCTCTCATTGTTTCCATCACTGCCATGAGCAGGAACCTCCAGTCAGCATGATTTTCTTCTAACCCACCATTGAGGGCTTGCAGGAGCCAATGGGTGCCAAACATCTTTACCTCCCTGTGTCTCTCTTGTCCCACATTTACTTTACTAGAGCTTTGGTCTTTCCTTGATTTTCAGTGATGAATGAATTGAAAACACACTTTTGCTAGCAAGAGAGCTCTGGAGGCAAAGGCAGCAATCCCTCAGGAACGCTAGGACTGGAGTTTGTTTCCCACAAGCCTTCATGGTTTTCTCAGAGCTGTCCAACTCCACATTTGCCGTTAAAACCAGTTCTGGTGAACCACCAGCCATGGATACCTGTTTTTTCTTTGCAAGAGCCAAGGGCTACCACTCACTGTGCATGCACAGGAGGAGGAAGAGCTTGCCCCCTCCTCAGCCCCTGGATAAGCCAACCAGCACCACGTGGCAGCTGATGACCAGGGCCGGCAGCTCCGCAGCCCGGCTGCCTGTGAGGAGTTGCAGGTGCTGCTGGTGCAGTGCAGTTCCTCCCAAGTTGGAGATAGCATCAGGAACAGTCATTTCTCCTCTTTCACCCAGCAGGAACCAGCACACTGCAGACGGGCTCCAGGGCGATGGAGACTCCTCTCAGCTGCTGTCCTTCATACCTTTCTCACTTGTCTCTTTCAGCTCAGGACCAAAACTCAGTGCAGGCTTTAGAGTAGCGCTGTCAAAGGAGACTTCAGTGTTGGTAAATGCGAAGTTGTATGAATGAGAAAATCCAGCCTGCCTGTCTCTACACAGTGGCAGGCTTAAAGCTACGAAGGCTGCAGAAGGTGGCCACCTCTTTTTGGTAGTACCCAGCCTCCCGACAAACTCTGCTGTGAGGAGGAAGGGTGTGTGCCATGCAGGGCAAACCCCGCTGGCCCAGGGACACCTTGGACAATGCCACGAGCATCCACTGGTGTGGCAGAAAACGCAGCCAAGATGCCCTGTGAGTGACAGGGCTCCAGAGAGAGGAGCACAGGTACCTGCTATGTACCGGGCATGGGGAAGTGATAGCAGGGCACAGGGCGGGAATAAATAACATCTTCCTGTTTCTCCAGCAGCATGTGGTTAAGTTCAGCTCAGAACATAACGCTGAACCTTACCAAAAGCTGCAGGGCCAGGGCCACCCAAAGCCAACATAAGTGGTGGCTGGTACTTGAAGGAGAAGCGTGTTCATGGCCCCACCTGGCTGTGCGTTGTCATCACCTCCCTGACACCAGCTCCGGTGTCAATGTGGTTGGGCAGGGGCTTGAATCAGAGAAGGGAGGAGAGTATTTCTATGGTGGTGTCTTTCAGTTAGATCTGGTCCCTGAGCCAGCTAGCTGCACACCTGCACACGAGTGAAAGCTTACCTGCAGAGAGCCATGAGAGACACACACAGAGCTGTCTTCTCCTCACACATCTATTCTACTGTAACGTGTGCCAAGTACCTGTGGTCCCATAAATTTGGTTAATTAGCTCTTATTTGACATATTTATTCAATCTGGCTCATAGTCCTTATTAGGTACCACCTCTGGAAAACATGCCAGAGTGTACACGTCTCAGCACCTGCTGTCTTTCTTACCTTCTTTCTGAAGGTTTGCTCAAGAGAAGGGAGGCTGGGCTGTGTGCACAACTGGTCTCCAGCAGAGTTTTCAGTGGTACCCGAGCCAAGGGTCAGAAGGGCACACCTGGGGGAGCACAGGCGCCGATCTGAGCGCAACTGGCTCAGACTTAAGTAGGAAGAGAGGTGTTTCCAGGAGGGAGATGGTATGAAAGCAAAGTTATTGTGTACACAGACGTGATTCAAATCCAGCTGGCGGCCGGTCACTAGTGGTGTGCCTCAAGGCTCAGTGTTAGGACCATTTCTATTTAACGTCTTTATTGATGATCTCGATAAGGACATAGGGTGTATCATCAGCAAGTTTGCAGATGATACCAAGTTAAGCAGGAGTGTTGATTCCCAGGAGGATAGGGAAGCCCTACAGAGGGACCTAGATAGATTGGATCACTGGGCCAAGATCAACGGCATGAGTTTCAACAAGGGCAAGTGCCAGGTCCTGCACTTGGGCCACAACAACCCCATGCAGCGCTACAGGCTTGGGGAAGTGTGGCTGGAAAGCTGCCTGGAGGAAAGAGACCTGGGGGTTCTAATTGACAAGCGGCTGAATATGAGCCGGCAGTGTGCCCAGGTGGCCAAGAAAGCCAACGGCATTCTGGCTTGTATTAGAAATACCGTGACCAGCAGAAGTAGGGAGGTGATTATGCCCCTGTACTCGGCACTGGTGAGGCCACACCTTGAGTATTGTGTCCAGTTTTGGGCACCTCAATACAAGAGAGATATCGAGGTGCTGGAGGGAGTGCAGAGGAGGGCAACGAAACTAGTGAAGGGCCTAGAAGACAAATCATATGAAGAGCGGCTGAAAGAGCTGGGGCTGTTTAGTATGAGGAAGAGGAGGCTGAGGGGAGACCTCATCACTCTCTACAACTACTTGAAAGGACACCGTAGAGAGGTTGGTGCTGGTCTCTTCTCACAGGTAATTAACGATAGAACGAGAGGGAACGGCTTCAAGCTCCAGCAGGGTAGGTTTAGATTGAACATTAGGAAGGAATTTTTCACAGAAAGAGTGGTCGGGCATTGGAATAGGCTGCCCAGGGAGGTGGTTGAGTCACCGTCCCTGGATGTGTTTAAGGGACGTTTAGATGCGGTACTGAGGGATATGGTGTAGGGGAGGACTTTGTAGAGTAGGTAGATGGTTGGACTCGATGATCCCAAGGGTCTCTTCCAACCTCAATGATTCTATGATTCTATGATTTCCCACTGCCTTTGCTGAGCAGAGTTTGTCTCATCTTATGATACATTTTGCCTCAAACAATTCCTAAATTCCTAGTTAGATGTGTAAATATTTAGCAATTTGTGAAACCACAATCATTCACATATCTCAGTAAATGATCTTGTAGGTGGCAAAACTGACAAACAAAAGGACTCCCACATTCTTAAACTAACAAAAATTCCTAAGTGCTTCAGTGGCACTTGGGAAAACTGGCTGGCCCCACTTCTGTAGCACTGAGTGGGGAAATTTTGTTTCTATTTTCCTGTCTTTCCAGGTAAGAATGAAAACCAGGAACTCAATGGAAATTTGTCACAGATTTTAAAACTCATTTGGACTAGAGAAACAAAAAGGCAATGCCCGGCAAAAACGCCCTCTTGCACAGGACGCTGCTCACAGGACGCTCACCGACCGGTGGGCCCGGTCTGCCCCAGGCCCTGCCTCCTGCCGCTCTGAATTCCCCAGAGGGTCTGCACGGAAAACCCAGGGCGGGTGGTGCCGGCCCTGCATGTAAGCGAAGTGGGCTGTCAGGTTCCCCCTAGAAACCTGGAGGACAAACAGAGGCTGACTGGAGAAGTGTTGTGCTGCTAACCACTTCAGCCCAGTCACCGCAGGGACACGGCTTCAGGAGGCCATTTCCATACCCACATCCTAGGTTAAGCTCCAAATGACAACAGGGCATGGTCAGCGAGGGAAGGACCAATGGGCTCATGGCAAGTTCTTGCTTCGCTGCATGAGATGTTTCAGATTTCACTTCCAGAAGTGCAGAGATTGTGAAGACACTCTTTGTGGACGTATATTTTACACTCACATTGTGTCTTGTTTGCACAGGAGAGAAAGTAATAAGCAAGTTCAGAAACAAGCAGCCCTGAGGTGGGAATACAACTGTTGCCCTGCCTGTCAGGGCCCTGAAAACAACTGATGCTAACAGAGCTTCTCAGCATCCCGATGGAACGTCCGTGACCTTTAAGCCTGGGCAGCCGACTCTGCCGGGGTTCTCCAGGGCAGTGCCACACGCAGGGCAGCCAGCTACCTCCAGCCAGCTGGGGAGCTGGTGCAGCAGAAGGGGTGCATCCCAATTACCTCTGTCACGCCATAAAGCCAAGAGACGTTCAGTGAGAGGAAATGGGAGGGGGAAGAGGAGAGGAACTCGCCCAGTATCTGGCCGCAGGACGCAGGGCTGACAGGCGCGGTGTCACCTCAGCCACTGGCTTCTGCCTGTGAGACGCCCGTGGCCGGAGGAGCTCGCAAGTCGCCACGCAGCCCCCGCTCCGCGGCTACAGCGGGGCCGGGCGGGCTCCTCCGGCTGCCGCGTCCTCTTACCGGCACCGGACACACGGCACACCCTCCGGCGCCCGCCCTGCCCTCGGCACAGGACGGGACGACGCCGAGCCGGGTCCCCGACAGCAACGCCGGCGGGCACCCCCGCACTGCTGGCACCCCCTGCCCACAGCGCCGCCGGCGGGGGCACCCCGGGCCGTGCCCGGCGACCGACGGCGGGGCGCCCCGGAGACGGCTCCTTCGCCCGGCCCGGCCCGGCCGCCGGACGGCTGCCCCCCGCTCCACCCCTCCCGGCCCCGGCCCCGGCCCCGGCCCCGGCCCCGCTCCTACCTCCAGAAGCTGCACGTAGCTGGCCGGGAACCAGCCGCGCAGCCCGTCCTCCTTCTGCCCTTCCCACCATCCGCCGTCCGGCACCTGCAGCACCGTGATGAGCTCCCCCGCGGCGAAGCGCAGGCCCTGCCGGTGCCGCTCCCCGGAGAAGGGGTACAGCGTCTGACAGCGCGACCCCGACATGCTGCCGGGGGGACGCGGCCGCCCCTCCTCCGCCCACCGCCGCCCCGGCCTCGGCTGCCGCTCCGCGCCCGC